>OY735207.1:4828011-4877842 GCA_963457665.1 Thysanoteuthis rhombus
ATAGATAGATAGATAGAGCAATATCGGGAATAGGTGTTGATTAGAACAGATAAAGGTATTGTTATACAAATTAATATAAGTACAAGCTAAAAAAAACACATCGAAAAAGGCCTCGAACACTGCGGACTGGAACAGTACGGACAATTTAGGGATGAATTAACCGCACTAATCAAAACATTTTATCCCTTACCATTTGCAGGGATTAGGGCCACCAGGGGTCATGGACATGCAAAATCCACGAATAATTTCTGCTGACCCCCTTCCCGTCCAACTAACCCTCTCAATCTCCAAAACTCATAAAGCTTGTACCATAAATCGTTTGACAGACAAAAACTTTACCATTTCCAAATTTTAACTGTACTAATAAATACACGAATATACTGAAGCATACAGTAAAAATCAGAAATGTAAAACTCGACTTCATTTTTTTCTGCTGACAGATCCGTCAGTTATTCGTAAACACGAACGTAATTCGCTCATAAATCCTTTTTGAGTACGCAAAAGTATTTACTCTTCATTCAAGACTAACTTTATGCTATTTTCTTGTAGATATAAACAAAATTAAACTTTCAAAGGAGATTATTTCATTACCGCAGAAGGAGCGTAAAAAAAAACGTGTGCAGTATGTGCTAATAAAATAATATACAGTTTATTAACGAAAGCCATAAATTTCATAAATCACATCGTAGTGATTATTAAAAATTGTTTTTCCGTTTTATCCTATGTTTGTCTCAATATTTGTGTTACTTTTTAATATTCTATCCAGTCTGAGAGAAGCTGTGATAAAAATCAACAAAACACCAAGATGAAGGCGAATAGCAGCATAAGAACGGCCAAAAATTGTTAACAATGATTTACAATATTTCATCTTCTAAAGAAATAAATTTATTTACAATGCAATGAATTGAGGAAAAACGAATGCTTGAAATACTGTTCGACTAACAGGTTCGTGAGTGTAAACAAGTTTAAGTTTTCTGCCAGGTCTATATTGTCTACGTGAATAATTTTCTACCATATTTCTTCTCATTAATAACACAAAGATTAATACGGTACGTTTATGATTTCCTAAAGCCTCATAAAGCTTTTACGTTTTGTTAATACTATACAGCTTATTTCCATGATGCAATTCTTTCATCGTACGCGGCAAAGCTCCTAGAAATATTCCCATTAGATGATTCAAGACTGAACCGTAATTATCGAAACTGCGAATAGGAAACACGCAAATTGTAGAGATAACAATATATAACAATATGAGTTTTCTGTTCGTTTGGTTATTTGGTTATTCATTCGTGCCTCTTCTCCGTAAAAACTACAAGGCCTGTCAACGTGCATATTGGCTGAGAAGAGATCAACTTGAAACATAGGTTATATGTGGTTGATCTCTGAAGTCATTAAACGTCACCAGACGTCATTCTCTGGTCTTTTCTGGCCAATATTCAGAGTTATGGGTCACAATTTAGCACCAAAAGTGCTGAAATGCAGCATATAAGTACATCTAGGACAAAGATCACAGTCATCAGGGATCATTTCTGGTCATTTTAAAACAGTTTTACAGGCTATATATATATAATGTGTACTGTAGAGAGTGAGACAGACTCGGGAGTGAAGTGTTTGGTGGTAAGGTTTATTAATCCTTATAAGTCAATAGTCCATACATGTTTCGGGATTCTTCCCATCATCTGTTGTGTGTGCTGTGTGAGTGTGTATTAAAATGTACCATGTGGAACCAGAGTCCACTGCCAGGAGCTATGCATTGTGGGTGAGTTTTGTTGTCAGGGCTGCTGGAGGCCTCCTGCTGAATGAGAGAATGTCCAGTAGGTATCAGGTCTTTGGTAAAGCAGCAGCAGTTGGTCTTGGGGAGGGCAGAGTGTGTCAAGGTAGGGGGTAGTGATGTGGAGTTAGATTTTTTGGTATGTTTGGGGTAGTGTAGAAGGAGGGGTGTTGAGGTCAAGGAGCTACATCGGTATCAACCTTAAAAGTTATTGAAAATGTTTCGGCTATGATTTGGACAGGGGTTATAACAGGCTAAGGTGAAGTTTTTCCTATGGATCTGGGTGACTTTGAAGCTTCCATTATTGAATGTGTCTTAGATGTGGATGTGAGGATATTAATGATAGGAGTTGTGTGTATTAGGGTTCTGTGTGGTGAGGGTTGTTCAGTTTAGTGTTTAATCCATTGGGATATAGGGTTTTAAGTTTGTTGATCCACATGTCTTCGTGTTTCTCTAGAACTTTAGTTATGTCAATTAGAGTAGTTTTTTCTATTTTTCCTATGATGGTGAAGCTAGTGTCAGAGGCAAAATTGTGGTCAGGTGTGCGAAAATCTATTGCACTCTAGAAGGTATATAATGTTCTTACTGCGGCAGTTGCTATTGTGATATATGTGGTAACTCTCTTTTGTGGTAGTGCTTGTGAATGTGTTGGTGTACTTGAGGTGGTTGCAACATAGACTGTTTCTTATGTTGCAAGGTATGCAGAATTTAATTGTTATATATATATATATATATGTATATATATATATATATATATATATATATATATATATATATATATATATATATATTGGGAAATGGGTGACTGAAGTGATACAAAAAAATCTATTGAAAAGTTTTTTAATGTTTAGTGTTTGAAGCAGTAAAGTTTTTCAGAATATATATATATATATATATATATATATATATATATATATATATATATATATATATATATATAATAGAGTATGGATTCGCTACACAATCACGTTTATGTTCCTGCTCTGATTGTGCTTATTCAGCCGAATGATTCAGTTTATTCTTGATTGATTGTGGCAAATCTTTACTCCATTATATCTACTCTAAATCAACGTAATGCTTAATGGTGAAAGTATCGAGCATTTTATGAAATAAACCCATCACATATCGGATATCAGGAATTACAATATAATATAATGCAATATACGATGTGCATTTTTCCTTTTAAATGCTCGATACATTCAATATTAAACACAAAGTTAAGTTAGAGAAAAGCTTAAGATATTGCGAAATAAAACGTTTATTTTTCTGCCCACCTCCGGCTCGTTCGGGCGAATGAAGAAATAGAAACTGGGCTGAAACATAAACGTGTTTGTGTTGCGAATCTTTTATTTCATCATACGTATATATAACATTGTGGGTTTTCGATAGCAAATGTACAATTGTTATATGAAGTTTATCTTGTTTCAAAGATGACAAATTTGATGTCCTAGAAGTCAACCTCCATGTTTTGTAGCAGGTGCAAACATGCACGGAAACAAGGAAGACGAAAAACGTGATAGATATGGAAAAAGAGAAGCGTGCTTGGAAATGAATTAAAACGAAGAAACACAGAAAAGCTGAAATAATATCAGATATGCGCTAGCATCTCTAGTACCTCCAATAGTCACCGACAAATGGGCTGACATACCGAAACAAAATTTGCTGATTTAGCTCTTTTAGCGGGAGGGGGACAGGTCTTGCTTGTTTTTGGTGCGTTTTTTTTGGGGGGGGGGTCTTTTTTCCACTTTGTTCTGAAAGATTTGTCTCATTTAACAGCTTTACAATTTGGACATCCACGACATTGATCAAATGCATCTTTGATTTACAGGCATGTTTTTTTTTACTGAAAAAGTCTGGCTGTTTCAGGAGAAAAAACATTCCTTCTTTTATTCCGAACGGAGATGTTTACTGTAACGTTTGTAGTGTATATATGATAAAAGAATATAAAAACATATATTTTTCAAATATAGACATATTTATACATCATAATGAAATAAACCCTAGCGTATACGTGAAATCTAAATTTTCTTTTATATGTGAGACCTACCAGTTCTACTCAGTCGGTAAAAGACTGGCTTACCAATCAGATTCCAAATCTCAGTAGGGAAATTTTTATTCTATCGATATATTTTTTTATTTGAATGAAATAAGCTCAGTCGGTAAGCGATACGATTACAGACAATTCGGTTGTGATTTCACATCTCGGTAGGGGAATATAAATTTTCTCTTCCCGAAATTTGGCGATGATTGTTCTTGTTAAAAAAACAAAGTGAACTCCAGGTTTGGACTGAAGTTTGAAAAAATAGTTTTCGTCCAAAACCGTACGCATGCGGTAACAACATAAAGGGAAGGTGGGGTAGTGAAATAACAGGGTAGGAAGAAAGAGGACAGACAAGAGAATTAGGTAGTTTGAAGAAAGGCTGGGAAGAAAGAAAGAGAGAAGAGACGAAAGTTAAGTCGTTTGATAAGATAGTAGAAAAAGAGAGACAAGAAAGGTAATTAATAAAAGGATAGGAAGAGAGAGGGGAAAAGGTATGTCTTCTTCGTCTTCCTCTTTTTCTCCTACCCTTTTCTTTCTTCCAGCCCTTTCTCTTCAACCTCTTCTTCTTTTTTCCTCTTCTTCTTCTTCTTTTTCTTCTTCTTCTTCTTCTTCTTCTTCTTCTTATTATTATTATTATTATTATTATTATTATTATTATCATTATTATTATTATTATTATTATTATTATTATTATTATTATTATTATTGTTCAAATTTTCCCTCCGTCTTCTATTTCTCTTCTTTTTTCAAATCCTCTTTTCGTCTCTTTCTATTTTTCTTCTACTTTTCTCTTTTTTTCTCTTCCTCTTCTCTTTCTTTCTTCTCTTTCTTCAAATTTTCCCTCTGTTTTCTTCGCCTTCTTTGCCTTCTTCTTCTTCTTCTTCTTCTTCTTCTTCTTCTTCTTCTTCTTCTTCTTCTTCTTCTTCTTCTTCTTTGATCTCCTCTCTAATCTAACTTCAACATGTACTTCGATTTCACTCAATAAACAAGAAGCCAGAACCGAGCGATATTAAATCTTGCCAGCCTATGTGGCTGGTTTTCCCTTAGTTCTAATGTCCCTATCCAATGACCATAAAGGCCAGTAATAGCCACATCTAATCTCTCTCTCTTTTCTCCGTCTTTAATTATAGAGACCTAATAGTGGCCTTTACGCTAGTCTGCCAAGACAATTTTACCGAAAAACGTTCATCTATTGTATACAACTAATAATGTATGCAACTTAATATACACATACACACACCTGCTCAGCTCAACACACACATACACGCACACACATACAACTCATGGCTGCGTATGTGTTTAAATAGAAATTGCAGCAGGTAAAGAAAGAGAGGGAGGGACAGAGACGGAGACGGTGTTCATCTGAAGGAATTCAGACACGTGTTATTAGCTTATTAACCAAGAATGCCATCAATACATATTTGATTAAAATGATAGAGAAGGATTTTTTGAAATCTATCAGTTTACTTTTCTTGTTTACGTATTGGAGAACGCATGTCTAGCTTCAATTAATGCAAATATTTTCCTAGCGCTTATGATCGAGCGCTTTCGACCGTACTTCTGACCATTACCAAGATCAATGGGAAATTAGGATGTTATTCAGATTTCCCCGGTGTTGCTTATAGCCATTGGCATGGTTGAAAGCGTTCGTGCACAAACGTTTGGATTAGATTCACACACGTCGGATATAAACATGCGTTCTATTTTACGTAAAGATTTGAAATTAAAAAGTTATGTCTATCGACTTCAATCAATCTTGTAAAAATGCAAGACTCCCTAAGTACACACAACCCCCCACATATATATACGTATGTTTACATGCATAAGTTTCTATACAACATAATGCAATTTATAATTCATATATATATATATATATATATATATATATATATATATATATATATATATATATATATATATATATATATATATATATATATATATATATATATATATATATATATATATATGTATAAGAATGTGGATTCGCTACATAAACTAGTTCGTTCATGTTTCAGCCCTCTTCGGGTGTGTAGCGAATCCACATTCTACTATTTATTTCCAGCTCTACTCTAAAACAACTTCACTTCAAAAGTAAAATGTTGTATGTATCGAGCACTCTATGAAATAAATCCATTACATTTCAGAAGTGGCTTTATATTATTGATATATCATTACATTATGTTATACTGCTAGCCTGATTTGTACCACATACACTGTGTATATGTATATATATATATATATATATGAATTATAAATTGGATTATGTTGTATAGAAACTTATTTGATCCCCTGTAGTTATGCAGTTTATATATCACTCAATTTAGGCAATGTAAATAGAATAAACAATAGGGCTGCTGCAGGAATCGAACCTGCTACCGATATGGTAACTGCTTCCACGCTGTAATGCTATTAGCAAGCTAAACTGCTTTAAACCCAAAATCTCTTCGTGTTTATCCTCGGTCTATTTGTTCAATGGTAAAAACATCGCTGCGTTGAAGCAGCTACGCTATCGGTGGTCGGTTCGATTCCTGCAGTAGCCCCATTTTCTTTAATTATTTATTCGATTCACTAAGTCTAAATTGAGTGATTTATTACCCGTGTAACCACGGGAGATCATTTCAATTAATTTCCTATATAATATAATGCAATTTATACTTCATCCATATATATATATATATATATATATATATATATATATATATATATATATATATATATATATATATATATATATATATATAATGTGTGCGGCATTCATTTATGCATATCTGATTAAATAGAATATGTTATAGAGATTTTCTTATTTCCACGCAAGAGGACTGGTACTTGCATCCATAGAGTGTATTAGTTATCCCATGTTGTTATCATACCGAGCACTTTTGGCTAAACAAATAACCATTTTTAAATACATGGTGGTTAGAATAATTGGATTTTTCGAAGACCTTGAAAACGTTAGCTGTTTTTGTTTTGTTTTTTGTTGAATGTTTTTGGCAATAGCTTCGCCCCTATGTAACTGAAATTTGGTATAAGGATAAATCTTTTCTCTTATTGACCTCGGAATATTTAAGGTCACCCGTGTTGATTTATTTGACTATTCTTGCCAACTTTCAAACTATTAGCCACAATTTTACACCTATGAAACTTGGCATAGACGTAGATTCTTCTACAGACCAAGTATTTAGAAATGTGATTTTGACATTGGGGTCATTCACGGTTACTATATGTCATTTCTAGCAAATAGACCAAGTTGTTAGCCACAATATTTCGCCTAGGATGCAGAAACGTTGCACAGGGTTACATTTTGACACGACGAGAATGTGAGATAGATGCTAAACATCACTAAAGGTCCTCTGAGGTAATTTCTGCATATTGTAACACGGCAAAGGGACAATCTCTCAGGATCGCTGGCCTTCACCTGACTCCACCATGCTTTTCCCATGGAAATGTTTCCCATATTGAATGTTCTCGGGTTGAATCCTGGTACCCAAAGGGAGAAACGCCTATGTACTGCATCCTGAAACCCTGTCAAATTAAACGACGACATCATTTGTTTTTTGCTTTTGTTTTTTGTGCATCAAAATATTTCTTCCTTTACAGCTGCTTTTCAGGTGTAAAAAGGTGTAAATAATCGTTTTTTTTTCATTGGTGGTGTTGTGTGAGAAGAAATATATCAAGGAATATATTTCCTGTTTGTATATATTTAAGTTATTACGCCCGTGGCATCACCGGGTATCTCTGCGAGTACTAAATGAAGGAGAGTGTTCTTCGTTTCACAATATGATGACTCCGAGTGAGTTTATTCATAAGTGCATGTGTATGCAAGCATCCTATTTTTAAAAAAAGGAAGAAACAGCTCTTACAGAACGGTTTTGTAACTAAGACCCAAACATAATAGACAAGCAAAACCTGCCTTCTCTTCGTTTTCCCTTTCTCTCCTTTCATCTCGTTTTACAACTTAACAAATTTCGGATTTCGTGTTGTGTAGGTAAGAACAATAGAGGCAATTTCCATCAGATGATCGACATCTGGGAAATATCAAAATCTGGCCAAAATCAGTACATCAATCGATTTTGATAAAAACTTTCACTATCACAGAAAAAAAAAATTCAGACTATTCTTACTATCTTAATGATTTCATTTAGCTCCACATTGTCATTTTCATTGATTTTTTTACACTTTTAACTGATATTAATTATGTTTACTTTTTTTTAGAAAAGTGTTCAAGAATTTCAGAATTTCGATCTAGAAAATGTACTTGATATTTGTTTTGGAAAGTTTTTTCATCATTTTTATCAATTACACTAAGTTTGAGCAGTTCCTGAGCACTTATCTAAAACATACTTAACATCTCGAGGGATTTATCTGTAAGATGGATGAAAATCGATGGAAACGTCAATTCATAAATGAATTCTGTACGAATTTTGAGATAAAGAAAAAAGATTGAGTAATAAAACAACGTTCCAGGTTTCCTACATCTACTAAGAATATAAGGTGTTAAAAACAATGCATAAATTCTGACAGAGGGCTTTCCACTAAGTATTTGTTTTTGCTTTTTTTATTTTGATTCCTTAAAAGAAGAAGACATCAAGGGAAGAATCACTCAAAGTTGGCAAGTTTTTGGTAGAATAAGCTCAACCTCCAAAAATGAAAAAAAATCCCATTAGTCTTAAAAATAAGGGTATGCAACCAATGCATCCTCCGATAGTCACCTATGGAGCTTAAACATGGAACCTCACTAAAAGACTGAACCTCAAAATGAAGACCACGCAACGTTCCCAGGGCAGAATCATGTTCAACATTACATGGAGAGGTCATAAGACAGCACAGTATATTAGAGAGAAAGAAACACAGAAGTCAGAGATGTAGAATCCATTTAAAAACCCAAATGGTAATGGGCTGGTCATGTAACAAGAATGTCAGACGATCACTGGACATGGCGCCCCACAACGTGAATCCCCTAAAAATGCGAGAGTGTGGTCGGCAAAAATGAAGGTGGTATGACGAACTAGATCAGTTCAGAAAGTATTGCTTCTGCAACGACCATGATAGATAGATCTGGCGAATCTTTGGGATGATCTAGGTCCAACAATGATGATGATGATGATGATGAACCAAGGAGATATTTTTCAGTAAAAGTAATGTATTTTTTACTTGATAATCTTTTTAGTAAATATAACACTATAACGTTTAACTATCTTTCATTTCGGCCTAATACACTCGTAATGTATGTAAAAAGAAAAATATAGGATTAAATAATAATGAATAAATGATAAAGAAAGACCAACACACCGAATAAGGCGTTTATTTCATCATACACTTTTCGCTGAAAGTAACTGACTTTTGTTTCATAAACTTTCGACAAAAAAAATCAATGATTGTCCTAAAAGTAAATATATTTTCTGCACACAACATTCCCTCTATTGCTCACAGGCATTTTAATCCCATCGCGGTTCATGACAAAATTAGAGGGTACATTGGTTAGATAGAGTCGAGTGAGGATTGAACCCATTACACTAGAAAATGCTGTGCGAGCTGAGCTTGTTGATCATCGCTTCGAGGCCCGATGGCTGAGATCAGTCGAATCTTCTCTTCGGGCGAGGTATGGCATAAATGAAGTAGGCCTAGCAGCATTGTTTGCATGAAACCCTGGTCAGATTTATTCGATTCGGGGAACCGAGATTTAATTCCCCTATCGGGATAGGCACCGGCTACATTTTCATGATAATACATCGCCTTCTGGACATGAGACCATATTATATATTATAGATGTTAGTATATGATGGCGCAAGATGATCTGACCAATTTGATTGTGCTGAGCTATTCAGTGTATGTGTATGTATGTGTGCGCGTATGTGTATGTGCGTGTGTTTGTATCTTGTAATAAAAGTTTCAATAGTAAACGTCGTATAAACTACTCGTACCATACCCGATTGGATATTGTTTTCAAGTAACTGTTGATTTTTTTGCATGTTGATTTCTCGAAAACACAAACAGGTCTGGTTAGTCACACAATAGAAATCGTTAAGTAACCAATGTCTTTTGGTAAGATTCTGTATTGGGGTTGATCAATAGAAAATATCGCTAAAACAGGAAACAATGAGTTATTTCTCTTGCATTTTGTTGGGGCAATGATCACTGGGAAAAAAAGTCCGAATTTCTAATAACCACATGTGAAAACAACCGGACACAAATTAAGGGACCAATTTAGCATAAGCTAACTTCGCGAATTGAACTCTCCACTAAAAATCGATTGATTCCAAAAAGCGAAAAAAACTTTTTTTTTTCTTCTAGACATGAAGGATTGAATGGTTCTGGGGAAAATGTTTATACGACATTTTCAAAAATGACCGCCAATTTTATCTCCCTAGGTAGTTTCCAGACCAAAAAGCTTCAAGATTTGCACAGATGACATGATGTATCGTTGTGAAAAGAAATTGTCAGATTTCTAACAGTGTAACTTGTCATTTGTAAAGAAGTTACATGCAAAAACATGATGATACTTATAGTCCTAAATGTGATTTTTATTATTCTTTTTTATAATCAGGTGAAGTATTTTAACCGACTATTCTTTCAATTTTTACTACATTTCACTTTCATCTTAACTTTTAATCGTTTTCATCACAACTTTGGATCATGTCGTCATTCTACGGCTACGAGTATACAAGGTGACAGGGGATATAGTATCCGATGAGAATCGAACACACGTCCCGGCATTCTGCAACTGAAACTTTAATGACCAGCATAAATCGATTCTCATCTTTTAAATCTTCCCTTGACACTGATTGAAGGCGCCATGTTTGTTCTTATTGAAGCAATTTCAATTATTAGAAATTGTCAACCTAAACTTTCAACATAGGTTTCTTCACTTTTCAGATTGGTCCCGCTCGCTGGCTATATGTACGTATCATGCGTACAAGTCGAACCAATGGAGGTTACAACGCTAAAGAATAAAAATATTTTACTCCCAACCAGGTCAACAGAAAGCAGTGCTTTCGTTTTTCTGAAATCCCTTCTCCCCCAAAAGGATTTTACTTGGAGTTCGATTTGCAATGAGAGTTTAATTGGGTCTTTAGTTTATGTCCAGCAGCATTCACGCTTGCTCGTTTTTATTTAAACTGAGACTTTTTCAGTGGGCATCGCCGGATAAAAGGCAAGGGAAGTAACTCGTTCATTGATCTAACCTTCCTCCAATTCTTTAATTGAATACCCCCAGCACGGCATACTACCAAAAGACGTTGGTCACGTTGCAGTTTCTATTGTGTGACTAATCAGATCTGTTTCTATTATTTATTCTTATTATCTGATGAAGTATTGTAGCCCGATAATCTATAAATCTTGACTACTTTCTACCGTTATCTCCATTTTTTGTAACTCAACTTTGAAGAAGGGCCTGAAACAACGTTCTTGTGAAAACAACTAAAATCTGAAATGCTGGCAAGGCGTTTTAATAAAATATTAAATTACGTCCAATTGAAATAACATTTCCTGTGTCACAAATGGTATACCATCATCATCATCATCATCATCATCAGTCTTTTAACGTCAATCGTTAAACACAGACATTTCCCAGGATTCGCCACAATCCTCTATCATGGGCGTCGTAGAGCCAGTATTTTCTGAATTTTCTAGTTCATCTCTCCATCTTGTATTCTGTCGGCCTCGGTTTCGCATGTGATCTCTGGGGATCCTTGTTGTGAGTCGTGATGTCCATCGGTTGTCTGTCATTCTTGCAACATAGCCAGCCCATTGCCCTTTTAGTTTTTTAATAGTTTCTATGATGTCTCCGACTCCTGTTTTCTTCCTTATGTATTGTGCTGTCTTGTGATCTCTCCACGTAAGATTGAGCGTGATTCTCTCATGCGCACGCTGCATGCTTCTCAGTTTGCAGGTTTGACTCTTGGTTAGGTTACATGTCTACGCTTCATTAGTGATTATCAGGAGAATGCATCGGTTGAATACTCTTCTTTTCGAGATTATTTGGATCGTCTGATTTTTGAAAGTTGAGGAAAGTTATGATAAGATCAATACACGAAAAACATTTTTTTTGAATAAGGGAAAAAGGTGGATACTGAATAGGTTACTACTCTTGCCTTTTGTTGGGCAGTGATTACTAAGGAAAAGTCAAAATTTGAAAAAAAAATACAAGTGTGAATACTACCGGGCATAAACCAAGGGACCAACTTAGCATAAACTTAGATTGCTAATGAAACCCCCAACTAAAACATATTCAAGGAGCGATTCTCAAAAGCAAAAACTAATTTTTCTTCCTCTCGACATGATGATGGTTAAGTATCTAAATTTGAGCCTTTTAGTTCCGTTGGTGCAGCCTATACATACATATATACATGCACAGCTAGTTATCCAGCCAGACAAACTTCGAAACTGAAGAAACTTATGGTGACAGTTTTGGTTGATGGTTTCGAGTAATTTCTAAAAACTTTTCTATCTCTTGACAAATATTTAAACCCTTTGGAGGCACAAACTGAATATGAATTTCTTCAAGTCTAATTGTACTCTGTTCCTACAATCCAACTATTGCCTGTCGGTCGATTCGGTTATTAATTGATTCGGGACCACTGAATCGAATTAAAGTGTGTGTGCTCTATCCTCTTCAATGGAAAGAGAAATTCTTTCTGTTTATTCGATTGCGTGTCCAAGAAAAAAAAGGGCGGTTGATGGCGTGCTAATCGCCCTGAACCAAGAAAGGAAGGAAAGCTAATGAGTCACTTCAAGGCTGAGAGATCGGAGGCTGTTGCAAGATTAAATTCTTATTGTGTTCTATCAAGGTTCTCTAGGATGATTGGTGCAAGAGAGGATAATGAAAGGAAATTATAGAGTAGGAAGAGAGAGGATAAGAGGGGAGAAAAGAAAAAGAAAGTTTGGTAGTTTATGGGGGGATGGGATGGTTTTCGCATATGAAACTAATCTATACTTGTTAAACATTTCGATTAAAAAAAAAATATGGACGGACAACGGAGATTGAAAAGATGTGTGAGAGAATGAAAAGATACTGACAAAGGGCGGGATAATTAATAATCTCAGTAGTAAACACCCATGTATTTCCCGTGGGTGCTGCAAATATTTATTTTGAAAGCAGTCACAGCATCAACAATGCCACACAAAAATCTTATTTTAATTCATTAGCAACCACGGAATCATTGTCCGACTCTGGTCTGAACCTGGAGTTGATTCTGCTTTACATCCGTAACTAACATAACAAAAAAGACGAAAAAAAATCCTCGCCAAAATTAGGGTAGTAAAAATTAATACCCCCTCACCGTGAGTTGAATTGGTAGTCGCTTTGCTTTCCGACTGGGGTAAATTGACTAGTCTTACATATCTATCTAAATTCATGTAAGAAATATATACGCAAGGGCTTATTTCATTCTATTTAATGAACACATCTCCAGAATTAACAGTGATCTGAATTAACGATCAAATGAATGATAGTCGGCCTTCTTATCGACTGAGCCAAACTGAGAAGGACTGACATATCTACGAAATCTATCTTACATATACAAAATAACTTATTTCGTTCAAATAAATAGATACATTTATACAAAAAAAATACTTTTTATTCGTTGCATATGAAATTCAAAATTTAAAATAGCAGTATGATTGGAGTTTGGTCCTGCAGCAGTCAGGCTTGTTCTTTCCTGACTCATTTTATTTTGTCATTAAAAGTTATCTTTCAAAAATGGACTCGAGATTAAATTTTAGTTCGCCACTGGCAAAATTTTTCAACTGTTGGAACTCTTATTACGGAGAGCATGCTCAACACTCTACACTGGGGAAAAGAAAAGCTTTTTGTGCCTTTGATTGTGTGTCCAGGCAAAAAAAGGGAGGCTGTTGATGGAGTGCTAATCGCCTAGAACCAAAGAAGGAAGACTAATGAGTCATTTGAAGGGAAAGAGATCGGAAGCAGCTGCAAGGTTAAATTCTTATTGTGTTCTGCGAAGGTCTTTTGGGGTGATTAGTGTTATCTGGAGAGGAATGAAAAAGATGAAAGGTGAAAAAGAGAAAACGAGGAATAGAGAAAAGGAAGGGAGAAAAGGAAGGAGGAAGGCGAAAAAGAATGAAAAAGGAAAAAAAAAGAGGCAAGAGCAAGGAAGGAAGAAAAGAAGTGAAGAAAACGTGAAAAAGAGAATAACACTGTGGGAAGGAGATGAAGAGGAGAGAAAAGAACAGCCCAATACGAAGCCTGATAACCAAGAAAGATGAAAAGAGAAACAATGAACAAAAAAGATGAAAAAAAAAGGAAAGAGACGGAAGATGAAAGAGAGGGAAAGATATCTATCTGTTTCAGTCTCTTCATCATCATCAGCAGCAGCAGCCTTATAACGTCCCTCTTGGGACATAGACTTCCCCGCGAATCCACCAGAACCCTTGGTTCCAAGCATCATGGCGCCAATATCTACTTGTCTAAATCGTCACATAACATTAATTTTTACCAGCCACAATTTCGCATAGGATCTCCGGGGATCAACGTCACAAGTCTTGATGTTTAACGGCTGCTTGACATTCCTACAACATTACTAGCCCATTGCCATTTAAGTTTTCTAAAGGATACTATGATATCTTTGACTCCTGTTTCCTCTTTAGTGTACTGTGCTGTTCCTATGATCTCTCCATTTGATGTCAAGCATGGCTTTCTCTTGCGCACGTTGCATGGTTCCTTACCATTTCTTAATTTGTTCATATTCCTCCGTCTCGATCTGTTCTAACGATCAATTGGAAATATAACTGTCCTCTATCAAGGTTGTCATTGACTGTTTTGGTGAAGATTCGGTTTAGGTTACTATATTGATCTTCAACATTCTTTTTTCAATATTAGGTGCTTTCAATTAATTATAGCTGCCCATCCCCTAATAGAACTGAGCTCAGAAAGAATATTATTCACACCTTCCCTAATAATATTAGTGCTAATTGACAGGGTCGACCTTAGGGCTCCTGGTGACCAAGGTAAGATAAACTTCGGCGCTCGTTAAAGTATAGTATCATTTCTTTCTTTGTCCATTTACTTCAGTCCATTCGGTTCCCCCCTTAGACCAAGTTACAGTGAGTACTCTATCTCACCCAACTTGCTAAGACTAGCATGCGAATTTCCTTGCCATCATAAGACAGATAAGTATACTAGAGTGATATTAACAGACTGGGAAAGTTAGAGAAATAGATGTGTATTTCAGAAATGGACATATTTGGTCCAACGGATTGAATCATAAATAGTTGTATCATATATCAACCAATTTGAAATGATCTCCCATCGTCCCACAGTTAATATATCACTCGCCTATTTTCTTTAATTGTTATTTCTGTTTATGTTGTCTAAGACAAGTGATATATTAACTTTGTAACGACGGGAGATCATCTCAAATAAGTTTCTATATAATATAACGCAATTTATAATTCATAAATAGACATGAACTGACTAACTGATAGATAGATAGATAGATAGATAGATAGATAGATAGATAGATAAGACATGCTTATCAGCACCGTAAAATAAATTGCATCATGATATATTGCCCTTGAGATTCAGCGTTTGCCCTGGGTGCAACACATCGGATTGAAAATGAGCCAGCATTTGAATCAGAGTCAAGATAATTACGACAAGATTCACAGCACACCTAGTGATGCAGTACGCTTAGGATAAAAATGATGGCAACGAAGGAAGAACTGATCACCGTGGCCCAATGTCAGAGTCTCTGCATCTGTTTCAGTAGGCTGCAGCTCTACCCACCGCCGAGACATGCCAAAAACAAAGAGGCACTCAATGACTCTTCGCTCGGCACTTGGCACATGAACTCAGGTTGAGGTATTCCTCCTCGAGGCTGACGGGTTACGGCCAAATCCCGTTCGATAAACCGGCTCCCGTAGTTGAGCAAGACCGAGTCTACCAAGATGGGTGACCATTGGGAGATATCAGGCGCCGTAAGCAGAACAAAGCACCGGTAGGCCTGGCAAGCTGGGAGTGGGTCTTACGATTATTACCTGTGTGTGCCTAACCTAGCGATAATTAGGGTATAAATGGAGAACAATGATGAGTAGAAACGTACATACATACGTTCTAAAGGATATATATATATATATATATATATATATATATATATATATATATATATATATATATATATACCGAACCCAAAACTATTGCAATATGAGATATTGTTGCAGTAGCAATGATTTGTCTCTCTTTCAGCGTATTGGTAATGACAATTAAGAACACACAGAATATCAGAGGTGAAAAAGAATCAAAATGGTCAGTTTATTTCACGCAACCTAGTATATATAACGCTGGGAGACATATCTTCCGTATACACCGTCATTTTCATTGTCACGGATCGTCTAATCCCGAATTATCACCGATTTGGGGATCTTAGACAAAGAAATCAGTGTTTCCAATACACAGAAAAATATTATAGGCAGATGAAATATATCAAACAAATAAATCTCCGTAAAAACAATTCACAGGTATACAGAGGAAGCCGTTTATTACAATCACAGCAAAAGTTACCAAACGGTCATTGTCATCGAAACAAGTCGGTCCCAAACACTTTATCAAAAGTATTTATAGAAATGAACTCTATATAATTTCCTTACAACGTGAGCTTGTTGATCGCTATGAATTTATAACAGTATATATGTAATTTTAAAAAATAATAATATTGAGTGTTCCGATTTTATATCTGTTGGTTAATATGATCAGTAAGTTATTGTTATCTAAAAGAACCTCTATCACAAAGTTATCACAATAAGCGGATTCTTCTATTCCTATCCGATGATTTTTTTCAAAGAAAAATATCATTGACAGAAGTTGTTTAAGTGGAAAAATCTGTTCTTTCAAGTGAGCGGTAAGCAATACTTTTATCATTAAATTACTTGAAGTTTGAAGAACCCATTGTTACAAAAACCAAAAAAGTTACAGCGTTAATTATGCGAACAGAATAATCAGAGAATGACTTAGTTGCCTCGAATCCCCCAGGACCCTCTCGAGGGAGGCTCTGTCCTGCTTTTAAAGCATTTTATCCGTCTCTCATTAATTCAAACTCATTCATCTCGCCTCTTCGTCTGGGGGCCCCCAAGGGGTGCCTGTTAGCACCAAGTCTCGTGGAGCTGGGAATCATTATCATCATCAGCACCAGCAGCCTTTTAACGTCCGTTGTTGGATTTAAGCTTCCCCGAGATTCACCACAGCACCCGATCATGGGCGTCACAGAGCCAGTATTTCCTCAACTGCCGGCCATGATTTCTCAATTGTGACATTTGGGGATCAACGTTGTAAGTTATGATGTCCAGCGGTTGTCTGACATTCTTGCAACATGGCCTGCCCATTCGCTTTTGAGTTTTCTAATTGATTTCATGATGCTCCCTTCCTATCTTCTAACACTTCTTTTGTTTTACTCTCTCTCTCCCTCTCTCTCTCTCTCTATCTATCTCTCTCTCTCTCTGTGCCCTTTTTGTGACCTTGTACCAGACTACGATTTTTGAGCGCAATCATGCAGAGCCTATGAGAGGGGATCGTATCCGGTGCATCGCATCGGGGCCCAGATGTGTGGTTAATCACAAAATAAAAACTGTCCAAAGACAAACATCTTTTTGCCGCATGTCATGTTAGGGGTGATCAATTAAAAATGGAAAAAGCCTTTTCTTTGACAGTGATCACTCAAAAAGTCTAACCTTTCAAGAAACACTAATGGTAGAGAGACACAAACTACGGGATCAATCCAGCAATTCAAGCTCAACTCATTCAGAGGGGGCTCGAAAAAGCAATTTTTTGTAAACATGATAGGGAAATATTTGAATTTTCATCCCTCTAGCTCCATCAATGCAGCATGTACGCTTGACACATACGTACTTAGCTGGTGGGTGAACATAGTACTGCGTGCTAAAAGGATTATTGCAGATGAAAAAAGATGGTTAAAGGATGAAGGTGTTTGAGCTGCTTTGCACTGCCTTATGAAACTTCTCTCGGTGCATAGATTAAAAACTTGAAAACTTCAAAACAGATATAAAGGGAAAATAATAGCGTGGAGAAACTCACATGAGCACATCTAGACTCAGATTCTGACTCACACGCATACATTCACAGTCTGTGGGGGGTTTCAAATCGGTGCACAGCTGTCCACGCACACAAACACACACACAAAATGCACAAAACCCTTGTTCTTTACCTATCCTATCTTCATCTGCTATAACCCTTTCAGCATGCCATGAGTAATCTCAGCTTTGACGTACATAAAAGTATGACGCTGTTTAACCAATATACAAAGGCTTCTAATATCGTTCGAAGACCCTGAAAAGCAAAACCTTTATTCACCAGTATAGTTGAACAATGTATTCATCCGAAATGAACGAAATTCGTTATTTAACGCCCTGAACTTTCAACATTACGAAATTATTGCTAGTCTTGTACGTCGTACGTTGACAAATTCATGTATTCTTTTGAATCACTGTATAGCCGTTTGGAGCCTGTGTATGCTGGTTAAATACTACGATGTGTTTATGTGCGATTACCAATGGCATTATACATTCATTCAGCGATAAACGATTGTCAATCTATTTTACTATGGGACGTTGTAATGACTTGAAATACGCAGCTCTCAGGAAACAATTGACCCTCTGAGCCTGTACTGTCTTTCATAGCCGACGCGTATATGCATACATTGGAAAGAAACAATGGAAAACGACTACATAAAGCCTTAAAGGAAAATAATGGTAGATTTGCATTCACATGCACGTACCTAAATTCTCTCTCTCTCTCTCTCTCTCTCTCTCTCTCTCTCTCTCTCTCTCTCTCTGGCTCGTGCAAAGCTGGCAAAAGGACCCAGCCCGGTAGGGGAAATGTTGACCGAATTTCTCATAAAGCATTTTTTTGTTTTGTAATCAGTACTAAATATATTTGATTTATTTATGAGGCTTTACATGTATGTGAGGTATACATGATATACTTACAAGTAGCTGGGTAAAAGAACTTGAACGTATCATAGAAAAGGTAATTCCAAACAAGTATCGTAAAAAAAGTAAAAGATACTACAGAAAAACACTGTGAATATAATAGTATTCGCCTCTTCCAAGAGGAATAGGCCTGCCCAAAATCTTAGGCCAATGCCAACTAACTCATGCCCCACACCCAACCTCTGTTCTGACCTATACATACAAAACATGTTCAGAGAAAGAGAGAGAGAGAGGGAGAGACTGATCATTGAAAAGCACACTTGCCCACCCACGCCAAAGTGATTGACGTGACCAAACGAAAAAAAAAGAAAAGATCTGACGAAGACATTAATCTTCAGATCAGGCGTTGTGGAAGGGAGAAAGAGGTAAAAAGATTTAAATCATCTCTCGAAATTCTCTCCACAGTTTGCACAGCATGCAATATTCTGTTATGTTGGGTAGAAATTGAGAAGAAACAAAAAGAGAGAAACGGAAACAAAGCAAATCAAACAAAATATGGACGCTATTAGTCCACGCGTGCGCAGTGGCGATGCACAAGGAAAAAGATGGAAAAGGCGGGGAAAATGAGCGCGAACATTTTCGATCGTTACTAGAGTCGGATCACTTTATGGTAGATGCCGTAGTAGGGCGAATTAACAGGAATTGATGGGAGGCGGAGCAAATGTACGGAGGACCAAGAGAGTGAAAAAAATATTTTATTCTTGCATTGATTCCTGGTTCGCATGGGAATATACCTGTTTCTTCCTTTTCTGCGATACATACCTCTTTCTCCACTTCTTTCTATCATTCCTTTCTTTATTCTTTCTCTCCTCTTTCTTGTCATGCATATTGCTTCGTTTTTTTGCCACCATACGTACCTATTTTTTTCTTTCATTCATTCCTTGTCAAGAGAATCAGGGGTGGGTAGCTGGTAACCTAAGTGGAAAGTTTGAGCAAATGGTTGGCTTAACGAGCAATAGAATGAAGGTCCGTTAAGTAGTTACAATTGCTGAAAGTGGCGAAAGAAACGAACCTAGAGAGCCATGATTGCTCACGTCTTGTAAGGACGGTGCACATAAAAAAGATTCCTATATGTACTAGAAAGCGTAAAAGAACACCAATTGTTGAAAGCAGCAGAGGGAAGGAAGATGTGGAGAGCCATGACCATCCACGTCTTGAGGGGTCATGGTGCATAAAGAGAGATGCCTACGTGTACCAGAAAGTGTAAAGGAACCCCAATTGGTGAAGGGAATAAAAGATAGGAAAATGTGGAGAACCATGACCATCCACGTCCTGAAGGGCCATGGAGCATGAAGAAAGAGGCCTACGTATACCAGAAAGTGTAAAGGAACCCCAATTGGTGGAAGGGACAAAGGAAAGGGAAATGTTAAGAGCACGTAAAGAGAAAAGGAATCCGTGGAAAAATTGAGCTAAACACCCTTCGGTAATGCAGATATAGCTCAATGGTAGGAGCAACGCTACGTTGAAGTGACTACCCACCAGTTGCAGCTTGGATTCCTGCAGCAGAAATATTCTTTTAAATTGTTTATCTTATATACCTTGTCTAGGCCAAATGAGACATTCACCGTGTAATAACAGAAAATAATTTCAAATGGAGTTGCAAAAATAATATAATACAATTTATAATTATTTCTGTCGGGTCATGTAACCTTTTCATGATGATATAATTGTCCAAGTTGGAAGAAACAATTAGGGCAGATATAGACAATGAATGAACAAAATGAAAATTTGGAGTTGAAGCAGTTATTTTGGCTTATGTATTTATGTAGTTCTCTGAAGTACAAGGAATAACTAAAAAAAAGTAAAGATAGAACAAGGTCAGGGTGAACTATTCGAATCACACGTCTTTACGGGGGGGGGTTAACTTTTAGAATTCCTATCTTTTCAAAAACTGTCGTCAAAGAAGGATTATTGCAATTAGTACATTGATTCTAAAATACATATTTGCATAATTTATCCATACTTGAATAATTCAGTCATTTCCACGTGCACTGTGTTAGTTTGAAGAATAAGCAACTATTATTCAAAGTACTGCAACATATATACAATAGAAGCAACTCCTTTATCAGGCTACATAAAGACTTTGAACCCTTCCAGCTCCAAAAAGGAGTGAGACAAGATGATATCCGCTCACCCCAAATCTTCACAACCTGCCTTGAGATGACTTAGACTAGAAGAATAGAGGAATCAAAAAAGACGGTGAATATCTGAGCAACCTCAGATTTGCAGACGATATCGTCCTTTTTGAAGAGAACCTACAAGACCATCAACTAATGCTAGATGAACTAAACGAAGAAAGCAGAAAAGTTGGCCGACACAAAAACTTCAGTAAAATAAAAGTCATGTGTAACAATCACATCGAGAATGAGGAAATAACTGTCAAATTCAAAGATACAAAACTGGAGAAAATAGAGCACTACACCTACCTGGGACAACGAATCTCTATGAAACCCACAAAAGAAGAAGAAATCAAACGAAGAATCACCTTCTGGTGGCAAGCCTTTGGCAGAGCTAGCTCAACATTCAAAAACAAGACGATCCCAATGATCCTGAAGAGATGAGTATACAACCATTGCATCCTCCCGGTAGTTACTTATGGAGCTGAAACATGGAACCTAATCAAGAGACAGACTGGCAGACTGAGAAGCATGCAACGCACGCATGAGAGAATCATGCTCAACCTCACATGGAGAGATTACAAGACACCACAGTACATATGGAAGAAAACAGGAGTCTGAGACATCATAGTATCTAGAAATCTACATGGCAATGGGCAGGCCATGTTGCAAGAATTACAGACAACCGATAGACATTATGACTCACAGCATTCAACCCCGGAGATCGCATGTGAAACCACGGCCGACAGAATGAATACAAGATGGAGGGATGAACTAGAAAAACTTAGAAAATACTTGCTCTGCAACGCCTATGATAGAGAGATGTGGTGGATTCTATTGAAGGTCTATGTCCAACTACGGCCGATAAAAGACGATGATGATGATCAGCCATAAAAAGTCTCTTGTCCTTTTTTTTCTGTTTTCACGTACGTAGAATGTAAATGAAGCATAAAGAAAAAGACAATTTTTAAACATTTTTCGTTAAAAACTTCCCATAAATCCATTTATCTCGCATGATTTGCATTTAACGCCTCCTTTATTTTTCAAGAAAATCATGTTTCGCTGTGACGATAGTCATGAAGTATTGTCCGAGAAATTAAGTATGATATCACGTGATGAAAGCGGGAAATTATAGGCTGCCAAAAGTTATCAGGTGATCTACGAGTTTTATAAATTCATTGCAGTAAGACAATAACCTCAGAATATAAAAAATAGTACCGTTAAAACTAGTGCCGTTACAACGAGAGTTCATATCGTCATTTTTTTATATTTGAGGTCTGTCCGGAAAATATCTAGCTATTTAATATCAACGAAAAAAAATAGGACAATTAAAATTGTCTGCCTGCAATCGAGAAGCAAATCTTGTCAACCGGTGGACACGATGATCTCATAGTCCACGATACGCCAATCGCACTTCTTGTGTAGGATTTTATGGAGTTATTCAGAAGAGATGCCGAAGAAACCATACGTGTGTATGAGGGAGGGTAAGCGAATTTAGGGGATCGGGGTTTGACACGTGTGTAGGGCAATGCAATGACTTCCACACAATCAAACGGACAAGACTCCTACCAAAATATCTAACAATTTTTAATGGCGTCTCAGTGCCGACTGAGTGATCACCTGGGAGATTCTTTGTCGATGCCTGTGCAGTAACTTTTCCTCTAATAGATAACAAAGTTACATCAGGGCTGTGCAATCAGTTCTGAAGGAATTCGAAATGGCTAGATACTTTCCTGTCAGGCGTCATATTTCATCTGAATTTGGTTGAGTTTTTTAGGTGTGTCAAGCCCTAGGAAGTCAACCAGTCTAGGAGGGAATCAAGGGAGGGAGCTTCATTAGAGTAATTGAAAGCAAAATTCTGAATGCTTTGACGTCCTTCCAAATCCAAACTAATAACACTCCTATGGAGCTCCGATTCTGTTCCAACTATATTGATATCAAGAGGGGTATTTTGTACACTGGGTATCCAGGGATTTATATACTTTTCATCCTGGCTTGTAACCTCACCTTTGTGTAGTTCTATTGTCTATCGAGACAGAAAAAGGGGTTCTATTTTCTTTTGAAACAAGCAGGTAAATATTTATGTGTATGAGGAAGGCTGCAAATCGGGCTGAATGGTCAGGGATGTACCATGCCTTCCACACGTTCAAACTTATATGGGGCTCCAATAAAAGAAAAATCCAGCAATACGAATCGGTACTTCATTACCGGGAGAGTAACTCCATCGGAGAGATTCTGTTCATTCATGCGCAGTAGAACCCCTTCTAAAAGGTTACCAAATTACATCAAGGCTGCGCAGCTGGTTTTGAAGATATTTAAAATGTCTACAGAACCACATTGAGTTAGTCAAAAAAAATATTAAATGGCTGGAGAGGAAGACTGAAACGAATTTTAAAAACATCAACAAAAAACGCAACAACAAAAAAGCACTGTACATACCAAGGCTATCCTCACTAAAACCGAATGAGAATCACTTCATAAATATTTACGATGCAGGCGAGGTAACTGCACAACAATTCCTGGATTTGACTACAAATTCAATCTATTCTTCTTTAGCCCATGGCCACCCTTCCACAAAATATCATTGAGATCCATTAGGATTTCAGTGCAGAGTGAATGTATACAACTTCGACCGGAGTTCGAATTCTGCTCTTCGGTTCAATAGCCTGCAGTGTTAACCGCTGTGCCACTCGCACCTTCGATTGAAAGATGGAAAACAGAGTTATTCTTAGGAAAATGTTATATGTTTGTGTAGGGCCGGAAATGTACTCTTACGAGACTACAATCAAGAATCTTACAATATAAAAACATATTTGAAAGAAAAATCGAAAAAAGATTTCTGAAGATGTCAATGAGTGCTCGTTTAGGAAAAAAAACAAAAATGAGATACTTTTATTTTTTATTTGCTGAAGCCCACCCTATCAGGTGTGTTCTAGCTAGTATGTACATGCATGTATGGCTATTGAAGAGAAATGGTACACTTTTGCATTATAGTTATATAGTGAACAGAGCCCCATTTCTAAGATCCTGAAACTATCTCGAAACGTTTTATTTAAGAATATCCCCCAGGTACATCGGGTGTGCATGCCTTCGCACACGATCATACTTACGATGCCCCGATAGAAAATCTCATGATACAACAGCGAAGCCACTTCTTGAGATGTCGATGAGTGCAGACTTCAAATAACAACAATGAAGGATTTCTATTCTATATTATTTTATTCTGATTTCTATTATATTGCAAGTGCATTGTAAAGAAAAGATATTCTGAGCTCTCTTAGCGTCACTAGACGTGCGCTGCTTTGCAATTGATTTTCTATACCTCTAATGTCTTTGAATAGGTTTTAATGACAGCTGGATAACGTCATGAAACAATATATTGTCACCAATCAATCTTGTCCAGCTAGGCAGACATTTTGGGACTTCGCTAATATGAAAATTGATAGTTCAGCTTTGAGTCTCCGATATCTTTTCAATAAATTGTTTTTGAATGAATTGATCGATTTGGAGACAATAGTCTCTTCACTCAGAGCATTCCATGGTTTGGTCATTCGAGTGAAGAAGAATCTATTTTTCACTCCAGCGGATGTCTGTATCTGGAGTTTTTGTCCTCGGGTTTTTTGATAGTGATGCTGTAAACATGTGATTGTCTGGACACCAAGAGATGTGACAGTTTTAGTCTAAGGTGTGGATGCTATTTTGAATTTGGTACAACTCCAGCATATCAGCATGGTTGTGGCGGAATTCCAACGTCTCCACATTGAGTTTTTTCAACTTCTCTGTATTTTCGGTTTGGATATAATGCAGAGTATACGAAGTCCCTGTGGACCGAACAACCTCAACAGATGATCCTAAATTCAATTCAATGGGTCTCTTATTACGCTTAAACATTGATGATTAGCTCCTTATTTTTATTCCTGTCCAAATTGAATTTATTTCAAGACAAGTCAATTCCCACGAAAACATTCAGGGGTAAACAGGTTACCCTGCTATCCAAAAGTAGAACGTTTCTATAAAAGCCTTTTGTGAGCCGAAATGGCGTAAAGAAGCAATTACCATTATTCATATGGACAAATTGTTGAGCGATTCCAGATACAAAAAAATTAGTGAGAATGATAGGATTGGCTGAGATATCTGAGGTTTCAGTGATCGAAGATACAAGAAACTTGGGTGTATAAGAGAGATGGAGAAAGTACGCACTGCCTCTATAATAACTCCCTCCTTGTAAGACAAAAATAAACACTACTTCCGTTTCTTCCCCTTTTTTCAAAAAAATTAAAAGACTAAATGACAGTGGAAGAGTCCATTTTCTAAATGATGGGTTGGGGATATTTTCATCAGCAAAATCGATACCAAGTGGAAGAGTCCATGGTCAGAGCCACACTTTTCATTATATAAGTAGATTGCATCAGTTTCAAGTGTTCTGTTTTGACCTTGGGAAGAATACGAATAAAACTGCAATCCATCGAATCTGCTTTCATATTTTCCTTCACATCTTCAGCTTCATAGAACTTAGGGGACCACTGCCATTTGATTCAGCAGTGACCCACCAACATCTTGACATCAAAGCTTTCAACTTGAATAGGACCTAAAAAGCTATCAATATCATCATCATCGTCATTCGTAGAGGCATTTTAACGTTCGTCATTAGACATAGACCTCCGCTCGTATTTATCAAACCCCTCTGTAATGGGCGTTGCAGAACCCATACTTTCTGAACTTGTCTAGCTAATCACACCATCTTTTTTTTTCTTTTTCGCTGGTCAGATTTTTATATGTTCGAGATTCTTGCAGGAAATCGAGTAAGTTTGAACATGATCTTCAGTGGCGGAGAAAGACACGCAATAATCCAAACCGAAAATACAGACCTGAAAAAGTAGATCGCTACATCCTCCAACAGATCTGCATGAAATCCTAAAACAAACGGATTGGGTAGCCACTTCAATGTAGCGTCGTACTTACCATTGACCAAAATACAAAGGTCCAAATAGCTGTTCTAACTCCAAATTCTCATTTTGTTTATTCACGGTCTATATCTGCTGTATTTGTTTTTTTCAACGTTTCAACAAAATGATTATAAAATGCGTTATATCATATTGAGACTCTATTTCAAATGATCTCCCGTTACCGCACGATGGATGTATTATTTGACCAAGACAAAATAAATAGAATAAACAATTACAAAAAATTGGAGCTGCTGCAGGAATCGGAAATGCAACCGGTAGGATAGCCACTTCAACTTGGCTTTGCTCTTACCATTGAGCTTAACAGCAATGGGAACCCGAAAGATCTCAACAGGCCATTAATTCTACTAAACTGTATCTACAAACTTTTTTCTTACCAAAGCGATCACCAGCCGAATTACCAAAGCACTAGATGAGAACCAACTATGGGAACAAGCTTGCTTCAGAAGAGGCTACTCAACCATGGACCACCTCCATTCTGTGAAACAACTAGAAGAGAAAGCAGCAGAATATGAAATGTAACTCGCTATAGCATTTGTTGATTTCAAAAAGACCCTCGACGCAGCATCAATAACCTTGCGGATTTGCATGTCATTTAACAAGGCGTTGACCCAATATGTGTCAGAGTATTGCAGTGTAACTACTGACACGACAGCTCATTCATCAGACTGCATAAAGACTTAGACCCTGATAAAATCGAAAAAGGAGTGAAAAAGGGCTTATACCAGCTCACCAAAACTCTTGATATCTTACCTCGAGATGATCTTCTAAAATCTAAACTTGAAAAATAGAATGCGAATACGTAAGCAACCTCAGATATGTAGACGGCATCATCCGTCTTACTGAGAACCTTCGTGACTCCCAAATAATGTAAGACGAACTGAATGAAGAAAACAAGAAAGTTGGTCTCCACATGAACTTAAAAACAAAACAAAAATGCTATGTACAACAAACATGTTGGAGACGAACATACAACAATTGAAATAAAAAACGCAAACTGAAGAAAAAATCGACCACTACATCTATCAAAAAAAATCTCAATAAAAAAAGAAATCAAGCGGAGAATTAATCTAAGTCGGCAAGATTTCTGTAGAACAAACTCAACCTTCAAGAACAAGAAATTCCCATTAGTCCTAAAGAGATTATACAACCACTTCATCCCCCAGAGAGTCACCTATGGAACTGAAACATGGAACCTAACTAGATTGCACATCCATCTTAGAACCATGTCACATGCACCTGAGAGAATCATGCTCAGTATCACATGGTGATATCACAAGCCAAGAAAATATTTTAGAGAGGAAAAGACAGGAATTAGAGATATGCACAGAAAAGGCTATAACTGGTACCAGGGAACATCCATTTTAATTTGGTCTCAATTGATTTTGAACTAGGTTCGCCGATTCCATTCTCTATGTCGTTCACCGTTATGCCACCCCATATTCAGGAACTAGGATCACATGGGGGAATTCCAAGGAGATGGCAAGGAAATGATTTTTCGAAGATTAGACAGGCTGATCAACTCGTTTGCACACTGGGAATACGATGGTCATACAATACAAAGGTTTTATGCAATGACATCACACCGTGGACAGAGTAAATCAACGGGAGAGTGTTTAGTTTATGCCAAGGCAGTTAGCTCCTCTTCGATTAGTTTCCAAAATAACATTAATGGCACGCAACAGGCTCTGGGGATATTTCAAAGGGCTGGATATTTTCCAGACAGATACCTTATGCAAAACAATGGATTATATTAAGATTTAAAAAAAAACATAAGGGAAATATAAGTGTGTATCAGAAGAAGTGTATGCTTGGGTGGGGTTGTACCTGTGAAGGGCCACGCATGCCTCTCATTCGATCAAACTTTCGAGGCTCCAATCAGAATCTGGCAATGCAAAAATGAAACCAAAAAGAAAGTTCCTGAGATGTCGTCGAGTGCACACTTCAAACAACAACAATGAAGGACTTTTCTTTGTTTATTTTTTCTTTTGTATAAACCGCAGCGTAAGATGTGAAAAGAGGTTCTTCCTTCACAATAACAAAACATGCAATTCCCAGCGACAAACAAATTAACCAAGAAAACTGTAAAAAACGAAATTATTGTGGAAGATTGGTCGGGAGCTCTGTATGGAATGTTATGCAAGGAATTTGAACAAGAAATTTCTGAAGAGAAAATTCAATTTGCCCTTTTCGAAATTTGTACTAATTGACTGCAGAGAAAGTAAAACAAAAAACAAAAAAATGGAAGCACTCAGAGAGCGCATGTATCAGCCATTGCCGTACAGTAACGAAAAACCGAATGAAAATAGAATATTTTCAAAATGAAGATAATCAACTCTTACAATATGTGCAAAGATTGGGTTACTTCCCTCGATAATTAAATTTAGCATTCTTATTAACTTTTCAACCTCTTATCCCTAGGAATAATAATTTAAGATATCTCGAATCGAAAAAGCACTGAATTAACCCCGAAATTCAATCACGTCTTTTTTAGCCCATGGCCCGTCATTCCCAAATATTCATTGAAATTCATGGGGAACTTTCGGAGATATTGAGTCGACAGACAAATGAACAGACGACCAAACTATAGAACAAAACTGTAAAAATCGGTGGTGAGAAGAGTCTGAGATGTGTGCAAGAATTTTCGAAATAATGTTCCGAAGAGAAAATTTGATTTTTTCAGCTCGAATCCCACACTAATTGACAGGAGAGAAAACTTAACAAGTCAGACTATTGATGAGTGATTTCTCTCCTTGAACTTTCAGACTCATAGGAGGAGATTCTCGGTGAAACAAATCTAAAAAAAGCACTCAGAGAGCGCCTACCTCTGCCAACGTTAGATACAAAGAGAAAATCAATGAGCACTTTTGGGAATATTCTGTGGAAAGACAGACTGATATTGATGAATGCGTATCGTAAGTGCAAAAAGTGTTCAAAAGATCATCATAATCATCATTTTTTTTTATCGTCCGTCGTCGGACACAGACCTTCTCAACGGATAAGCCAGAATTCTTTCTCGAAAGTGTAGGGGGGGCAGTACTTTCTGAACTTGTTTAGTTCATCACCCATCTACTTTTTTTTTGCCGGCCACAGTTCAGGAAGTGGTCCCTGGGGATTCACGTTGCGAGTTGTGATATCCAACAGTTGTCATACAATGACATTCTTGCAACATGACCAGCCCATTGCCATTTTAGTTTTTTTATGGTTTCTATGATATATGTTTTTCTGAAATACTGTGCCGTCTTGTGATATCACCACGTTTAGGACTGTATTTCTAACTTTTTTAGTTAACTTTCTTAATGTTCAATCTATGAGAAATCTGAACGAATTAAATGTTAGTTCCAGATTATGTCAATGTCGAAGCTGTATAAGAATGTTCAAATAAACTCTTCGAAATAAATCGGATTACATCTCGCATTCAGCCTATATCTCTTCCAATTTAATTCATCCTTTTTCAAAATTGTACTAATTGTCCGAGGAGAAAGTAAAACAAAAGAGACAAAGAAATCAACGGAGAAAAATATCAACTAGAAATCTCTCTGAGATCATATCATCAATAAAAACCGAATGAAAATCCGTTCACAAGTAATTACGACCCAAGGGAGGTTACTGTAACAAAAAATTCCTGGGCCCGTCCAAGAATTTTAATTAATTCTTCTTTAACCCATGACCTACCGATTGACGAAACGTCATCAAAATTCATTTAGAACTTTTGGAGATATGTCATAGGCAAACAGACGGACAGACAGACACCAGTGAATACAAATTAATGACAGCGCTTGATAAGTGCCCAACGAACCATTTTTACAGTCAATATTTTCGTTATCTTTCGAACTGCAATATTCTACTACTCATCTTCTGAAGCTTAAACAGTCTGCATTATGATTCATAGGGTTTCAAGCCGCAAAATGAAGGGAAAAACGAGTATTGTAGCTCAAGAGATAGAGATAATGTCTACTTTCTAAAAAAATGGTTCGTTGGGCACCTGTCATACGCGCTAACGCCTCCTAACTTCGCTGGCCGATGTAACTAGTAGAAAAATGGTTGATAAAATAGGAGGTGAGAAAAGTATTGAATTTTATGCAAAAATTTACGAAACAAAGTTCCGAAGAGGAAATTCGATTTTTTTCTTTGAATTTGTACTAATTGACTGGAGAGAAATAAACCAAGAATAACAGGTCTGGTTAGTCACCCATCAGAAACTGTCACGTGACCAAAGTGTTTTGGCAACATGCTTTGTTAGGGTGATCAATTGAAAAATCATGAAAAAGGAACTAGCAATGATTAACTTATTTCTTCCGAATTTCGTTAGATAGTGATCACTGAAAAGTCTGAATTTAAAAAAAAGGAACAAAAAAAAAAGGGTCAATGCTACCGCACACAAACTAAGGGATCAATTCAACAAAAAGCGTACATTACAAATTGAACCCCCATTAAAAAAAACCTACCCAGGGTTAGTTCTAAAACAACAAAAAAAAGTCTCAATGAGGATAAATTTTTTCAGCCCTCTAACTCCGTTGACCTGACCAGGACGCGTGATACATAAATATATAGCTTGTCACACAGTGCAGACCAAATGGAAGAACTTATGTTGACAGTTTCGATTGATAGTTTCTAAAAAGAAACTGTCTGCAAAAAAGGTGACAAGTAAAAAGAGAGCGTATACCTCTGCAAAAACGACACACCAAGCAAGAACTGGATAAAAATAGTGTTACATACTGCAGTGTAGGTTATAAGCGCAAGAAGATTCGTAGAATTTGGTGCTATAGTTTTTGTAGAGGTTTTCAAGAAAAATATTATGAGTGATAATAAGGTTAGAATTTTTTAGTTTTTTAATATTAAATTACTAATTTTATACATATTTTGACTTTTGACACACACACACATATATATATATATATATATATATATATATATATATATATATATATATATATAGTAGGTTGTGGATTCGCTACACAAACTAGCTCATGTTTCAGCCCTCTGTGTATCAAGCACTCTATGAAATAAATCCATTATATTTTAGAAGTGGCTTTATATTATTGATATATTATTATATCATGTTATACTACCAGCCTGATTTGTACTACATATACTGCATATATATATATATATATATATATATATATATATATATATATATATATATATATATATATATATATTAGTTTAGGTTGATTTTTCACTTTTCTTTTAAATCAACGAGTCCAGATAGTTGGAGTTTAACATCACAAGAAATGGCATTAAAGCTTAGATTCTTAGCTTTTACACAAATTTAAGGAATTCTGGAAAGAAGAGTTTACAACTGATGCATTTTCCCGATAGTCTCTCATGGAGCTGAAATATGGAATATAAGCAAGAGACACACCTGCAAACTGAGAACTATGCAATGTGCACAAGAAAGAATCATACTCAACCTCAGATTGAGGGACTACAAGACAGCACAGTATATCAGGAAGAAAACAGAAGTCCAAGACATGGAATCGTTTTAAAAAACTCAAATGGCAATTGGCTGGCCATGCTGCATGGATGGCAGACAACTCGTGGACATCACGATTCACAACATCGATCCCAAGAGATTACATGCGCAACCGGCAGACTACTAAATGGAGACCCAAACTAGACAAATTCAGAAATTTTTGGCTCTGCGACGCCCACGATAGAGAGGTGTGACGAATTCTGGGGATGGTCCATATCCAACGAGGGACATCATCATCATCATCATCATCATGATGTACTGTTCCTCTATATCTTGGAAATCTTCTGCTCGGTTATTGTTTCATGTATCACTGTAATAAAATCCTTCCGCTTGAATGTTTCACTATTTGAAGTAGTTCCCTCGGAGGCTGGTAAAAGTAGGAATTAAATATTTCATGTTGAATTGTATTTTAACACCGAGTGTTAAGGTGTGGAATTTTACATCGGGACCACTTCCCTCACATTTTCCCCGTTTTCCTTTGTTGCTTCCTTTCATATCATCTTGAATTCAACACGTTTGGAGGGTTTACGTGTTTTCAATTATCATTTCAGAAGATTCGTGGTCCTACCTCAGAAAACTTTTTTCCCCAATTTTTTTTTCGTGATAATTTGTTTGTGTTTTGGATTCATAAAACCCTCCACTTAAAATTTTACGATATAAATATAATGTAAATGTGAAAACGAGCCCAAACTTTGTGTCATTTCAACAATTTGTATTCATGACCTATCTTACTTCTATTACTATTCGGACCATCTTCATCTTGGTTGTTTTTCATACAACGTTTCGGCTGTTATACTCTACGGCCTTCATCAGGTATCATCTGGTAGGGGAAGTAACGATCCGAACCCTTTATTTTACCGACGGAGTATATTGACCATACTTAGTAGTATCATTATTGTCTCACACTGGGATTGAACCTAGAACCATCAGATTACTTGCAGTAATTCTATCTGATTCTGTAACCACTACGCTACGTCCATGTGGACAACTGGTGCTAATTTTTAAACCTCAGGTGACAAATTTTTCTTGTTGTTTGATGTTATTGTTTTCAAACGTTGTATGAAAAACAACCAAGATGAGGATGGTCCGAATATTATTAGAAATAATAGTAATACCTCATCTCAAAAATTCAGAGATATAATGTTCTATCTAATTTTGATTTTCAAATGCCCCATTTTCACGAACGTAACGTATGATCAGCATTGTAGCAAGAGAGTGCAATCGTCCTACGCGCAGGAGCGTAAAATTTCCTCTGGCCTTTAATGCTTGTTAATCAATATTCTTTACCCAATGATGTAACGCTGCCACCATCGGGTGCCGATACCTCTTGCTATTTCACTTGCAATTCTAATAATTCATTCGAGAGAAATTCCCAAATAAAAGGAGAATTCTTATTAGCAGGTAAAGTTCTCAAAGTGGATACTTGGAAATCAAGAGCAGGGCAAGATAAATCGTGTACACGAATGCTGATTAGTAAGCCTTCGTTTTCACATTGTATCTATATGGTAAATAGGTCACTCTTTCTAAAATCTTGAAAAATCATTTTTTTAATAAAGGAACAGTGGTCATCATAGTTCCTACTCGCCCATTATGCAAACCACTGCTACGACTACAACTGATATTACTTCATTGATCAACAACCCAAATTTACAATGACTTCCCGAGCAGAATACGACATTTCTAAACCACTATCATATGGTAGCGGAGCTTATCTTAATAGCATTAATGGAGTGAGATATACGCACATATCGTTACACTCATCAACAGAATTTGTGTTGTAGTGAATGCTATTCACTATTTCTTCCGGTACAAATCGTAGTGCGAAGAACATTGTAACTCATTCCAATGGATTTGACGACCAACAGGAGAAATAAGGGATGATAAGAAGTTCGTTTTTGTTTGATAATGTTTATTGTTCCATCTCGTCTTTTTATACTGTACTTTTGCAGTAAATTGTCAGTGATACATCTTTCATTAAAAAATGACAGAAAAGGAACCTCTTTTTTAAATCTTCCAGTGATATTTTCTTGTTTTTGAACAATACTTATATTCATTGAAATCAACGATCTGTTCACTTGAATGAAAACAAGAAAAGATTAAAAAGATGTTCATATATGTGTGTGTGTGTGTGTGTGTGTGTGTGTGTGTTTGGGTGAATGTACAGAAATCGATCCCTAGTTGAAGAATACAATGATCATGATAAAGTGTAATACAAAACATGACAGAAAAGCCTGCTGAGGATGTAAGTAAATGAATAAAAACAGACGTAGCGAACCAACAAAAAAATGTTGAAAACATTCAGAATCAGAGAGGAGAAAAAAAGAAACAAACGGAATTCAGAATATCAACACAATCAGGAATAAAGGAATAAACAGATTACAACGAATGAAAAGATAAAACGAGTACGAATCTATCTTTTCAAAAAATCATTTAGAATTTCATAAAAGATGCGTTGAGAGAAAAAAAGGCAAAAATAAATCGTGGATCCCGAAAACAATGCAAAATGATGTGTCCAAGAATAAAGATCGAAATCAAGGGAGAAAATTTGACAAAGAATGGAGAAATGATAACGATTAAAAAGAAAGTAAGTCTGCTTAGTCCCTCAAAAGAAATAGTCACTAAACCAACATCTCTTGGCAGCATGCTGTGTTGGGGGCAATCAATATGAATTATAGGAAAAATGTTGATAATGAATACGTTACTTCTCTCGCCTTTTGTTGGATCGTAATAAGTGAAAAAAAAAAAGCGGACATAAACTGAGGGATCAATTTAGCATAAACTCACATTGCAAACTGGCTCCCCTCCCTTCTTATAAACATTGGGGGTGTAGAAGAACAAAAAAAAATTTTCAAGACAAGAGGAGTAAATGTTTTAATTGTCAGCACGCTAGCTACTTTGGGACGGCCTGCCTGCGTGATACATAGCCAGACAGCAAGCAAGCCAGACCAACTTGAAAACTGAAGAAACTTATGTTTACAGTTTTGGTGACAGTTTTTGTTGACGGTCTCCCCAAAAAATAATTCTGAATAAGGAAGAATCACAAACAAGAAACTTTTGAATGAAAACTGACGGAATAAGAATCAGAATTGAGAACAAAAGATTACGTTGAGTTCCAAGATGAATGAGTGAAAATCTATTCTGAAAAGAATCATTATCCCATTTCTGCGTAGAACCACCTCGAAGAAAAAGAGTTGGAAGTGGGGGGAGTGGTTGGAAGTGTGAATTGGCCTAATGGTTAACAATTTTATATCGACGAACCAAATCAAAGTTGCAGCCGCAGCATCATTCGTTACCTTCCCATTATGTGAAATAATATTAATACAGTAGACTCTCGTTATAATGGCATCCTCAGAGATTCAAGAGAGTTCTTATGAAGAATTTTCCGTTTAAAAAGGCAGGTTTCAAACTAAATGTATTTGTAATAAAAAGGCAAAAAGTACCAACAGATATTTTGAAGGTTTACTAATTTTAGAATTTAAATCAGCAGCAGCCTTTTAGTGGTCGTCGTTGGATGTAGATCTTTCCAAAAACTTACCAGACCTCTCTGTCTAGTTCGTCTCGCCATCTTATTTTTTGCCGGCCACATTTTCACGTATGATCCCTAGGGATCCACGTATTGAGTCGTGAGAAATCTTCATCTGCTGTTACTGCAAACTATTCTTCGACAATAGTCATCTGAGAAAGTAAAAAACCAAAAGTGCTGTCATATCTTGTGTATCACCAAATATTATCGTAAGCTCAAGTGCCGTTACAATGAGAGTTTTCTTTATTAAGAGATAATTTCAGAAAGAAAGCAAAGAGTATTGCGTATAGGCAAAGCTTAAAAGAAATTGAAATCGAGAATGAAATTATAAGAATGCTGACAAGAGCAATAGTAAAGTAGAATAAGAATTTCAGCATGATAGCAAATAATGAAAAAAACAGAAGAATTAACTGAATGCAAAAACATACAAGGATAAAACCGATTAAAAGAATTCAATAAGCGAACAGGAATACTAAGAACAGCTAAAACAGGTATATAATCGTGAGAATAAAATGTTTTTGGAATCAACTGAAAGTAAATATGAACACAACTGAGAAGAATAAGATCTAAATTGACAGTAAAATGATGAGAATATTGAGAGAAACGCATACCTCAGAAGAAAACAAGAATAACAGAATAGTAATGATTTGGAAAGAAAGGGATACGAATAAATTAAAGAAAAGTAAGAATCATAAGAAAAACTGAATGATGGGAATATTGAGCGGAAACCCAATAACACTCTCGTTGAATAAACATGCTGGTAGAAATTTATGAAGATATTTGTAACAGAAGGCCTCCTTCTACGTCGATAGACATAGAAGAACATTGAAAGGACCACTTTTGGGTTTGGAATCAGAGTTGCCCTACTCCAAGAATGATCAACTTCACAAGGCTTCAAAACCCAGTCAGATCTGATATTTTATCCAAAGCTTAGCGAGGAGATATTGATTCATGCCTTTCTCGACGGCATTAGTGCGAAGTGAAAATAAACACCCTTGACCAATGTTTGAACTAAGGTCGCCTATTTCATTGTCCCTGCAATTAACCACTATGCCACTCACATTGAAGAGAATATTTATCAACTCAATAAAAAAAAAGCAAATGTACTTAACTATATTGGCAATGTTTATATATATATATATATATATATATATATATATATATATAATATTTTTCAAGTCAGATACCTACCAAATACTAATGTAGAATAACATTCGTACGTATCAGAAATGTTGGTTTTCTTTATTAAGAGCTGCCAACAAAAAACTGTCAGCATAAGTTTCTTCAGTTTTCAAATTGGTCTTGCTGTCTTGCTATGTATTAATGTATGCATGCATGTATCACACATATAGGCTGACTCAATAGAGCTAGAGGTTTGAAAATTTAAGCATTTACTCATGTCTTGGAAAAACGTTTTTTTAATACCCCCTCTCGCTTAGAGAGGGTTTTAGTTTGGGTTCAATTTGTAATGTAAATTTATGCTAAATTGATCACTATTTAATGTCCACCACCCTTCACGCTTATTTCCTTCAATTCAGACTCTTTTTGTGATCATTGCCCAACAATATGTGAGGGGAGTGACTCATTGATTGCACCTTTTTCAATTGATCATCCCCAATACAGTGCACTGCCAAAGAGACGTTGGTCACGTGATGGCTTTTATTGAGTGACTAACCAGACCTGTTTATTTATTTCATTTTGCAAATGTGTGAAAATCCAGGTTCGTTCTGTTGAACGTAAAAATGGAGATGCAGCCTGACTTTTCTTATATTTATCTTTGAGTACAATGCAATTGAAAATGTATCCGAATTCCGATGTTGTTTTTCGACGACATGGGTAAACTGGTAACTATAATAAAATGAGATTAAAAAGAAAACAACAACAGGCAAGAAACATAAGACAAGAAACATAAGACAAGAAACGTAAGACAAGAAACATAAAACCGAAAAACACGTTTGTTTTGGTTTTGGACGAAAAAGTTGATACACGCCATGACGAAAAAACAATATTTTCTTCAGGTTTTGAATATATTTTTCAATGTTTAAAAGGGAAAAAAAGAATCAAATTGCAAAAAATAAAAGTGAATAAAGTCTAAGTTACAAAGAGAGTCTGTTGGGAGGACGGAAAGGTTAACGAGAGTGTTACAAGTTTGAGAATTGGGAAGGAAAAAAAGCAAATATTCTCTGTTTACTGAAAGGAACCAAAAGTCACAGTGTTTACATAACACAATGGCTCAAGGAAAAAAAACGATTGCAAGAAAAATAATGTTAATGGAATATAAGAATCTGTCGCAATGGTCTTCGATTTTGATAAAACAAAATTAAGAGGAAATAACTGATAGATAGATAGATAGATAGATAGATAGATAGATAGATAGATAGATAGATATGAACATTGTAACATACAAACACACAGACATACGAATATATATAGAGAGAAAGAGAGAGAGAGAGATGAGAAGAGACGTAGATAGAGAAGCAAATGTGATAGATTGATTAATTGATAAATAGATTAAATTGAGATACATTGATGTATGAGATGTATAGTTATGAATAGAATTATATACATTCGAATATATATATATATATATATAGAGAGAGAGAGAGAGAGAGTGAGAGAGAGAGAGAGAGAGAGAGGGAGAGATGAGAAGATAGATATATAGATTGATAGGCAGATAGATAAATACATAGATGAAAATCGAAAGATAAATATACAGATGAATTGATAGATAGATAGATAGATAGATAGATAGATGGATAGATCTATTCGAATGGAATGAGATAGATATGAAAAAGATGAAATTCGTACACATACATACGATATATATATATATATATATATATAGAGAGAGAGAGAGAGAGAGAGAGAGAGATAGGAAGAGTGAGAGGGATGAGAACAAATATATAGATGAGCAGATAGATACATCCATAGATGAGCACAGAATGAGAGATGAATAGAGAGATAAAAGTGATAGATATAGATAGGTATGAACAGACTGAGATAGATGAGAACAGTCAAATTGGTTTATAGTAAGAGAGTTGACCAGACAAATAGATAAGAACTGAGATAGATTAATAGATACATATGGAAAGAGAGAGATACATACACATACGAATACATGTGTAAATATATTAAATTGATAGGTAGATAGATAAATGAGAATAGACAGATTGATAAGCAGTTAGATAGTTGAGAATACACATAGATAGATAGATAGATAGATAGATAACTGTAATAGATAAATAGAATGATAAATTGTCTGATAAAAGTTGAAAACCGACTGAGATAGATAGATATGAGCATAGATAGATTGATCTATACGCTCAGAGGTAAATAGATTGATAGATAGGTAGGTAGATAGATTGATAAATTGATAGATAAGAACAGAGGTAAATAGATAGATATGGATAGAATGACTCTGATAGGTGTATAGATAAGCTGAAGCATATACACACACACACTCACACATGTAGATAGATAGATAGATAGATAGATAGAGACAGAGAGATATAGGGATATGAAGAGGGTGATATACATACGCATATACATATGCTTATATATACAGAGAGAGGGGGATGAGAATAGATAAATAAGCAGTAATATAGATGAGAACAGCCTGATATAGCGAGATAGATAGAAAAGAACATACGGAAATAGATAAATTGATACATTGATAGATAGATAGATGAGAACAGATATATCGATATATACGAAAAGACTGACTGTCAGATAAGTAGATAGATAGATAGATAAATAGATAGATAGATATGAACATGAACAACTAGATATGAACTGGCTGAGGCAGACAAATAGACAGACAGATAGATATGGACAGACCGAGACAGACAGATGGATAGATATGAATGCATTTAGATAGATAGATAGATAGATAGATAGATATATAGATATGAAAAGACAGGTGGGCAGAAAGATAGATATGAACAGAATGAGACAGACAAACAGATAAATATGAAAAGTGAAACATACAGAAAGATAGATAGATATGGAAAAGCTGAAATAGATAGGTTGTCGATGTGCCAGTTCAAGCTTTGCTGAAAACATAGTAAGAATTGAAATAGCCAATTAAAGACTTTCTACTGATGAAAAAGTCTTCCCAATTTGGATAAAAAAAGAAATATTTGAAATTGAGCAATAAAAAAGAATTTAGCCTGGAACTATTGCCAAGTTGAGCCGTTAGTGGTGCCAGCTATTTTTAATAATAGACTAAAGATGGGTTGAAATCTCCAGCAGATCTTTGTGTTAAACAAAGGCGGGCTTCAGCCGATCTTTCTTAAAGGGGTCGCCCACCATGTTACATGTCGGCTACGTTGTTTTTCGATGTGAGTGCATTTCGTTTGCAACGACTGCTGCGAGCGTGCATCGATGCAATTCTTCGATGTGCAAAACCCGTTGTAATTTCAAATAGGTCACTGGAAACCTTGCAACATAGCTGTAGAACACTGCTTCAATGGAAAAAAATTAACTTATTTGTATTTAAAAACGATGTTCATTTGTTGAAAAAAAAAGGTAAGCTATTCTCCATTTTGGTTCCCTCTTCATGATGGTGCAACTCTCAAAAGACTGGACGATGTTGTTGATTCTTGCAGCGTGAAATTTTCATTACGATAACAAACTATGTATTCTAATTCAATTGTCAAATATTTTTTGGTGTCTAAAGTATCGAGATCCCTCACCTGGACCTTACCAGACCCAAAATATTTGTTTGCGTGTGTTTGTCTCTCTCTCTAAATGCATGTCCTCTAATATACGCACGCTCATCCATATGTTTATATGTGTGTAATTTATAACACACACACACAAATGCCTCTGCCTTAGTTCGTATACGGCGTGTTTGATAATACACCTATTCTCCCAACTCCAAGCAAGTTTATCGGCTTGGCTTATTGTCAGCTAAGCTATATTCAGACGTATCACCTTCTCCTTTCCTCTACACTACATCAGTGAGGGGGATTCTAACGGCAGGGTATCCTAGGATCTCCATACGCTTTGTCCTGGCATGTGCCCAGGAGGCCGCGTTCTTTTGTCTGTAGAGACAGAATAAAGATTATTCATTAAATTTATTTCAATATGTATATGTATGGTTTTAGTTTTGTTTTTGTTTTTCCCTGTAGACTATTTGTAGAGTATAGGATGGTAACCGTGTTAGTATATATATATATATATATATAGAGAGAGAGAGAGAAAGAGGGAGAGAGCGGGGGAGACTAACTTGCTTTCGGCTTGTTCTTTTCATTCAATTGTTGAGTGGTATTTTAAGAAGACGTATGCTACAACGAAAAGTGTGGTGATGGAATGTCTGGGGAGGTGAGAGTTCGCACAGAAACAGAAATGGCCAAAGACATCGTATTTTTTTTTTTTTTTTTTTTTTGCTGTACCCCACGGGAAAAAGAACCTTGGGTAGCTGGAAGGGGTATGGAGGAAATATGCAAACGAGTAAAGACGGCTGATAAAATTATTTTGGCCGTCTAGAATGATCACTTATGAAAAGTTTCCAACCAGGGTTGCCAAATTAGCCATTCTCTGGCTAGATCTGACTGATTTTGTTTTCCAATTTAGCCGATAAAAATCTATGATAGTGGAAAAATCTGTCCATTTGAAAAATCATGAGCAAGTTTGATAAAAGTCATGCTCTGGGCATCTGTAGCAGCGATTGCCGTCACTTACTGACAGACTGACACACATAAATGCGAATTACGTCCCTTGCTTAGTGTTTCTCATCGGAACTTAGTTTTGTTGGGGTGCGTTTAAATTGCTGATTTTCTAGAAAATAACAAATATTTTCATTTAGTTTATTGTAACAAAATAGGTATCATTTTGATAAATTAAATAACATTTTCGTTGAATAAATGCTGAAGTTTTTAAGTCACATTTGATTTATTCATAATATGAAATAAATTTCCTAAATTTCAAATGTATATATATATATGTATAGAGAGAGAGAGGGAGAGTGATAGAGGGAGAGAGATGTGTATGTGTGTATGTGTGTGTGCTTGTGTGTGTGTGTGTGTGTGTGTGTTTGTGTGTGGTTAATCTAGATGTTTTTAATCGTTTCAAGATAGTTTTGACACAATTTTAGATGTAACTTGAAACAAAGTCGACAGTAGGAATCTTCAGAAGAGAACAAACGCTTTTATGGTCTGGCTTTCAGGCTTGTTATAAAAATTTGTTTTGAATCCTTATTGTATAGATATTGTATTTGAGGATTGGGCTCTGAATGAGTATTTATAACATTTTTAGCCATAAAGTTAGCTGGAAATGAATGAATCCAAAAAAATTTAGACGTTTTTAGGTGAAAAAAAAATAACAATACCATAGTTGGCAACACTGGATCCGAAAGAATGAAAGAAGCTTGGAAGGAAGCCAATCTGGGTGAAAAGGCCAGAAAGTGAAGCCAAGTTACGAAATCCCATTTCCGGAATGGAGGCAAATTCAGATTGGAAGAAATTGCGATAGATAGATAGATAGATAGATAGATAGATAGATAGAAGGATGGATGGATAGATATGAACAGATTAATGAAAGAGAGTGGATAGATATCAACTGAGATGGATAGATAGATAGATAGATAGATAGATAGATAGATAGATAGATAGATAGAAGGATGGATGGATAGATATGAACAGATTAATGAAAGAGAGTGGATAGATATCAACTGAGATGGATAGATAGATAGATAGATAGATAGATAGATAGATAAAACAGACAGAGATACAGCATCGCCCATAAATCAGTACACCCTAGTATTTTTCAAGGCAATTTTCTTTTAAGGAAACTTAGCAGGTTTCTGTCATTTCAGATGGAACATTGCACAATGAAAACCTGTATTATTCATGTCCGAACTCGACAGTATTGAAGCTCTGTCACCAAAAATATGAATATGTCACCGTCCAAAAATGACTTTAACCAAACAAAGAAAGTTTATTTAATTCTATACAATAATTATATTTTTAAACTACTACTGATTTTTCTTGCAGGGTATTTAAATGAATTTGAATATAAATATGTTGGAAAATATTTTTTTAGTTTACAGACGTTTTGTTCAGTAATGGCTCCACATGGAAGAGAACCCTTTTTCAATCTGGAGGAAGGTGTTATTCATTTGCTCGAACAGAACAACGGCTACAAAAATAGCTACAAGGTTGGATTTGAGCAGTGGCGAAAATTGAACATAATTGCTAGCTCAGTGAAAATGTTGGAGGTGAACAAAAGCGACCAGGTCAAGCTTTCAGGCTGACCCAAAGGTCTATCCGTTTTATCAGGGGGTTGATTGATGTTGATTGATTTGAATGTTGCTAATGAGGCCAGAGTCGAGTGTACAGTGAATGTTTCTATTCTAACAATTAAATCTACCTTGAATAAGACCTGCGTACATGGCCGAAGACAAAAAGAGGCCTGATTAAGGTTTGTACAGGGTTATGAACATAAATATTCATCGTTTTGAGTACTTTGGTCAGATCAAACAAAATTGAACTTCTTTAGGGTCTAATGGCATCTGACAAGTTTTTTGTCGTCATGGTGATGTGTACAATGGAAAGTGTTTCGTATCGACAGTCAAGAATAGGATCGGAAAGGTCATGGTCTTGGATTGTATGAGCTCTAATGGCAGTGGTGAGAGGTATTTCATCAATGGAAAAATGTATGCTGAAGGTAACGTTAATATATCGAGAGGAAACATGCAAGGATACCCCAAACGCTTGAGAAGAAGATCTGTCATTGAAAAGTTCAGAGAAATAGAATAGCGTATTGGAATTTTCAGGAAAAATGTTTCACACCCATCTTTACAATTTGGGCTGTATCATCAAGAGCACGAGGATCCCCGTTTTAAAAGATACGTCAATCGAAAACTGTTGTATATATATATATATATATATGTGTGTGTGTGTGTGTGAGAGAGAGAGAGAGAGAGAGATCTACAGTCTTTCAAGCTACACCTCTGGAAAGCTGATCAATCTTTCCCCTGAGCGATACCCATATGTATGTAGTTCTATCAAGAAATGATCCAACAATTCAAAGAAATAAAACTCTGTACTATGTGAAAGTTCTACATACCTAGCTTCATATATTTTGCTGTAACTTTTCATCCCAACAAATACAAACTGTATGGATTAAAAATTAATTTAGTGCTGAATTTAAGTGCATTATTTTTAATTTCTCGTGTCTGAAAACCCTGATTTAACCCTCTAAAGTACTCAGATATGTCAATTGCAAAATGAAAATGAAATTCTGGATTTCTTCGGTGGCAGCCATTTCATTTTAAGCTAATGAGGTAGTTCTCCTCAATTTTCATTTCAGAAACACCTTTCTCTAAAAGAGGGCATCCTAAGAAACATTTTGGTACTTTATCCATAGAGTCTTGTTTGGCTACCAGACAATTTTACTTGATGATATGACATACTTGAGATGGATACACGCATCGTCAAATGCACTCGCAAATCCCTGTTTACTGTCGCATTTCTGAATATCCACATGTATACCTATTTGAAAATGCTAACCCCAATATCTCCGGCCTCGAAATGCACTCATCTCAACCAGATCCCAGTATAGATAGATGGATGTAAAGAAAATACTCTTCCTGGAGGTTTCGGCTTCTTGATTTTTTGTTATTCTTGTTTAATTCTAACATTTGCGTGTTAATATTCTTGCAACACATGAAAGTATTTCGGCAGAAAGTAATGACAGAGGAAGAAGAATGATTTGATGGTAATAATGGGGAATTCTAGCTGAATAAACAAAGGCTACAACGTTTGGAGTTCATTAGGAACCAAGAATTGCATTTTTAATGAACTCATATTAGAGACCTAATAAATGGCCCGTTCTTTTCTCTTTAAGAGTTTAGCAAAACATTCATTAACGCTAAATTTCGCCTGCGACAAACAATTAAAATATCGATCGTTCAAATAATAATAATAATAATAATAATAATAATAATAATGATGATGATAATAATAATGATAACAACAGCAACAACAATAATAATAATGATAATAATGATAATAATGAACTTTTTAAAAGAAGGGAGTAATTTACGGTTACATGCTAGCTAAAAGCCTCTAAATTCAAAATACACCTCCATTTTATTTAATTTTATTTCCAATGTCTTTTTTCTGATTAACCTTTCTGCGCTTAAATGAAGTCTTTTTGAATGATGCTTTGTTCTCTCCTTTTTTAAAAAATATACTGTACTTTCAAAAGCTGTGAGTTAGATTTTTTTCGAAAGGTTAGATATAGATAACTAGTATTGACATAACAAGTAATCGGTCCCAAAGTTGGGAGAGTCCAAAAAATCAGTTGGCTTATAGTAAGAACTTGAAAAGAATAAGGGAGAGGTAAAAACAGAGCAATAGCATTCAACAAGCTATTTGTGGATTTAAATATAAAGGAAGGGTTAGAGATTCAATGGAAAAGAAAAAAATGATCTTACTGGGAACCAAACAAAAGCATGTTCTTCCAACAAACAGACAGGCAACGATTCAGATTAAGGTAAAACTCAATAAACCTACTTCTGGTAATGTTGGCAGCTGATTCTTAGCTCGATAGTACTGTTTTATCTGTTAGATATCCACGTAATGATAGATCAAGCGGAAGGTAGGGGGTAACAACAGGCTTGATAGAGGTGGAATATCGACAGAAGAAGGAGTTGAAAGCAAACTAGCCCTTATCCTTAGAAAAGGCAAGGTCAACCTTGGTCCAGTGCCACTTTTCAGTTTTAGAAGATATACCCATGAACATACATACAGCCGAGGTATAAAGGACCTGAACGACCAAATGCAGAATCGGGAACAGACCAGTCTCAGCAAGCCGACCAATCGAGAGAACTGACCCAATAAAGTGCTTGAATTTTCTGTCTTCTTCCTTATTCTGTTTTATTTTTGTTGTAAGTAAATGTTACATCCGAAAGAAACCTGGTAAATGTTCAAGCTTATTTGTGCGCTTTGTAGTGTTCATTTTTATTTCACGTACAATGTTTGATTATTGTTTTAATTATGGCATACGTGTTGACTGGGAGGCATAATTATACATTAAAAATCATTTGCAAAGAACAGGAAAGGACTCGAAATATTGATCGACAAAGTTGAAGAATACGGTGATGACATTGGGAGGGAATTAGGAATAGAAGGATACACGCTATTAGTCATGCGTAAAAGAAGGCTTACAGCAGTGAAATGGATAGAGGACATTGCTGGATGTCTTAGATCTCATATTCCAGTACTCTCCTTAGTATTTATGCAGATCCCAGTTGTGCTGTGGTCTGCAGGGTCTCGAATCTTTTTCATGTCTCCAGCTCCTCTAATTTCATTTTCAGTGTTTTGAGCACGGTACTGGTTGCACCTGTTAAAAATTGGGGATATCTTGGCTTTCATGTTCGACACGTTCATCATTTTCCCTTGCAAGACCTGTTATTTCCCCAGCTTTTCACTCTCCTCCATGTACACTCTGTGATCTACAGGCACATTCACGTCTATCATTTTCCATGTTCTCTTTCTCTTGTTCACGAGCACTAGCTCTGGTCTTCTCGATTTGGATTGGGTGATTGGACTGGATGTCTAAGTCCCAGAGTGATTTGTGGCTTTATTTCCTTGGCCTATCTCTGGTTTGTTTCCATGGTTGAATCCAATTTTCCCCTATTCACAATGTATAACAGGTACTATACTGTCATGCCCGTTTTGTACCCCTTCTGGGATAGTTTGCAACATTCGCTTGGCAAGTGCTTTACAGTCTTATCTTTCTCTACACATAAATGGCATTTGCTGTTTTTCCTGGGTTTTGTCGATCTTTGCCTTGGCATAGTTTGTGCTGAGGCATTGGTTTTGAGGGATTCTGTTTCTCTCTTTAAGTTTCCTTTGAGTACCAAGGTCTATGATCGCTTGTTATATTTTCTGCTTGTCTTTTGAATTCTTTTTGTTGTTTTTCTGTTCTCATTTTTCCATCCTTGTGGTCTTCTTTGCTGTTCCCTGATTTTTTGTGATGTTTGCTGCACAGCCTCGAGCACACTGCACAATATTTTCTTTACCCCCTTGCATACACTTTTCCGATTCCTTTTTATCTTCCTGGGCATAGTTTTCTATGCTGATAAGTACTCTCCCACGTTGTTCTCTCTTCACATGCTGTTTTTCAGTGTCATCTCTTGTGTGTAGAGCGTTGTACATCGTCATGAGTTCCCTCATTCACCGGTCCATTGATTGTAGTTCATCTTTTGTTCACCCAATAAATAGACCAGCATATCATCCTTCCGTTAATGTCCGTGTGTTCTTTTTAGCAGAGTTTTGCTGTTTAGGTTGGTCTGTTTTCATATGCTTCTCAGGTATTTCTTTTTCATTGTTTCTTCCGTTTTTATCTGTTTTACCGAGTCACATTCGAGAACTCCAACGTATTTATATCGGTCCTGAGTAATTAATGTTCTAATTTTGTTGTTCCGATAATCTAATTCCTTCTGTTGCTATAGGTCTTCCCTTGAACATTATCATTAACGCGCTTTTTTTCTATTCCAAACCCAGTTCCAATGTTAACACCGTGTTATATCACGTTGTTGAACAACATTTTAAGTCTTATGTTCTTTGCAAATAGCTTTATGTCATCCATGCACGCGAGGTGGTTCTCTTTTCCCTTTGTTTTACCTCTGGTAACTTTTCGCTTGCAGCTGTCAAGTCTACTTTCCAGTTTTTTCATGGAGTTGGCTACAAATCTTATAGCTAATGGGTCGCCAATCTTGAATATCCTAAGGCATTTGAATATCCAGCCCTATGAATTCATGTTGTATGCTTTTTATAGTCGACCCATTCCACTGAAACATTTTTTACTTCACTTCTTTACTTAGAATCATCTGGTCAACTTAGGATAGATAAGTTGCACATTTAGTTACTTTCCTGCATCCTTTCTATTCTCCTGATAAGAGTCCTCTACATTACGTGGAACTGTATATTCTCCCTGCTTTTTACCCGGTTTGAATTTTCAACATTAGTGGTAGTCACGTAATTGGTTTGTAGTTGCTTGCCCGATTCCTTTTCGTCTGTGTCATTTTGGCTGAGGGTCGTTCTGCCTCTGGCATTCCTATATGGACCTCGCCTTCGTCTAGGCAGATTTGGAGGAGATGGACCAGTCAGCCATGTAATAATGTAATTATTATTATTATTATTATTATTATTATTATTTGGAATCTCACACCAGTTGCCTGGTGGTAACCGCTGGAGTTTGAGTGACAGCAAGTCTCCTCAAGTCTCCAGCCCTCCTCTCCTAGTACTCGTAGGTCGCAGTAATTCTACGATTTACAGTTTCACACCGGTTGCCCAGTGGTTATCGCTGAAGGCTGAGTGACAATAAGTCTCCTATTATTATTATTATTATTATTATTATTATTATTATTATTATTATTATTATTATTACATCAGTTGCTTGGTAGTCGCCGATGGGAACAGAGCGACAGCAAGTCTCCTCAAGTCGGACATTTGGCGAATAAAACCAATTGGCCGTATCTGGATTTTGCGATCAAAACGAGCAGAAATTCACTGAATCATAGTATCATTATATTGAATATTTTTGGTAAATGTGAACGTAGCCCAACCCAAATTAATGGACCAATTTGGCACACACTTACATTGTAAAAATATCTGTTGGGGTTGGGCTTTTCAAAAATAACTAGTTAAAATCTTGTCGGGGTCCTATTAATGACCACAAAAATGCAGTGGCTATAACAATGACCTTTTTGCATGTTCTGAAATTTGGTGAATTATATGAAACTGGAAAATATGATAGATAATCTATACTGTTATTGCCTATATATCAAAATGAATATTATGCTTTATTTTGCCTTTTTTTTATAGTAAATTTACAAATCCAATATACAATTCTGTCAGTTATTCAAAATCATGTGTCCAGTACATGGAATCATAAGTTTTTTTTAAAAAAAAGAAGCAATATTTGAAATGAAAATTGAAGTTACGTTAGTTGCACATTAGGTAAATGGGGATGGATAGGTGGTAGGATGTTTGAAAAATGTGTTGCAGAATCTTGGGAAGAAGGGAAAACCCTGCCCAAAATAAAAAGAAAAATCAAACAATTCTCATTAGTTATGGTGCAAACTACTCAGACACCCAGTAGCTGACTGTTTACTACTGGAATGAATAGGTAGATTATGCAACTAGTATGTGTATGATGAACAGTGTGATCATTTGTATTTGTTTCTCTGTTCATAGAATGGACTCCTCCGCTTAGTTTTGGTTACATGGCCTGACGTTAGGATTATCGTCAATATAAATGATATATAGAATATATGATCTATGCTTCATTCAAATCTTACATCAAGTTCTACGAAATACATAATCGGCATTATGTACTCGCATACACGCAATCGACATCTTCCTGAGTTTAGAACATTAGCAAATTTCTGAATTATTTTCTTATCTAAAATCTGTTACTGGAGCGAATTCATAAAAATAACATCGACAACGAAATTCCTATTCATTTTGCCACAAAAGCCAGAAAGAATTGAGGAGGCATCAAATCATCAGCAGCAGTTTTGGTTACGCCTTACATAAAGATCATTAGTAATAAAGACAACAGGACGAATTACACGAAGGTGAAGATTGACGAAACCCAGAAATACTGTAAGTGCCGCCTTAGAGGTGGGTAGGGCAGACCATGTAATTAGCGAATGTAATAACCTGGTCCGGAAGAAGTAAGATGGCGTCGAATATAATAATAAAAAACGAGTAATAATTGTAATGTTCCAATTATATTCATTTTTATTATTAAAGCAGAAAAAATGACGATAGAAATATTAATGTTGATATCATTGATAATAATAATAATAATAATAATAATAATAATAATAATAATAATAATAATAATAATAGGTCTGGTCAGTCACTTAATGGAGACTATCATGTAACCAACGTCGTTTGGCAGCTTGTCTTGTTGGGGATGATCAACCAGAAAAAATGGAAGAAATAAGTAATCAATGAATAAGTTACTTCTCTCGCCTTTTGATGGATTACTAAACCATTCAAAATTTACAAGAAAAAAAAACAAGCAGCCACAAACTGGGGACCAATTTAGCATCAACTTTCATTGTAAATTGACTCCTTCGCTGAAAAAGATATGTGTGTTGATTTTCTTTTTAGTAAACATAATAAGGGATGAATGTTTGAAATGTTCGACCCCTTACCGTCGCCGGGGCGGCCTGTACGTGTGATACATGAAGCCAGCCAGCCAGACCAACTTGAATACTGAAGAAACCTGTGTTGACAGTTATGATGACAGTTTCGGTTGACGATTTCTATTGATATGAAAAAATAATAATCATGACAATGATGATGAAATTCTGATATCACCAACAATAATAGCAATAAAAATCGAGGATAGAAATACTAATGACAATAGCAATAAAAAAAAGTAATCATATTAATGATAATAATAATAATAATAATAATAATAATTATAATAATAATAATAATAATAATAATAATAATAATAATAATAATAATTATAATAATAATAATAACAACAATAATAATAATGATAATAACAATAATTATTATAATTATAATAATAATAATGTTGATATCATTAACAGTAATAGCAATAATAAAAAGGGTAGAAACAATAATAATTACGGTAATAATAATAATGATAATAATAACATTAATATATTAATATCGTTAAGTGTAACAGCAATAATTATCGAATGCAGATGGACTGACAAAGCAACTTTTAACTTGTATTTGCGTCGTTTTTCATGTTCGTTACTTGCAAAGATCCATTAACAGTGCTGAAATTTTGTTTGAGTTTTGCTGAATTGTTTGCCAAACGTAATTAGTCAAGATGGAAAACAAAACCAACCACGAGTTCCTCTCAACTCCCCCTCGGAAGGGGAGTCCTAATTGCCGAGGGGAAAAACTCTTTAGTCTTGCTTTGGTATTCAGGAGCGTAAGAAAAAGAAGACCTGCTCTTTCTGCTTTTCA
>OY735207.1:4878042-4958042 GCA_963457665.1 Thysanoteuthis rhombus
TCTCTCTATATATATATATATATATATATATATATATAAGCAATGATCTTCGAACATGGAATGGAGCACTCTGGTGGATGAGGAATATATATGATAAATAAATATATCGATTAAATTTGACCTCACTGACCGTCCAGTTCCGTGGAGTAGAGGGTTTGAAGCTAAGGTTTCGATCCTGCCTCGTGGTACTGGATTGGATAATGGATAGTCTATAGCCACACTGAAGAGTTGTAATAAAACGAAACAGCAGTGTGTGGATGACACAATAATGTATTATATATATATATATATATATATATATATATATATATATATATATATATATATATATTTGTGTTTTTATACTTATTACTATAGTAACTTTAATAAGCCTTAAGTGGTTTCGAAATATGCTTTCAGGAGGTTACAATAAACAAATCAACAAATCATGTCTTAATAGCTACACAACAACTGACTAAAACTCATTGTTTTATACGTGTCACCCTAAACACACAGTAAACTGTCGGTATACCATTTTCCTTTACTGGACACGTGAAAACATTAATATCCGAACAGGGTACATTAAATCTTAGACTCAAAAAACTACTAAAATATCAATTTAAACAAAACTATACTGTAGCCATGATTAGAACTGGAATAGAAAAAAACACAAAATTTTATAGACGACAAAGTCTTGCAGAATGTATCTAATTCAACTGTACAACTGTTATTATATATTCTATATGACCAAAAAATCCTTTAAACTTAAAAGTTTCTGAAGAAATACAGTGTGACATTCATATCTTAAAAAGAGATATACATAGGAATAACATCTTAGTAAATTCCTCAAAAATTGAGATTAAATGCCAATCTGTAAATTCAAAAAAAGCTTCTGACAGAAGCAACTTTTGTCAGTAGCTTTTTAAAACCAGAGATAAAGATGATATAATTCAATTGACCTACTTGTTGTTTATATATACGTTTGATAGAAGGAGATAAATTTATTTTCAAATGTGGTACATTTAAAGTCAAATTTGACATCTCCTGTGACGTTAAAAACATCATTTGAGCCATTATCTATCGAGGTTGCGATAAGGAATACATAAGGGAAACTTCTTTCCTCCGAAATAGGATCACAGTGTATAAACAAAAAATCAGATAGCCTACCGAAAGAGTTCTCAAAGTTAGTAATCATATCGATGAATTCTCTCAACGAGAACCAAAATTTTTAGTCTTCCCTTACTTCAAAATTGATTCTAGAATATTGTGCAAATGAGAATAGTAACCAATTTTATGAAGACTTTAAAACTAGCATGAAATTAGCATTAATTAATCTGGAGTTGAAACATCAATTCTAATTTTCTTTGGAAACGTAACCTCATTTATTCAACCCTGAAGACATCCTGTATACAACCCCTAATCTCATTTTCTCATATACACGGATCCCCACTTGACTCAATCGTTTTCACTTGAACGGAATAGCTAATTTGTAATAAAGTGTTTCTTTATAATGGGTAGCTGTGTTGTGAATGATTTGGTGGTGTAAGATTAGGTGTGTTTAATTTAAAGTACGCAGAAGTAGTTTTTTTCTCTTTATACCATTGTATTCAGACATAAGTTTTGGTTGTGCATATGTGTGAAATGTATATCTGGTCAAATGATTTGTTATCTAAATCAATAAATACGGATGTATTAATCGTAGAAGATCAGTATATCACAAAATACCAATTGAAAACTAATCCTAGATTAGATGTCCAATCACATCTTATGTAGATGTATCAATCATGGAGGGATATGTTAATTACTTCTTAACAATAGAATTACCTATCGATCGTTTCATATACAAATACTTTTAAAAATGTGTTTGTGAGTGTGCTCTTACTACTAACCATGTGCGTGCTTTTAAAGAGAAAAATCCAGAAACTTGATGAGAATATTTTTTTATTGTAAGAAATCTTTTTGTCAAGCACAGGAAGAAATATTGGAGGAAATTCCAATATAAGAATCTATTGTGTCCAATGTTTGGAACCGCAAATTGGCTAGAGAATGACCCCTGGTGACTTCGAATGTCCTCCAAGGCTGGCCTATGTGTGGAGCAAACATCTTCTCGGTCTACATGCAGAATACTAGTTCGGAAGGCCTTGAAGTTTTAGCGGAGAAGAGGCACCGACATATATTATTAGTTCAGTACTAAAAAGAATAATGAAGGAACGCAGTTATTAAGAAGAGCGAAAAAGTTCCTGAAAGTAGCCAGAGTTTCTCTTTGTGGATATGTCTCTCTCCTTCTACATATAGATGTATATAATGCACAGGTGACATATACTAAGCTTAGCCTTGTCTGGCACAAGGTTGATGCATCTAATGGGGGACGAACTCACAATGAAAATTCTGCGACTTGGCTTGCTAACCATTGCTCCTCGGCAAAGCATTTACTCTGCAGTGCTCAGTCTGGCACAAAGAAGTATAGAACATCTTCCTTCCTTTCATCATACTTTCTATCTCTCTTTCTTTCATTCATTCCAATGTGTTTTCCCTTTCCCTCATTCTTTCGTCCTTTACTTTCTTTCCAATCTTGTTTTTTTTTGTTTCCTATGTCTTTTCCTCTCTCTCTCTCTCTCTCTCTCTTACTTCCTACTTTTCTTTCTTTCTTTAATTCTTTATATTCTTTCCTCTCCCGTTCTCTTTGTATTTTTTAATAATGTGCTTTCTTCTTCGTCCATCCCTGTCAACCTTTGTTCGTCTGATTCAATTTTCCTGTTTATTTCTTTCCACCTTTCTTTCATCCTACCTTTCTTTCCTTACAATGCACAAACCTCACTTGGTTACTAACTACAGTGGGGAACCAAAAGGAGATCACACTTACATTAGCCGACAATGCCTGGACGAAAATGATATAAGAGAACGATTGGTCTGACATCAGCTTGATTACAGGAAGGACGCCCAAGTACTCATTAGACCGTCTAAAGGGGGACTCTTCTCCCTGGCTTGAATCAGAGTTGTCCTTCTCCTAGACTGGTTGCCTCCCCAAGACTAGAGAGCCCAGTCTTATTTTACCCATAGCTGAGGGTAGAAGAGATTGATACATGCCTTTCACAAGGGCATTCGTGCGAAGTGGACATAGTCAGCTCCGCCAAGAGTTTGAACTCAAGTCGTCGATTCCGTTACCTCTGTGGAAATAGTACGTCCACTTTCGCAATAATAGCTTTGCTAACCTACATTCCACAGTGCAGTGCCTCGTACATTTACAAAATTTAGCAATAATAGCTTTGTTAACCAATATTCTACAGCACAGTACCTAATATAGCTACTAAACATAGCAATAATAGCTTTGCTAACCTATAGTTCACAGCGTAGTGCCTCATATATTCACTAATTTTGCCAAATATAGCTTTGCTAACCTATATCTTACAGTGCAGTGCTTCATATATTCACTACACATAGCAATAATAGCTTTGCTAACCTAAATTCCACAGCGCAGTGCCTCATAAGTTTACTAAGCTTAGCTTAACCTAAGCCAATCGACTACCCTTTGACAAAATGTGACTGGAAATTTATTGAGAACTTCAGGAGAATTTTTACCCTTGTTGATTACTCCAGTAATAATGTATGAAATTAGCTGCTTAACCATTATGTTCTAGCCAAGTGTCCTTAATATTTACTAAGTTTAGCTTAATCTGGTAAAAAGTCACACTAACGAGATCCACGATTGAGATCGAATTATCTCCATTAACGAACTTGTCAACACTCACTCTATGGTAGACGCCTACTCTTTTCCTTAGTTCAAACTGGTTGCTCATGTGTACTTGTGGTCTCCACGATTTGTGGTGAACAAACTGTTAATCTACCTCTGCCAACGCCATTGTCACTAAAACTGAATGTAAATCAGTCCATAAATTGTTACAAGGGAGGTAACTAGAAAAAACGTCCTGATTTCACCGCAAAATATAACCAGTCCTTCCTAAACCAATAGATTACCTTTTGACAAAATGTGATTGGAATTCATTGAGAACTTTTATATATATTGTGTAGTGTAGACATATAACCACTGCCTGCATTCCCACTCGATTCCATTGGCATTAATGGAGAACTTTTTGAGATATTGTGAAGACAAACAGAAGGGGGGAACAGACAGAGAGACGGACAGACAGAGGTAAATAATGGTTACATACAGATTATTCTTATATGTTTTTTGTTTTTTTCAAATATCTTATATTCTTCGATTTTTCTAAAAGTCCAAAACTTTTCTGAGATCCGTTTTTTAAAGGAGTTTTTTTTTCGCTGTAAGCTGAATAAGAAAGATAAGTTGGAAGATTGCTGGGTATGACGCCAAAATACAGAGTCTAAGAATAAAATTCTTCGAAGTTCCAAACCATTTATTTTCAGTCGGTAAAAGAAATTGGCTTAACTGATAAGGGAAGGACAGGCAAAAGTAGAAAAAACGTTAAAAAAGGAAAAGAATAAGAAAAAAGAAAGGGGGAGGGTGTGGAAGGCGGTGGGAGAACGAAGGAACGAATAAAAAGAAAAAAAATCTAAAAAGTGAGGAAAGAAAGGAAGGAAAAGAAAAAGGAGGGGAGAAAGTAAGAGGTTAGAAGGGAGAAATAAAGAATGGAGAGGAGGAAAGGCAGATAGATAGGAAGGAAAAAAGAGAGAAGTAGAAAGAAAGAAAGAAAGAAAGAAAGAAAGAAACAATAAAACAAACAAACAAACAAAGAAAAAAGAAAGGAAGAAAAGTAGCAACAAAGAAAAGGAGGAAGGAGAGAGGGAAGGAAGAAAAGTAGAAGATAGGAAAAAATAAAGAAAGAGAATCGAATACAGAGGGGTCGGGAGGAAGGAAGGAAAAAGAAAGAAAAGAAGAAGGAAAGAAAAGGGAAAACATAGGAACAAACAAATAAAGGTTGGAAAGGAAGAAGAAAGCACGCCATAGAGAAAAAAAAAGAAGAAGTAAAGGAAAAAAGAAGGGGAAATGGAGAAGGTAGGAAGAAAGAAAAAAAGAAAGAAAAAGAATCAAAGAAAGAGAGAAAGTGAGGGAGAAAGGCATAGGAAAAAAACAAACAATTGTTGGAAGGAATGAAGATAGAAGGAAAGATAGAAGGGGGAAAGCACATTGTAAAGAAATATATAAATAAAAAAGGAATGAAAAAAGGTAGTAAAATATTATATTTTTCCGAAGCAACTCTACGGTATGAATTGATGAAGTAAACAAAAATCCAAGAGTAATTTGTGATAAAATCCTATTCAGAACAATTCCATCAACCTTCACTACTTAACCTACAATACATTTAGATTTGTGTGAGATCATTGCAGAGAGGAAATTACTGAACATGTTTCAGTGGAGGAGTACATTCTTTTAAATGGTTGGTAGGAGATATTTTTATCAGCAAAAACAGTCACATGTTCAAATGGAAGAGTCCAGTGATATGGACAGAAAAATAGAAAAGGTCACTCTGTTCATTATATGAGCAAGGGTCGACCTAAATTGTCACTAGAGCTGTAAATACAAGTTTTCAAGTGGGTCTGGCTGGCTGACTGGCTGGCTACCTGTGTGTGTATCGTGCGTGTGGAGGCTGCGCCAATACCTATTCCTTATCATGTATAGAAAAAAAAAGTTTTTTGAACCCGCCTCCCAACCGAAAAAGGTTTTTTAGTGGGGGTCCAACTTACTACGTAAGTGTATGCTGACTCAGTCTCTTAATTGTATGCTGATTTGGTCTTTAAGCACTAACGATTGTTTTCGATAGTTAGGATTTTCTGCAATCACCACCCAACAAAAGGCGAGAGAATTAACTGATTCATTGATCACCTTTTTTTTCACTTTGTTTTATTGATCACCCCAACACAAAACACGTCTATCAGATAACTAAGCAAACCTGTCTGTAGATTAAAATCACGAAACGACTTTTATTTTTCCTTTCAATTTCCTTTCTCTTATTTCGTTTCAGCATTTGGGGAAAAATTGATTCGAGCAGTGATTCTGAGCGTGGTGCACACGCATCTGAGGGTGCAATATAATTATTTAGGTGGGGTAGGAATTAAGCAGATTTATTAATAACATCTAGATCAGGGAACGCAGTCTACAAGGGGGCACTGGTGTGTTCTCTGGGACCAACGGACCTTGTCCGAACGAAGTTTAAATTTTGAGTATTTGTAGATTGTATTATTTCAATGAACAGTTCTACATATATTTCTGAACAGTTCTTTCGATGGATGAAAAACATCAAATTTCCTCAAATAAGTAATCTTTTGTACATTTAATCAAAGAAGCAGATGTATAATCTAACAACTGCTCACGTCCCAAAATTTACTGAGATCAGTGCAGATTTTTGTCTTATTTTCTACTTGCAGAGTTAATATTTGCTCTTGATAGGCCTCAGGGTCAGTTTTTCACATATAAGATATGATATACACGTGGGCCTTGGGCGAAACTAGAAAAATCATGCAGGCCATTGCAAGGAGAATTTGCTCTGCCCAGAATAAGATTCTCCAGAATCCAGATATTTTCAGTTGTTCTTCACTCTATTTTAGGTGTTCCCCAGTGAGAAACGCCAGTGATGTCATAAATTTAAATGCTATGGTCGTTCAATTATCAACGGTAATGGCGAGTGAAAACTAAATGTGTTTTATTCAGTAAGGGATCATCTCCGGTGTAGTGGTGGGACGTTGAGGGAAATGGCCAAGAACTACTGGATTAGAGTATTGTAATTTCTGAAGACACAGTAATATTTTGAAGTCGACTTATTTCCATTTTCTCCACGTTTTTTGAATTTCCTGAATGACGGGACTGACAGCGGGAGAGAACTGAACCCTTTACTTCCAGTTTTTACTCTAATTCAGTTATAAATATTCGACAAAGATTGAAATAAAAAGAATTTATTTTTATTATTTTTATCTCATTCATTAGGAACATAATATTCAGATTAACCCCAATCAGAATGGAAAGACAACATAAATGAAATTGGTATCTTGTCATGCTCTTAATTATATTTGTAGGTTTCAACATGCAAGTGTTGGAATATATTGGCTTACATGGTACACGGGCTGTAGAAAGGAAATGATTTAGACAAAAACATTTCAGTAGCCAAATAACAAAACTTTATACGAGCATACTGATATAGGCATGTATACTAAGGCAGTAACTTCTCTTTCATATATCTTTCATTACGTATGACAGGAAAGGAAAAGAATCTTTTTAATCTTTTAGTAAACTTCTCGTTTTCGTACACGTATAAATGATATTGACAGATAGTGCTGTCGAAAGATTAAAAAGATGTACCATGCCTGACATACTTAATTATATGCACACAGTCAAATATATATATATATATATATATATATATATATATATATATATATATATATATATATATATATATATATATATAGGTAGGTAGTCTAACCTACTTTCTGCTCTCAAATATATCTGATGCCTCGATGCGTGTATACATTCCCGTATCTTAATGTCATGTTGAAGCCAAAGCGAAATGTCAGAAAATCTATTCCTGGTCAAATCGAACCAGTAATCTGCCTGGAAATCAATCAGACTACAATTCGATACAAACTCGATAAGCAAAACGAAAATGGACGCTGCATAACTTTGACGTGTCTGCTGTTTTTTTTTGGGGGGGGTTGTTTTTTGTTTTTTTCGAAAATGTCGTCTATGTATTTTGTAAGAAGACTTTTTCACGCAACTTCTTGGAGAACATTTATCAGAATCCTGCCAGAACTGCAATAATTTGTTATTGTCAAACTCAAGTCCAAGTCTGGAGTTAACTTAGTTGGGTTTTTTTTTTACCGTTACAGCAACCATAAGAACTATCCCTACCTAATTAAGTGGAGTAAACCTCCACTTTTTGTCTGCACGTTTGACCAAACCGAAATATAAAATGAACTGTGTGCAGCTATCTTGCCTACTGAGTCAAACCAACCAGTCTCAAAAAAACTATGAAAAGTTATTATTAAAATGCTCATGGTCTTATTTCATTCGAATGAATAAATGCATTTATTCTAAAAAAAAACGTCTTAAATTATATCATTGTCAATATATACAAGAGAAATCATCTTCAGTCAGAATTGAGGTTTGGCCCTGCAGTGGTCAAGGTAGTTTGAAATGAAATTAACATTTTTCGGACCTCGAATATTTATTTAGAAAACAGAATTTAGATTCAAACCTGTATGAAAAACTCAACTACAGATGCTGTCTAAAGTTCGTATCATCCCTTCATAAGGGAAATCATCCAAAAACATACAAAAAACTGTCCTACTTTAAAATAAATTGAAATTATGGAGTAGCAGTATGGGGATATTGGTGAATATGACGTGAAGTGCCATACCAAGAAACCTGTCCTATTTTTTTAAACTCCCGGAACAGGGCTATTATAAAACTCAATTACGTACATCAAGAATCTAAAAAGATATGATAAACAGTTATAAGACCTTGAAATAACACAAATGAGATTAAAAGAGTCTTGTGTGATACACAGTCATGAGTACGTGTGGACTATATATAAAATTTGACTAAAGAAGTCGTTCTTTTTCGCTATCACAATATGAAAAGTTTACATTATTTTACACAGATATATGGCCTACGGTTCTGTAAAAAGCAATGGACATTAGAAGCGTTTTTTATGTAAAGAAGGTGGTCCCAATTTTAAATTGTAAAGTTTTATACCTTCACTCATTCGATTTTACAAACAGAGAACAAGTGAAAGAGAGAAGAAATAAGAGGATTAATGAAAATGTGTCTCCGAATTTTTGAGATGAGGTATTATTATCGCTTCTATTATTTTTCGGACTATCCTCATCTTGGTTGTTTTCCATACAACGTTTCGGCCGTTGTACTCTACGGCCTTCATCAGGTATTATCTGGTAGTTGTGGGGGAAGTAACGAACCGAACCCTTTATTTAACCGACGGGGGTGTATGGACACATGGCGTAGTGGTTAGAGAATCAGACAGAATTGCTGCAAGTAATCTAATGGTTCTAGGTTCAATCCCAGTGTGAGACAATGATAATTCGAAAATACTACTACTGCTAAGAGGGGAGTGCGGTCTCCGAATGATAATTTTAAAAAAGAAAATGATTGATGAAAAGTTTTTCATTGGCACAACATTTTCAAGCATTTTAGTAAAACATGAAAGGAGAGGGGGAGAATGTTTTGAATTTGTTTTTTTAGAATATATCCTTAAGAGATTCTTTCTACTGGCACTCATCAGAGGATGAACCGTCAGAAGATATTTGCTCCTTCCTTTCATTGTACCAAAAAGGGTTTTTTATACTGTCAATTGCTTTTTGGAGACACTAAAATACTTGTGCATTTTTGTGCATAAGTACTTTAGAGAACACCCATGATACAAAGCACCATACGCCACTGATATATATATATATAATGTAGATAGATTGTAGAAATAAACATCAAACAACCTGACTCTTTTTATTGCCGACATTCTAATGTTTTTTTCATGAGCAACCTTTCAACTAATGGGATTATGAATTTACCTAAAAATGTTATGTAGAAAATATTAGCATATTTGTTTGTTTGAAGGAGATTTATGAAATCGGTTAGTTCAGGAGAGTCGTCAGATATTCACTATGCATCTAAAATAACAGTAAACTCTTTTAACGACACTATTTAATGACACCCGTTCAAACAGCACGTTTGATTTTATATTCTCGCAAGATTATTTTCGGAAATAATATGTTTGTCGTATCTTTCAATCTGCCTGTCGCATTTTTCAATTTGCATGCAAAATTGTTAATCTACCCGTTATAACGGTGAGTTCGTTTTAACGACTCAACCTGGGGATGTCGTAATAATGGGAGTTTACTGTACTCATTCTTTCCACAATTTTCCGAAAATTAGGATTTCCTACAAGAAATGATCTTATCTATTTCCTCTTTTCCAGGAAAGGAGATGCAATGAAAATGATTTTATAAACATTCTTAAAGTATCTCGTGATTTATCATACAAACTAGATAAATATGAGTTATGGTGATCCGGACTTCTTTCTAGGTAGTCTTTTCGTCCAAAAGTTCAATGAAAATGTTTTCATTTGTATTCAGAGTGAAAGTTTATTTTTTAACTATTAAAATTGATTAAATTAGTTAAATTCCATATTTTCTGCGCTTTACAATAAAATTACATAAAACTGATCTGCTGTGTACGTATATCTGCTGATGCCTCGAGTCACATCTTCAGTGATGTGCCTAAAATCATCACGTGTTACGGAACTTTCTGCATCATACCATTAGTACTGTTGATGACTGTCCTCTTCCCCTCTCCTTTTGAAGGCTCTTCTTCCCTCTCCCTCTGGAAGTTCCTCTTCCCCTCTCCCTCTGAATGCTCCTCTTCCCCTCTCCTTCTGAAGGCTCTTTTTCCCCTCCTCCTCTGAAGGTTCTGATCAAAACAAAGGCTGCAAATCCCTTGCATCCCAATTCAACTGAAATGCATCTCGCTTTCCATCCAGCTCGTCGGCAGTTGTTATGTACTTGGCGAGCTTCCCTTCAATGGCTTCTTTCAAGCGATCTTCCCATAGGACTGTCAGCTTAGAATATGCCTGGAGCACAATAGGCACACTGGTGTCCCTGCTCTGCCCCTTATCTGCAGATTTGATGGTCCTGGAAACACATCATGAATTTAAATTGCTCATTTGTTGTTTAATAAAACCGCTTCAGTCGCCTTATCAAGTACAGAACAATGTTTGAAACAATTCAAAACAGCTGGGGATGGACTATAGTAATGTTTGTGGACTACAAAGATCCAGTGACAAAAAAACTTTTCACTTGGGTAAATCTGAAAAAAACGCTTGGTGTTATGTTTTATACCAGTATAATGACCGTTAAAAATGACCACATTAATTCTGTATGTATCGGCATTTTTATCAAAGATCACAGTATCTGTGTGCACTGCTGAGTATTAGACCGTCGCTCTCTAGCTGAGGATCAGAGTGTAGTATCTACGTACTCTAACCAGGATCAAAGTGTCACTCCCTAGCACTTCTGCCCACGATCAGAGCGCAGTATCTGTTCGCGGAACTCGCTTTGGTTTTGCACCAGTGCAATACCGTGGCCGATGATTCACTGAGGCTCGGTGTTGCTAAACGCTAGAGGCCTGGGATTCATCCTATGGCTGCAAAAAATAACTCTGCCCAGTCTCAGGGGAGCAGAACGAGGAGCAACATCGTCCACAGCATTAAAGGGGGTGGTTGGGGTTTGCTCTGACACCTTCGCAACACTAGTTACTGGGAATGGAGCAAATTTTGCAGCTTTCTCGTAACTGGAACCCCCACACAAAACCATATATATATATATATATATATATATATATATATATATATATATATATATATATATATGCATTACACTATTGTTAATACAATACCTTTCAAGGATGTATCAGTGTCAGTATAACGGGTGCATTTTATACGAAATGAATTATCGATGAGAAAACCGAAAAATACAGACAAAAATTACCCTTTCACAGTTTACAGTTGCATGTTAGTCCAAGAGTTCACTGCTTTTAGTTTCCAAGATAATGCACTGAAATCACCATGTGCTGTTGCTGCAAACTAATCCCCGACAACTCACATGTCATTGAATGGTGCTTTTCATTTTTCAACCGCTGAAAAGGAAATTTAACGAGACAAAAATTTATATGACCCGAAAGTATCAACGACTATGTAAGCCATCTTTAATACGATCATTGTTATTTCAATGTGTTTTCTTACAGCTTATTTTTATTCGATTTTAGGATTTTGGCACTCGTAACTCAGTTCTATTTTTACTTATTAGCTTAAAGGAAAGGTAACACTGCAGGTTGGCCATATTGATATCAGTTGTGTTTTCAAATCCTCAAAATAGGTATATTGTAAACGGTTGAATATCCCAGCAAGAAAATTCACACATAAAAATTCACATAAATTGCATCAACACATATCGGGAAATAATTGACTGGAATGATAATTTTTGAAAAATAATTTCATATCTTTTGTGCTTAAAACTGTGAAGCTTATATATATATATATATATATATATATATATATATATATATATATATATATATATATGTATGTATACACACACATACATACACACATATATACATATATATATATATATATATATATATATATACATATGCGTATGTATGTATGTATTTCTGTAAAAGTTGTTGCCAGGCCTCTCGACCAGGAATCCTGCGTGCCAACCACTTTGCTGTGGTTTCGGTACTTTTAACAAACCGCCTGGTCAGCACATTACCATCAAAATCTCACAATCCCCGGTGGCTCTTTGCTATCAACGCCGAATTTAAATGAAATATCGATTTGCAAACCGAGAAGCGAGAATTTGTGCAAAGTGCGCCGAGGCCGCTTGGCACAGTAACCTGTTGGCGATCGGCAGCTTCAATGACATATATATATATATATATATATATATATATATATATATATATATATATGGAGTAAAAGTGAGAGACAACGATAAAGAGGGAAATATGTGGATACATATATACATACAAGTATACATACATACATACATTCATACATAATATGCACAAGTATCTACGCACACACATATATATATGGAAGAGAAGAAGAAAGAAACAGTGGCATATATATGTTGTGTATACACATATATTTAAATATACCTATGTGCATATGCACATTGATGTACAAGTGTTCACACTCATGTACATATGTTGAGTATATATATATATATATATATATATATATATATATATATATATATATATATATATATGTATATATATATATGTACATATATATATATATATATATATATATATATATACGTGTGTGTGTGTGTGTGTGCGTGTGTGTGCGTTAATGCAACTTAAATGTCGAGAAGACAGAAAGATGCGAAAAGCTGTAAGTCTTGTTCGCTGAATTAATTTGTTGGCAAAGATATTGACCAACATGCAGGCTGTAATTAATCTACTGGACACTCGCACTATCCCCATTCCCCTACCCCACTACACACAGACAGTGAGTATAAAATGAATCCAATACATTTTTTAAAAAGTTCATTTCAACATTCTTATACAGATCAAAGATGAGTGAATTTGGACCAAAGATTTCTGAATTTTGTACAGAACTTTTCAATATTCATTCTTCTTTCAATATATTTTTGATTTTCTGTATTTTTTCAATCTTAGGTCAAAATTCTGTCAATATCGAAGCTGTATAAGTTAAAATGAAGTATTTGCAATGAATTGGATTTTCTTCGTTTTTTGCACTCTCAGTAATATTCAGGATTCTTTATAACTGTAACTGCGTTTTTGGATGCGTTTATTTAATATATATATACGTGTATATATATACGTATATATATATATATATATATATATATATATATATATATATATATATATATATGTATATATGTATATATATATATATGTATATATATTTATATATATATATATATATATATATATAAACCTTAATCTAGTATGAGGACGTATCTGTGATCGGGCGTACGTTGAACGGTTGTAAGTCGAAGTATAATTGTAATTGAATGATTAATTATTCTAAACTTTCAGACGAAAATGACCCCCACCACACTTTATGGGAATATACGTGGCTAACAAATCATGTATCGATTTTCAGTGTCATATGCATTTTTAAACAACCACCTAACGCCCGGAAATAATGCCATAAATCAAAAATATTTATGGAGATAAATTCAGTTTATTATCATTCACATTATTCCGATCATTAATAACGGTATTTTTTTTATGTAAGCGCTAAATAAAATTTACATTTTAGTGTTGCCTAATTTTCCCAGACGCTGTCCAGTTAGTAGGCTGTATTTCTCTGCATCGATCGTGATGTTAGAGACACCTTCCACACGCTAAAGTAGCCATAATTATGTGCTAGAGATGGTTTATGTCGCATAATGACTTTTATGTACTTAATCAGAAAGAATTTTTTTAACGACTAAGAGAAGAAAAGTTGTTGTACAACGCTAATTAAATACTTAGTCTCTATGAAACAAAGACTCATATTCTGAGACCAAGTGATTCTGAACATGGTGTGCACGCCCCACAAGGGGGCAGTTTGAATATATTTGGTGACAATTTTGTATTTGGAAGTCTAGAGCGAAAAGCGTTCTCTGGCTCAAAACTGGGACACTTGAAGGTTTCACTTATCAACTCATAATTACCCATTACTTTTATTTCCTAATTACACCAAACTATTAAATGATAGAATCTCTATGGATTCTATACTAAAATGGCTCCAGTTCTATCTCTACTGATAATGGACCGGGTGATGTGTATGGAGATTCTGCTCAGTCGTCAGAATCCCCCTCTCAGCCCAGCTGATGAAATCCAGAGGGAATCAGAAGGCGATACATCTGGTATCAGCGTTGCTGTAGGAGCTGCCGGAAGGACATCAAAATGATCTTGAATCTGAGTTGTCATTCTCCTATACTGATTGCCTTCCCAAAGCTAGTGAGGCCAATCTGTTCTGCTATTTTACCCATAGATGCACGAGATGATATGGATTTATGCCTCCTCCAACGGCCTCAAATGGTCAGCGAAGCGAATATTACCAGAGTTTGAACTCGGATCGTCGATTCCACCGTACACGTCGTTACAGACTACGTCAGTCGCATCTCGTCTATTCCATAGAAAATAATGCTGAACTCATTAGCTTTGTGAGGTATGAAAATTATGGCGTAATTGTGTTGTTTTAAATTTCACGCAATAGAGAAATGTCAAAGAATGTAGTAAGAGCCCTAAAGATTATGTATCAGTATTTCTTTATAGAAGAAATCTGCGAAAAAAAAATAAAATAAGCCGATGGCAATTGTCCCAAAATACATTGTATAATGTAAATACCTCTCTCAGAATTTCAGAAAGTAGTATAAAACCAAACGATATATCGGCCGGTGTGTTGCGTAAAAACAAACTTGAAGAGAATTGTTTTAATAGCATATGGAATAAGGAAATACTTCATCTCTGAATTCCCAGCAAAATAGAAGATACTGAGATAATTGTGCCAGTGTTCTTTTGTATTGCTCTCTGAAATTAATATGGATTCGATATACATTCGTTGTTTTTTTATCGAGTAGTTATATAAAATCAACTCTTTTACGCGCTCACTCTCATCTTGCGAGGTCTGGAAGTTTACTAAATGTAGTATTCATAGCAATTCTTACAGGGTATTGCATAAATGCCTGTTTCGGGATGGCTTTATCGTACGATTTTCTATCATCATTATTAGTCTGGAAGTGCTTGCGGTGATCTTAATAACTAGGAAAATAAGTAACTATCCATGGTGGGCATCAAGGTAATACCTTCTACGTTCTCTGATTCCCTTGGGAAAGGTATCTATCCACCTCTAACGTGTCATGGGTCGGTGTGGCAGGGTAAAGCTCATCACTCTTACGTTTTACACTTACTTTGAAAAGGCTTGTGTCCAATTGTGAACCTCAAAAGACAGATGACAATGATTGGAAAAAAGTGTTTGAGGCATCCAGATTTTGTCTTGTGTGTGTATTCCAGTGATTCCCCAAGTGAGCTCTAACACCACCCGGGCACGAGGAGAATCAAAGGGGTGCTGAAATGTGGGTAGGGCATTGGAAGACAAGGAATAGACAGAGGGCAAAGATTACAAATCAATTCCTCCCACTTATTAAGTTATCAATCAGAAAAATTGATTTCACAGTAAAGCTCTACAATTGTATTCGTGGTTATATATATATATATATATATAAATGCTTACATTTTCAAAAACTGAATTAAATTTCATTTTTGTTAAACTCCAATCCAAACCTGGATTTAATTTAGTTTTTCCAGCATAGCAAAAACAAAAACAAGAATAATCCTCACCAAATTTGGGTAAGTAAAAATTAACAGACCACTATCGTACTTTGAAATCATGACCAACTGATTGGTAGTTGTATTTCTCATCGACTGAACTAAATTAACAAAGCTCACATAGCTGCCAAAAGTTACGCTAAAAATGCACAAAAACTTTTGTTCATTATGATTCCCTACCGAGATTTCGGATCATGACGAAGTGTGTGGTAGCCGGCTCTCTTACCAACTGAACCAAACTGACATGTCTTTTTAATCTACAAAAGATTATCTTACATATACACAAGGGCGTATTTCATTACGATGATTAAATACTTAAAGGGTAAAAAATGCTTTTTTATATATTTTTTTGTTTATAAAATAGAAAAGTTGCAGTAATCATCTTCAGCCGGAATAGAAGTTGGAATGGAATTTGATCCTGCAGCAGTCAGGCTTGTCAATGTATCGTTTTATGATCAACTTTACAGAGGGTGCTGATGAAATATATGCTCTCGAAGGAAGCAGTAGTTCGAGAAAGTAACTGATTTATTCTAAAGCGTGATTACATGGCGGATGATAAAAGAGGCCCAGCGTATTCGGCGAAAAGGGATTTACTATAAACAGATTATTGGTAAGTCATTTACCAATAACCAATTTTTTCATGGCCTGCGCGTGACCGGAAATCCAGTGAGCAACTGAAGATGTGGAGTGTGCAGAAACATACATTGAATTTTTGTCTGGAGTTCATGAAACAAAGGTCATTATTTTCAATGAAAAGGATAATAAAATTAATGCTTCATTCGGTGTATTTACATTTCTTTAATCTTTATTCATTATTATTGAATCCTTTTTTTTTTCTTTTCACGCATCAATTTGTACAGATTATAATATTTGCATAAACCAGCAGTCAAAGGATGCTACTTAGAGCGAGTGCAATATGACAACTGTTTTTTTAGCCACGTAGCTCTATTATCTAACTCTTTTTTTCTTTTCCTGAAACTCGCGGCAGTAGAGTTCTACTGCATGGCATAATCCCTTTCTTGTACCCGACCGCACAACTGCACAGCTTAAAGGAGACACTGCCAATGACCTGCGTTTATCAAGGATGGCCAAAAAATTGATTGAAAAGATCAAGAAGAGACTGAAGAATATTAAGTAAAGTCTTATTGATCATTTCAAAACCTTCTTTTGTTGTTTTTGTTCAGGTATTAGTTGGCTAGCTTGTGTCCTCACGCAGGTTACGGCATCAACAGACCATGAGCAGCTTCCAACAACTCAAGAGAGTGAAAAAAAGGGATATGTTGTTCAATAAACTTAATACCGATAGAAGAAACCGAACTAACTTTATGTACATATGTTGTGCATGGTGTTCAGTATAGCATGGATATTGCTTCTATTTAGCACATAGTTGTACACATACAAACCGCATACCAGTGATGCATGTATTATTATGTGGTTGCATACTATTCATAGGGCTGCATGTTGCATGAATATACTGCTATATGGTTGTATTCATCTGTGCTATGCTTTCATGCATGTTTGTACTACACGTTTCGACACATATATTTGGTTATTACTAACTTCCTTTAGAAAAACACTCACGCACACGCACGTACACACTCAGAATAGAAATCCCTTTCACTTAAAAAAACATGCCTAACCCACCTCAAACATAGATGACATGAAGATTGATATATGATACCTCATCCAAAAAAAAATCTTACCAACCATCCAGCGGCAACCTCTAACCCATCCACGCCCACTCCATCCATTCACAACATAGATAACTCCAATTCTGAGACTTTTTCCTTCATTTTCCCACCTGGATGATGATGTGGGGTCATTCCCTACGAAACGTCAGTGAATAAATAACTGCAATTATTTTATTTCTGCAATTTATCACCACTGCAATATATATATATATATATATATATATATATATATATATATATATATAAGGTGCACGCAAATATTCATATCTCTTAAGTGTGACTACTCTCAGATAAATACATATTCTTTGTAATATGTGTGTGCGTGCATGCATGTGTATGCACGTGTGTGTGTACGCATATCTCCAATAGACATCAAATGTATATACTTATAAACAGTTGTTATATTAATTATACAATATATATTAATAAAATATATATCAATATGAAATATATTAATATCTTTACATATCAATAATTCACGCACACATGCAAATAAACATACGTGTGAGCGTGTGCGCGTGAGGAGAGAGAAAGGGAGACGGAGAGGAGGGAGAGAAAGACCAATTGAATGTTATTCAGCTTTTTTTTCCTCATCTATTTTTAGTTAAAAGAAAACAAATTACTTCTAAGTATAAACAATTTACGCTCCTCAAAGGAAAAAACTAAAAGGCAAATTCGTACTGATTGCCAAATGTGTCCCTTTTTCCCTGGAAGGAACCCCACAACATTTGCCAAAATAAAATGAAAGAAACATTTACCAAATACAATCAATAACAATTCGTGCCAAGAGAATCATCTCTCTTTTAACGACGATGTTTTTCTCAACTAAGCAATTGCAGAAATGTAAGGACAATTGCCCTAGAGGACAATACCCTTCGGAGGACAATTTTCACCCGGGACAAATATACCCAACGAGAATCCACCACGTACCCACCCGGAGACATTTGCCCAAGGGACAAATTTCACTTCATTTCAAAATGGACTAGTGTTAAGATTAATTTCAGCATAAGGATCTTATGGGAATCCAAATAGAGGAATCCAAATTCGGGGGAATAATGTCCTCAACGGAAATTGTCCTGGTGTCATTACAGAGAATTCAAAGATCGATGAAAATCGATTTTTGGCTTGATGCGTGCATTCCAGAGATCTTCTGTCACGATGCGTTTTAATATCATCTTGATTGATTTCCAATGTCAGTTATATGAAAGCCCTATCTATCTATCTATCTATCTATCTATCTATCTATCTATCTATCTATCGCAATATATAGATAGATAGTTACGTGGATAGATAGATACGTGGATAGATAGATAGATAGATAGATAGATAGATAGATAGATAGATAGATAGATAGATAGATAAACACCCTGAAAAAAATGAATCAGGCTAAATAATTCTCCAGTATTAGCAGATCTCTTGGAATTTCGAAATGAATTTGCCATAGTCCTGACTGATAAAGCGGCAAATAAATAGCATTTATGTGTAAAAAGTATTATTCTCAAAGGATATCGTCTAAGGTAAGTTTATTAGGAACTTCATCATCCACTTATAACATATCTACTTGCGAACCAAACACAATCATATTCTACAACTTAGTATCATGTGAAAAGCCAGGACTTAAAATAGATTGAAAAAAAAACAAAAGTTACCAATTGGATACCTAAAATGCATAAAATTCCATAAGGTGCTTCATTGTAGCCTCTGGAGTTTGTAGCACTAAACTTCTTAGCAAAGCTAAAGTTTTTAATTTAATATACAATCAAATACTGAAATTCCATAATAGAAGTAGATTTTAGAGTAATTTAAATCTCTTTTGGGTAGTAAATGATTATGAGTCCGTTAAAGAAAATTTGGTTACAATGAATAACCGTGCCAAATCAATCTCAACCAACAATTTTAGTGCTCTTCACACAAAAATTCCTCTGGAAGATCTTACTAAAGAATTAAATAAAACAATAGACTTGGCATTTGCAGGAAGAAACAGTGAATATGTTGGGTTTACAAACTCTAAAGCTTTCTGATATAAAACCAAAAAAGGCAAGACTTACTTCAAGTGCTTTACCCTTAGAGTGGTTATTAATCATTCTATTGGGAAATGTTACTTTAAAATAGGTAATAAAATATTTCATCAGATCATAGGAGTCCTTATGGAAATTGATCGTGTCCCTGGGTAAATTTTTAATTACATAGATACGAATATATATTCATGTTATCTTTAATTAAAACTAATATAAAGTGAGCTCGTTCATTTTTTAGGTTATATCCGTTTTATTGATGATTTATGTTATTTATATGAATATGTTAACATAAATATAAAGATAGATTAAATGAATAATGCGAATGAAATAAATCAATTTTATTGATGTCAGGAGAATTGGGTAGCCCAAAAAGATCGATCCAGTTTTTGTCAGTGTGAAAGATCTTTGTACTGACTGGAACCAGGGAAAGGGGAAAACATTTGGCTCTCATCCATTTTCTAACTGATTATTAGTTTGGGGGAGATCGAATATGGGATGCAAAGTAACAAATTGTATAAGTATATTAATGAAATAGCCCACTGAGGTGTTACTAACAGCTAAAAAGTGGGTAGGTGGCGTTTCAAACATGTATCTAAGGATATTCTATTTGATGATTCATAGGGAAAACAAATTGATGGAAGCTTAGTGGCATACGATGAGAAAGAATTAACTCTAAGCTTTGTGGGACAAATTGTCGAATTCTTCGGTTGAATATGTTGGTAGAGAATCAACTCGAGGAAGTTTTTTTCTGTGTCATAAGTATTCTTAAAGATATCATGAGTTAGTTTGCATGTAGTTTGAGATTAAAACTGACACAGCAGATTTGATATTCACATGGGTGAGCACTCAATAGAAATGATACGAACAGCGAGTCACGTCTATTGTTATACTTACTGATCCCTCATTGTTAAAAACGTCATTGGAGTAACCTACATAAATAAACCCTGTTCCTAAAGGCTAAATGATTATAGTATAAAATAACATCCATATACAATACATTATGATAATACCTTATATCAAATAACAAACTGCACATATGACATAAACTATATAATGAAATCATAGGTGAAAGGGGGGGTTGGTCAACACGGCTGGGGTGCCATGTTTATGCAACTGTTTTGTTTTTAAAATCCCTGAAACAACTGACAATCCCAGCAAGAGAGAAATTGCACCTTGTACCATAATAATTTGTTTAAATCTGAGAGTAAAACAAAGGAGAAAAACACTGAAGAAAATAATGTGAATTGCATTTACAGATATTGGGAAATAAGTGATTAAAGAGACACAAAGGATTTCGATGGATTTACCTGCAATGGTCACTATCAGTCTCGAGAGAATAGTGGTGATATTTCAACCTGAGTCCAATGTCTATTCATGTGGCAAATGTCTGATCGTGGTAGACAAGTTTGAGTATCTCAAAAACACTGTGGACAGGCTTTGTGCCCTTGACAGTGTATTTGTGTACAATTCTTGTGTACTGACTTCTTTTCTTTATGAATACGTGATATGGATGGCTTATTATCTTCATATGACAGCAGGAGCGCTCCCTTTTATAATGTTAGTGAAAAATTAGGTGTGCATTGGGAAATGCCCATTAACGATGTCACTGTAATGATATTGAAGCCACAGTCCTTGAGCATAGGTTACGATGGAATGGTCATTTAGTAAGAATGAGTGATGAAAGAATCCCCAAGCAGTTTTTGTGCTGAGATAGTGCCCATAAACCAAAGATGGGATACAGGGATTATATAAAGGTATCACTTCAAGCTGCAAATGTGTCAGTTTCAGGCAAGTAACCGTGATTCTTGGTTGAAACTTATCCATAGGGGAAAAATTGCAGTCGGGAAATCTCACATTGAAAGTTTGAAGAAAGATTTTCAGAAAGAATCTAACTTTCAACTTGCTTGCAAAGGTGACCGCAACAGACAAACTTATCATATCTGTGAGGAGGTCTGCCCCAAAAAAGCTGGAAAGAAAGACCATTTATGAAACTATCGATCATCTACAATAGACCACGGGTGAATTATCAGATAGCCACAAATTGCAACACCTGTCATATGTGTAGAAAGGAATGCAAGACAACAGGAATACGGAGAATGCATGCTAAAATACATGGAAACTGTGCAAAATGGAATGTCAATTTTGTATCCGATATTTTAGATCTCTCGTTGGATTTTAAAGTTGTATTTGTTCATAACATAGATGAGTAATTCTTTGGAGTGATACCATGTTATGGCCATTCTCGAAACCGGGGTGAAAGCTTTCCTTTATCTATCTATCTAGCTGTGTCAGACAGTGCATATCTATCTAAATCAGCTCGAATTTAGTTATCCATCTCGATCGACATCTTGACATTTATATAGTACGACCCCCTGAGAAAACTAACTTGAATATGATTTTTCATAAATGTGTGACGAAATATTTTAGGATGTTTCTTCCTGTGCTAGTGTGGCATTCCCTACCATCACCAATGATCAGGGTTCGAGTCCAAGTAAGAACAATGATTTCGAAGGCTGATTTCAAAGGGAGGCAGGCAGACCGTCTGCCAAGACATAGAGATGTTTATTATCCCCATTGTCTTGTGCCATCCAAAGATTTGTAAATACGCTTTAGAAACCAACCAACACCACCATATTAGTCAGCATAGGTTTCTTGAGTTTTGAATAGATTCTAGCTAGCAAACTGGCTGACTGACTGTCTATGTATGTATATACAGCACGAAATGTAGTAGGAAAGCTCAAGAATCAAACATTGTTCTTTATTTGTTATGCCTGAAAAATACTTTTTCTAGTTTTTGATAATCCCCCAGTACATGTTAAATAGAGGGTTCAATTTACAATGTTAGTTTATGCTAAATTGGCTGCCTAGATTGTGTCTGGCAGCGTTCACGCTTTTTTTTTCTTTAAATCCGACGAAAGGTCTAGAGAAGTTATTCATTCAATTATTACCCTTTTTCCAATCGTTGTTTCGATCATCTCCAACACGATGCGCTGCCAAAAATACGCTGATCACGTGATGATTTTTATTGATATACTAACAAGACCTGTATCAAATTTCATTATTTTTCTAAAACAAAACTGCGACTCATCCACGACTCTCTATGGTAGTTAAAAAATATGAAACATAAAATCTGTAGCAAAAAGGTCTGCTGCGTTCTTACTTCAACGTTGGTACGACAATTGAGTATTCAAGTTCTTGAAGCTTGTCTTATAGGCGAGCAGTTCATAAGGATATGCTGCAGCCCCCCCCCTCTATAATTGGCGTTGAGGTCCATGAAAAACAATTTCGTTATGACAGAATTGCGAATAATCAAAAATCAATTATAAATTCACCGGTGAACGAAGAAGTTGTTTTCATTTCAAAGAAATTGTGTTAAACACCGTGTAATTATATGTTGATTAAAAATTGAAGAAATGTAATATTTTAGTCATATTGAATAAGTCTTTTGATGAAATTCTGTTTTTATTTGTAGTTTTCTGGATGAGTGGGCGATAATATTTACACATTTAGCTAGTCACTCAATAGAAACTGTTGCTTGATGTCTTTTCGTGTTAGGGGTGATCAATAAAAAGATTTGAAAATGGATGATCAATGATAAATCTGTGTGTAAATCGGTGATCACTAAAAAGTCCAACTAATAAAAAAACGAGTAAAAATGCTGCTGGGCATAAATAAAAGGACTAATTTAGTATTAACTTATATTGTAAATTGAACCCCCGACTAAAACCTGTATTTTGGGAGAATTGTCAAAAAATTAGAAGGACCGTTTTTTCTACATTTTCAGTCCGTTGGTGTGGCCTGTACACGCAAAAGATACGCAAAATGGCCCTACATCGCCCTATCATGAGGTTTTTAGCGAATACCCGCAGATTACCCCTAAGCCCGTACAGTGACTATCATCAAAGTGTTTCTTTGGACCAACATAAAAAAAATTACGAGAAAAAAATTGTCTCTAAGTGAATTTCTGATTGAATATGAATATTACTTACTTGAGAAACTTATGAGTCATTTTTTAAGTTTTATTACGTATCACTTTTTTCAGTGTAGTATACGTATATCGGAATAAAGGGTTTCAGTTGATGGTTTCAGATGGATAAAAATGTTGGGGTCTACCAATCAACCGCCATATATCGTGAACCGCGCTATATTGGAGGATTCCTTCACTGAAATCTACTGCGAAATGCTGACTGTCCTTAAGAGCTAATTCCAGGCCTCAGTGGACGGTCCATTACGGCAAATGAATATTGCTTGTTTGTTCAGAGATAATGGGTCATTTGAGCTCAAAGGAATTTGATTGGTTCATATTAGATAAATGGCGACAGAAAATAGTGTACACAATTTGGATCCTTTCATCTGACACCAATATCATTTCCCTTTCTAGTGACCATAGATGCTCACTTTACAAAGACACACACACACACACACTTATACATACATATGCTCAGAATGCACACACAGATAGATAGATAGATGTGAATAGACTGAGATGAATGAATTGATACATAGATAGCAGTGTATAATGTATATAATACATACATTTTTGATATTGCTCCCTGTAGACCCGCACCAACATCAATAAAGATATATATGCATGTGATAGATTGATAGATAGATAGATAGATAGATAGATAGATATGAACTGTGAGTGGGATAGATAGATATGAACAGAACTACTTAGCTAAATAGATAATGTGCTAAATGGATTAGATACGAACAGACTGATAGATAGATAGATAGATAGATAGATAGATAGATAGATAGATAGATAGATAGATAGAAATTAGGATACATAGATAAATACATAGATTTCTATTGCATGTTGAACAGCAGATGTCTGTTGGTCATTGTAGGAGATTTAGCGTCAGCAAGTCTTCCCAAATCTCCAGACATGTAAGCACAACTTTGAAGTGAGGCCAAAAATCGAAGGAAGGCGAACTTTTCCTTCCTGTTTGCCACAAATGGGACACCTGCTGGTTATGAAGCGCAAATATGGTATTCGTGGCCTACGTTCATTGATCATATTATTCGTATGTTTTTCCTCGTGTAATGTAGAGTCTCACAAAAAAAAAAAACGCAAAATAGGTTAGTAAAAACTGATTACAATCAAGCCAACTTGCGTAGCTCTACGAGAGTATCCTATTCCAGTAATGATTTGAATTTTGCGTGTGCAAATGCATTCATGGAACAGAAGAACTTTCTACTGCTTTATTTAGACACGTCCATTAACAGACAATATATAAGATGGTTAGCCAGTCATTTTGGTACATACCAGCATTATTCTTACAACTCTTCCATCCGGTCTGTCTCTGGCTTTATCTCCTGCTTCAGCTGTTTTGAGGTGTGAGCCGAGTTTTTCCATTCATTGCGTTTAGTAAAGAATAGAAAAAAATAGAATAAAGTAGGAAATGCTAGTATTACTATAATCAATAATTCGATGACATTCCAGAACACAATAGACACTCAAAGAAGGCTGTTGAGTACAGCAGACAATGATTAAAACGCGTAGTCTGGAAAAAAGCATACCTAGAATTAATACGGATCTAGTTTCCGTCTTCAAATGTCCTCTGTGCAACCATCCTCATATTCCGTCTGTGATTCTTTCCTTTTGTCTTTTGAAATCTCAATGGAGTTGTTTTTATTCCTATTCTTGGCTTCGCATTTGGGTGATTTTTGATCGAACATTTTTTCTCTTGTCAGATCTGCTACAACCTTGGGTTGTCATGATTGATCTTACATTTTCGAACCGGTTACCTGGTGGTCACTGTTGCAGACTGAGTAATAGCAAGTTTCCAGCCCCCCCCCCTCTTCCCACTTTCACAGTCCACAGCAGTGCGGTGGTTTACAGTTTCACATCAGTTGCGCTGTCTTTATCGTTGAAAGCTGGGTGATAGTGAGTCTCCCAAGGTCTCCAACTCTCCTCACATATCTTCTTCACCTATCTCAGCAGTGCTGTGGTTTATACCGCATCCACCATACCTTTTTGGGCTGTTAGGCCATTACTAATAGCTTTGTTCATAGATCTCATATTTCGAGCACTCTTCCCAATATTCGTGCAGTCACCAGTAGTGCTGTGGTCTGTATAGTCTCAATCCGTCCTCTTTTCCCAGTTCCTCCAATATCGTTTTCAGTGGTTTCAGTACGGTTCTGAGTGCACCTAATATTACTGGTACTACCATGACTTTTATGTTCCACACCCTCTTCAGTTCCCTTGCCAGGCCCTGTTATTTTCCAAGCTTATCATTCTTTCATTATTATTATTATTATTATTATTATTATTATTATTATTATTATTATTATTATTATTATTATTATTATTATTATTCACACAATATGTCTTCTGGTTATCGCTGGAGACTGATTGACAGCAAGTTTCCAACAGCCCATAGTAGTGTTGTGGTTTGTTCTTTCTCATCAGATGTCTGATGACCATTGCTGGAAGCTAAGTGACAGCAAGTCCCAACTTTCTGCTCGTTATCCTCACATATCTCAGCGGTGCTGTGGTTTATACTGTAACAACCTTCCCAAACTTTTCTCACACATGCTTTTTTTTCATTCTAGCTGTTTGGCCATAATTGACGACTGGAAGACATAGATCTCATATTTCCAGAACTCACATCAGAATTCATGCAGACCCCAGTAATGTTTATATAATCTCAATCCTCCCTCTAATTTCAAGCTCATCTAATCTGGTTTTCAATGTCTTTGGCACAGGTCGCAATATTCTTACTATTGTAGGTAATATCTTGACTTTCATGTTCCACACTTTTTTTAGCTCCCTTGCCAAGTCCTGGTGTGTCCCTAGTTTTTCACTTTCTTTCATATACACCATGTGATCCGTTGGCTTGACCATGTTTATTATCCGACAGACCTCTCTTCCCCTTTTTCCTTGACAACCAGGTTTGGTCTTCTCGCTTGGATGGGGTGACTGGTTTGGATGTCGAAGTCCCTGTGTAGTTTGTGGCCAATTAGTCAATGACCCGTAACCTTGCTGACGCTTCCCATAAGTGAACAATAGATTGCAGCAAATGATATTATAAGTGCATATAAAATAGTTGGTCTAACATCAAACAAGAACTGGTAATCTACTGTTTGAAGCCATCAAGAATGAATGGAACAACAATAAGTCTTCTTTCTATTGAAAGTTCCGCAAGTTTACCCGCTAAGCTCTTGATGAAATCAAAGGGAAAAGTTATCCAACATCAAGTTACTTTATCTATTTGTTCAATTTGTGTTTATATCCTGACCAATGATTCGTTGAACATAAAAAGGTTAATATTTTGCCATTCCAGGATCAACACCAACTTATGACAAAATAACTTCGTCATGGCCATAGGATTTCATGATATTATGCCTGTAGTATATCATTTATGGCCATCATCATCATCATCATCATCATCAGTCATTTAACGTCTGTCGTTGGACATAGACCTTTCCCGGGATCCGCCGCATTTCTCTGTCATGGGTGTCGTGGAGCCGGTATTTTCTAAATTTGTTTCGTTCATCTTTCCATCTTGTATTCTGTCGAGTTTTGCATGTGACCTCTGGAGATCCATTTTGCGAGTCGTGATGTCCATCGGTTGTCTGTCATTCTTGCAACATGGCCTGCCCATTGCCATTTAAGTTTTCTAATAGATTCTATGATTCTCGTAATCCTGTTTTCTTCCTCATATACTGTGCTGTCTTGTGATCCCTCCATGATTCTTTCATGTGCACGTTACATGGTTCTCAGTCTCTTGGTTAGGTTCCATGTTACAGCTCCATAAGTGACTATCGGCATTGGTTATATATTCTTTTTTTTTTTTTTTGATATTGGGATCATCTTATTTTTGAAGGTTGAGCTTACTAGTTTTAATGATATCTTTAGTAACACGGTAAGAGTAAGTTTATGTGTATTTGTTTTCCTTTTCGGCAAACGGACCACATAATTCAATCTTTTATTGGTGTTAATTCTGCATTGTTGGTTAATGCCTTTTTCAAACCGATCCATGGGACGTTACAGGAATTCTTCTGACACAAAAATAATCCTAAAGAAGAAATATTGTAACGTTCATGAACCAGTTTGAAAAAGGCATTGACCAGCAAGGCTGAAATATCATCAATAAAATAAAGTAGTACCTTCGCCGAAGAGTAAAGAATATATATATATATATATATATATATATATATATATATATATATATATATATATATATATATATATATATATATATGATACCCCTTATAATGGTCGATCTAGGCCGGTAATTCCGTGGTGTAATGATGAGAAAAGTATTTATTTTAGACAATGCATATTTATTTTTCATCGTTATCTCCTTTCTTGTCAACGCTGATAATTCATTGTCTTTGTTTGAAAGTTTTCAGGATGAAGAAGTAAACCACGAACAGCAAGCAGGAAACTTTGTAAAATTTTCTATATTCAGCAAAACAACAGAACAGTGATAACAAAGGTGCAAACACTGTTGTTGAAATTGTCGTCGAGGGAAAAGAAAGCGTTGCGTGAGTCGGAGCCATTCAGTAGAGTGTGAAGAATTTCCTGTACGTCTCTTGTCGTCGTGTTATCTAAAAACATCATCTTTCCGTTCGTCTCATAATGACATAACTTCACCCAAAGTGGTTACTCTTTTGCAACTGCAACAGTTGTCAAAATCTCTTTACTGCGTTCAATTTAAACGAATATAAGATTTTATACGATTATCATTAACTTCAGAAATGCAAGATTTACAATATTCTTAACTCTGCTCCGAAGCTGGGTTCTTATTTTGATATTAAAATATTTCAATCTTTTCGATAAATATGCTTTAATTACAATATGTTCATTACAAATCGTTTTGGATAATTGCTGTTCTGTGACATGTGGCGAATCTTGAGGAAGGTGTATGTCCAACAACGGACGCTAAAAGACTGATGATGATGATCATCATCATCATCATCATGAATGCTCCATTCATTTCTCAATCATGTTCTTAATCAGATATTCATATCATTATAGAAAATATCCGTCTTGCTTGTATTTCCTTTGCATGTATTCCACTGTTATATTTAAGTAAGGTTATGTCTGAATGGTACCAAAAATACATACACTTTATTTCAATGGTGATTCAAACTACTTAATGTCTACTAAGAAATAATTCTTGGAGAATTCATCTTCCAATGCTAAACAAGATCGTTAAGAAGCAATATTCATGAACACACCTCCTAAATTGGCTGCTGTTTACACCTTCACGTGACGAAGTTTTTTTATTCATTCTTAAATGTTCTTATTTTACATTCTCAGCACAATCGTAATCCTGCAGTTCTGTTCAAAATGTGGTTTATTGGCCTTTGGCTAAGAGCAATGTGTAGTATCTGTTTTACTAGTTTCTTATCTTTTACGTCCCCGATGTTTAATGACTTGAATCAAATTTGCTGTGAAAAAAAGTGTTTATTTAAAATACGCTGAGAAATAATAATAAGTAATTCCTTAATACATTTAACCTGATAACATGCTCCTGATTAGGGTTTAGGGTAACAGACCAGTGCACTATATTACTGTTAATTAGTTTAATTTTGTAGTCTTTTTTGAGATGTATCAGATTTTGAGCTGAGAAGAACAAATACTTCACTTTGCTCTAAGGCAGGTCGAGAAACTGCATTTCGGACGGGACCATATAACTACAACAGTACAACATTCTCTCCCAATTAAACTTATCTTGGTACTTATTCATCCAGCCTGATAAGATGTGTGAAGTTTTGGTTTTTGATTGGCTGAACTCCTATGACTAAGCTATAGAACTGTCCAATAAAATTCCGACCTTATCTTCATACAAATCAAAGATACTTCCGACGGCCTATTTAGTGTCAAAAATCACCAGACATTAAACTATCGATTGATATAAATTTCACAGAGATCGGACAGGAATCTGGAAAGAAAATGAACAAACAAAACGTACGAACGTTTTCGAATAGAATGCGGCATTTGTTCGGATCCGCATGGGAGACATGTTTGTTGTCTGTTGAGCGGCAACACAATGGCTGATGATGTTACGAGATATGGATGACAGGTCTGGTTGGTCACTCAAAAGAAACCGTCATGTGACCAACGTTTTTTATCAGCATGCTGCAATCAATTAAAAAATTTGGGAGAAAAGGGTGATCAACGCTTGAATTGGGGAAAAAAGAACGTGAATTTAGCCGGACGCAAACTAAAGTATCAACTTAGCCTAAACTTACATTGTGAATTGAACTCCCCACTAAAATCCATCGGTGGGTGGGATTAAAAAAAAACAACTTTTTTTCTGGACATCATCATTATCATCATCATCAGTCTTTCAACATCTGTCATTGGACATAGACCTTCCCCAGGATTCGTCACACTTCCCTATCATGGGCGTCGCAGACCCAGTACTTTCTGAATTTGTCAAGCTCATCTCTCCATCAAATATTCCACCGGCCTCGGTTCCATATGTGATCTCGGGGGATTCATGTTGTGAGTCACGATGTCTGTTGGTTGTCCGCCATTCTTGCAGCATGGCCAGCCCACTGCCATTTGATATTTTTATGGATTCTATGGTGTCCCTGACTTTTGTCTTTTCCCGGATGTACTGTGCCGTCTTGTGGTCTCTCCATGTGAGGCCCAGCATGATTCTTTCATGTGTACGTTGCATAGTTCTCAATTTGCGGATCTGTCTCTTGGTTAGGTTCCATGTTTCAGCTCCATAGGTGACTATTGGGAGGATGCATTGAATAAGGAGTAAATGTTTGAATTTTGAGCCCCAACCCCACTCCATTGGCCTGCTACGCGTGACACATACATATATAAATAGTCACCCAGCCAGATTAGCGCAAAAACTGGGAAAATCCATGTTGGCAGTTTTGGTTGACAGTTCCTAATATTGTCGTCGAGCAATCAAATAGGGTAATCTTCCGGTATTATAACCTTTGTTGTAATTGGTGTTTATGCTATGATTCTATTATTACCACCAATATTTAGATAAGAATCATTTTTATTCTTAGACAGCATCAACTGAAACTCTTTTATTCACGCCTTGTTTTGTCTACAAAAAAAAACTTTCCCCACCTTTCAGTGTCAGGGTTTAATGTACAATGCAAGTGAATGCTAAATTAGTCAATTAGTTCATGCCTGGTAGCATTTACGCTTCTCTCTAGAGAATTTGAACTTTTTTTTTAGTGATCACAGCCCAACAAAAGACGAGAGAAGTAATTATTTAATTGATCCCAAATTTTTTTCCAACTTTTTTAATTGATCACCCCCAACACGTCATGTTGTCCAAAGACGTTGATCACTTAACGGTTTCTATTGAGTCACTAACAAGACCTGTTACTTTTACTGTTTTCATTACGACTAATTTTTATTATATGACAGGCTTCGCCAAACATCCGAAAGTAGTTTGTGAGCCGAAATGGCGTAAAGTGAAGAGGCAATTGCCACCAATTTATATGGGAAATATTTTTAACGTTTCCTGACACCAAAGATAACCTTGCGTGAGATTTTCGCTCACTTATATTAGAAACAATTCTTCATTTCATACTTAAAAAACAAATGGACTGAATAAATCACATTATCACCCCCACAAGGGAGGAGCGATTGGCGTAGTCAGTTACAGCTCGAACAACAGTATAGATAGAATAGAATCGAAGATCCGTCTTCAAACTGCAGTCATAGCTGTTTATGTTCAATTCACGCTAATTCTTTCGCGAAAGGCATGAGTCCATCACTTCTCTAGCATTGTGAAGGTAACCAGTCTAGGAGAAAGACAATCCCTGAAAGCCAAGAATGGAGCCACTAGAATCGGTTAGACGTCCTTGCAGCCATGTTGATGCCAAACATAATGCTCTCTGGACTACATCAGCAACGTCGTAAGAGTGATTCTAACGATTTGGCATACTATGATCTCCATACGCTTTGCCCAGGCTTCTGTCTTGGGAGGAACGTTTCATTGTCAACAGATTCAGAACAGTGGTCATCCACCAAATGATACTTCGCACTCCTGGAATTTGAGAATTTTCAATTTAAAAAAAAAAGCGTATTTTTAGTTCTCTGGCACAGAAATTTTGTTTTTTCATCGTAAGATGAAAGATGATATAAACAATAGTTAGCTTTTCCCTTTTTCTTTCTTGTCGTACTCTGGTACTGAGATTTGCCTTTATTCTCGTATGTAACTACAATGACCAGGCCAAAGAAACAGTGATAATCAAAGACCCTCGAAGCCAGTGGGCGATACGCTTATTTACTCATTCCTTATCTCAATTCTATCAGTGTCATGTTTGTGATCAACTGATAGTTCAAACTTTAGAGATAGATCCGGTACACTATTGTATCGCGGCACCCAGTTTGAGACCCACTGTATTGAACATTTTGTTTGTTTTGTTTTCCGTGTGTGAAGGTTTTATTCGATGGAGATCTTCTCTCGGCTTCAAGGACAACCGACTTCTATGGAGGCTTGCAATATGTTTATTTTTTGAAGATTCGATTTGTTTCCACGAAACTATATTGTTTGTTGTTTTGCTTCTTCATTTTTGGATGCGTCCAAACGCATCTCTATGGGACGCTTTTCAATCGGTCGGTCGGCTCCGATCACGATAAATAGTTGAAAGTCAAAGGATGGGAGGGAAGAGATATGATATCATTAAAAGAACTAATCTATTCTTTTGTACCAGTTGCTATGATGTTATTATAGAATGCCCGTGGTCCACGTTTTGTATTATTGTTTCCTAAAGCCAAAAATGGCCAAAAAGAATGCCAAAAATGGTCATTTACGAATTTTATTGAAAATAATAATCGCAAAATTTCAGCATATCGCAATATTTTTGCAGGTATTAGAATCATTTGTCTCAGAAGAAAACTGCCACAGATACTGGACACATCATTGAACTTATAGTTCTTATCATATTATTCCCAAGTCTTCAGAGTTGCAATATCTATTTGCAACGTGAACAAGTTCACATGAAAGAATAGAATCAAATTAGATTAAACATAAAAATGTCAAGTTGATCCCAGGAACGCGTAGAAACTATTTTGAAGTTCTGTGTTCTAAGACGCAAAAAATGTCCATAAGGTGAATATATGAACGGTTTGTTCACGCAACATCTCAAAAAGCTCTCAATGTATTCAGTTAAATCTTCTAGAAGGGTCGGTTGCCATCAAGAAAATTCCTGAACCCACCTCAAAATAGCCCATGACCCACCCTTCCACAAAATTTAATTGAATTCTGTTTCTAATTATTTGATATATTATGTAGACAGATAAACAGGGAGACAAACATCCTGAAGTTTATTTTTCGATCTCTTCCTTAAATTTTTTTCAGCTATGAATACAATTAGTCTTTTATCTTTTTAAAACAACTAATTAAAACGTGATTAACATTTGAATAATTATCAGTAAATCTTTCTTCTACAACTAGATAGTTGTAATCCGTGACATCACAGGTGGGGATTGAGAAACAAATACTTAATCATTACGAATATAGTGCCACGGCAACATAAACAATTGAAATGTTCATAATACATCTTGAGTCAAAACATATACAACGGATAATATTATACGTACAAGTTTATCGTTCCGTCAAAGATGAAGGCATATATAAAAAGTATGGACAAACACATCGCTTTTTTAATACGTGGATTGCAGTGAGGTTGGAGAATGGCCTTCCATACACATTGCATTTTATGTATGTGGATAATACAGATTTGCATTGCAGTGAGCTTGGAGAATAGCCTTCTATACACATTGCATTTTATATACGTGGATAATAGAGATTTGCATTGCAATGAACTTTGAGAATAGCCTTCTATACACATTGCATTTTATATACGTGGATAATAGAGATTTGCATTGCAGTGAGCTCGGAGAATAGCCTTCTATACACATTGCATTTTATAGACATGGATAATAAAGATTTGCATTGCACTATACTTGGAGAATAGCCCTCTATACACATTGCATTTTATATACGTGGATAATAGAGATTTGCATTGCAATTAGCTCGGAGAATAGCTTTCTATACACATTGCATTTTATGTATGTGGATAATACAGATTTGCATTGCAATTATATGGCTTGATATACGTCATCTGTAATTGCTAAGTTTTATATTCATGGAATAATTCAAATAGTTCATCTTTCATACTTATCAATTTCTTGCCAAAACATTTTAGTAAATATTAAGCCCAGAGGCATGTCTGCAGGACAGACAACGATATTTTGCTCTTCCTCATAGAAGAATTTGTAAATTAATTACTCTTAATATTCTAAATGCTATTATCTTATTATCGAAGTAAGTTGTGAACATCGTTCACATAGATAAAAATGGATGATAATCTCCATCTTAACATTAACACTTAAGATTAGAAAAGATGGTTTAACTTCCGAATTTTACATTTTTTTAAACAAAGGTTTAGACGAGTGAGTTTTAGCACCTAATCCAAATGTTGTGTAGAGCAGATAAGAAAAAGTCGATTGTTGTTGATAAGGAATCAATGCAATCATTACTAATAGACATATTATTTATAATTCTGAAACAGCAACCTTTGAACGTCCGTTGTTGGATATAAACCTACCCCAAGATTTGTCACTATCAGAGGCGTTGCAGAGCCAATATTATCAGAACTTGTCTAAATCGTTACGCCATCTTGTTTTTGCCACCCACAGTTTCACATATGATCTCTGGGGATCCACGATGTGAGTCGTGATGTGCATCGATTGTCCAGCATCTTGCAACATGACCTGTCCGTTGCCATATGAGTTTTCTAATGGATTCCATGATATCTCTGATCAGCTCTTTTTTTTTCCCTAAAACATAATGTGCTGTTTTGTGATCTTCCTAATGTAGTATCAGGCATGACCCTTTCTTGTGGCTATTGCATAGTTCTTAGAACCCAGCAACTGCTGAAGTGAATGGGTTAAGTGATTGGCTTGTTCTCTTTGGGTTCTTCTGGCTTTTGTTGGATTTACTTCACTCGGTATTGTTGCGTGTGACGAACTGCAGAACTCATTCATTGCGCATATCGCGCCAGCGAACAAAATATATTTTGTTCGCGTTAAGTGGCAAGAATAAAGGTTACATCAAATGGAAATCAAGATTTTTCTCACACCGATCCCAATGGTAAAGTGCTACACTCCGGTTCAGAGTCATACCAAAAACTTGGTTAAAAAAAAGAAGAAGGTAATCAATGCCTTTCTGCAAAGCAGTCAGTAAAAGGATTTGGGTTGCATAATCTCTCCCCAGGCGAAGGTGTCATGGCCAAAACACGTCGTAAGCTGACCTATGCTGAGCAACATTGAATCTGGTCAGCTCCTAGATGGAAGACGACTGGGAAATAACCATATGCCTTAAGAAGAACGAAGAATAAGCTTTGACTGGCTTGGTAAAGCCGGTAAGTAGGCCTCGGTACCTATTGTAAGCTAATACCACGATAACCTCGATAAGTGTATAAAGGATGATCAATGACACATACAATATTGGGGGGTAGGCGAATGCATGAGTGATTAACGGCACGGAGAATCCAAGGTTCAAACTCAAGCTAGGATAGTTTGTATTCATTTCGCTCTAATGTCCATAGGAAAGACATGAATCCATCAATCTCAATCCTTTGGCATGGCTAAAACGGAGCAGAATGGAGTGAGTGACGCCATTTCTTGTGCTTGTCACCTATAAGTCTATTTCGCATATTGCAAACTGGAGCTGAGACAGAGAAACTTGTGATATTTATAGCCCAGGCAGGACACTGGATCCGTAGCAAGCATAAGGGCACTATTTTTCTTACTTAGTGAAGTGTTGCCCGCTTATTCTTTCTCATTTTCTTGCTCTTGAATATTCCTCCTTTTGGCACGCTCCAGTCCAAATTGGAGTTGACGTTTCTTTTCGTCCGTAACAAAAACTACAAGAATAATCCTCACCAAGTATCGGGGAAATAAACTCTTCACTCCCTGTCAATCAAATCACGTTAAACCAAACATCTATAAAATAAACATTTCCCTACCGGGATTTGAAATCACGTCCATGTGATTTGCTCTCTTACTAACTGAACTAAACTGACACGTTCTTTATGCCTACGAATTTATTCTTATATTTTGCCAGAGAGTTGCCTATAGGCTAAGGGAAAATTGGTTGAATTTCGGGGTGAATGTAGGAATTTATTTACGATCCAGGGGTACTTTTATACTACTGGCCAAGGGGGATACAACGAGAAGTTAATAAAAAGAATAGATTTATATACCAAGGAGAGCATTTCAATATTTGTTCCTTTATAGTTCCCTCTTTTTTTCAGTATCTTATTGTCATTCAGTTTTAGTGTACAGTTGTTGGCAGAGGTATGCGCTCTCCGAGTGCACAGTTATAATTCCTCGTGTGTTCTTTTTTATCGCTATTTTCTTTCTTTTTCCTTCTTTTCTTTTTTTCACTGATTGTGTCTTGTGTCTCTGTTTTTCTCCTTCCTCTTTATTCTTTCCTCTTTTCTCTTATTTTCCTCCCATTGTTTCTTTTTTTCATTCCATTTCTTTCTGCTTTTTTACTCCTCTCTCATTCTTTCTTCACAAATCTGCCTTTTCTTTTTTTTTTATTGGTCTTTCTTAACTTTCATTTTCTTCTTCTTTATTCTTCCTTTTTTCCTTTTTTTCCTTTCTTTTTTTATCACCTTTCTTTTCATTTTCTTCTTTCTTCATATTCTTTCCTCCATCTTCATTCTTCACTTTTTCTTTTTCTTCCCTCTTTTTTTTATTTTTCCCCTTTCTTTTTCTTCTTTTCTCCTTCTTTCTTCATTTCTTCTTCTGTTTCTTTTTCATTCTCATTTTCTGACTATTCTTCCTACTTTCCTTCTTTCTTACCTTCATCTTTCTATTTTTCTTTTTCGCTTCTTCCTTCCCTCCTTCCCTCTCTCTCTCTCTCTCTCTCTCTCTCTCTCTCTCTCTCTCTCTCTCATTATAAAAGAGCATAAAAATGTTTTTCCCTGAGATTTTCTAGCACACACTTTGATTGCTTCCCGTTCTACCACAGAGTTATAAAGTCTTGTCCTTTAATAATAATCCTGTCCTTATTTATTTGTTTTCTGTCACGCTGAATGACATCCATAAATGCAACTGCCGGGGTCGAACTTTCGATCCAAACTTTAGCAATCTCGTGACTTACAAAGAGGCCATGGGTATACTGGAGAACCGGGGCATCAAGTATCTCTGTCAGATTATATACAATTCACCGGTACGGCTAACACGAACCCCCATTCCACCATAGTGGAAACGGGACAAAGGAGACTTCTTAAAAGATATTACTTTATTCGAAAAGTAAAACTATTTCAATCATCGCTTAATCGAATCACCGTAGCCCCACAAATGGCCCGTGTGATACAGATTATTCTCTCTTTGCTCGTCTGTGTGTAAAACTAACCCTCGGACGCTCCTGGTCACACTATGGGGGCTACAAGATTGAATTCTATATGAGTACACCTCTAGACACCATCTAATATCGTTTGTTTTTTTGTTTTTTTGAAGGGGTGAAAGAAGTGCTTTTGAGGTCTCTGTGGCCATTTTTGACCAACAATGCCCGAATCTATTCTTGGTATTTGGTATATTTTTTTCTAGATAATTTTAGATAAGAGATCTTTCTTTTCAAATGATTCTAGATAATCATTTAGATGATAAATTCTAGTACACGCAGGTTACGGTGATTCATGTATGCGATGTACAGATATTCAGTTAAAATTGAAATAGGTGATCTTTCATTATGTGTCATGAAATCGTGGATCGCTTTGACTTGGTGAAACAAATTACGCGTAGATTAAAGGCATACAATTTCTATACAATTTCAACATAAAAACTGTCATCATTTTTGACGACATAGTACACTAGTATATAATAAACTCTATCTATATCTGTAAGATCCAACAGACTTGGTTGTTTCCGAGTGGGCTATGCAGCTCTTAAAGCGGGTCCTGGGGTTATGCAAGCGAGATGCGGTTGTCGAGAGGTCGAAATAACTTTTCTATCCATAAAGAAATGAATCACTGGTTGTGAACCGTCGTTGTCTCAAAGTTTCACAATGTCTCTCGTAAATATGCCATCCTTCTTTTGTGTATTACCTCCCTTGGCAAACATTAAAGCCAGAGGACTACAGCAACCCTGACAGGTAAAGAACTAATAAATAAGTATAGAACTGTTCTCTTTATTCAATCTTCATGATTTTTTGTATAGATATATTAGTTGCGGGCAAAAGTTCCCAAAGCCTGTTTTTGAAAACTAAAGACAATATATCGTGGAAAACTGGTTTTTCGCCGAAAATGTTTGCACAAACCTAATATATTGCAATAGGATATATATATATATATATATATATATATATGTATATATATATATAGAGAGAGAGAGAGGGGGGAGAGAGAGAAAGAGAGGGGGAGAGAAAGATACAGACTGACAGACAGAAAAATCAGTGTTTCATGGTGCCTCCGACATTCACCCAATCTTCAGACCCTTGCACCGGGTCTGAAGATCGCACCAGTGTGAAACTTGGAGTCACCATGAAGCACAGATCTGTCTACGTCTATTTACGTATGAACAATTCCTGATGTCGAGCACTCTGCACTCATAGATAACTTGACCTTAAAAATAACAATACATATATATTATACAATACAAATCAGGGATGCAATATGATATAACATAATACAATATTCGATCTGTGATGGGTTTATTTCATTAAGTGCTTGATACATTCAACATCCCAACTCCATTATATATATCATTATATATATGCTTGCTGGTAAGGGGAAAGAGAGTAAGCAATCTGGAAGATTGGCAAAATACAGTCTTCCTTCTCCAATTTCTCCATTTCTATTAAGCCACGAGAAATAGGTTTAGCACATACAAATACATCTTTCTCTGTGGTGTAAAAGGGACTGGCTCATTGCTTGGATAATTGAGTATTTCAAATCAACGTTTGGGATTAGAGGAAAGCCTAGATTTCAAAATCAGCTTTTCTAGGCAAGCAGGTTTTACCCACTCAAAATATTGACTCAGTACGATTTATTCTATCCTTGCCTTCCCTTTCAGACTAAGATAAGGTGAGTTAATTTCGATAAGTTAGAGGAAATCCAGTAAATTAGATTTAGGCTGGGATCTGCATCTTTAATCAACCAAAACTGTCACCGAAATTGTCAGCATAGATTTTTTCAGTTTTTAAGTCAGCCTGCCTGTCTGTCTGGCTGGCTGGCTGGCTGAAATAGAAGTAAGTAAGTAAGTAAGTAAGTAAGTAGGGAAAGTCGGCCACCAGAATTGCGGTCGGTCGGCAGTCTCTACCGTCTGGTGAAACCCTAGGGGGAAAGTTGGAGCACGGCTGTCGCTGTGGCCGTCACCATGTGTCTCGTCGTTGGCTGTGTGACGGACGGGCACATGTAGCGGCAATCCGACTGGCTGGCTCGCCCGAGACGGGGTCTTGCCGCAGCCATCCGACGCTGGCTGGCTGGCTGGCTGGCTGGCTGGCTATGTGTCACGTATACAAACTGCACCAATGGAGCTATATGATTAGAAATTTTCAATATACATTACTTATCATGTGTAGAAGAAAATGAATTCTCCCTAATTATGTTTTTAGTCAGGGTTTGGATGGCAAGTGATTCCAACTAATTGACTCTCTGTCTATCCATTTATCTTTCTTTCAATCTACCGTGAAAACATACCGTGCTGATGGAGTTAGAAGGCTGAAATTTTAAACATTTACTCCTTTGGGGGAGCAATGGGAGTAAATAATAAATGGGGAATATTTGAACCATTTAAGATTCGATGATGTTGTTTCAGTGATGTCAGTGGCATTAGATGAGTAACAAAACATATCGAATGATCTAAATAGTAAAAGTTTTTAAAAAGTAGGATTAAAGATTAACGGAACGAAGACAAAAATGTGTTCAAGAATAGAGTCCCCAAAAAGGTCATGACAATAGAGGGTGAGGTACCTTACCATTGTGTTTAAAACGTATAATAGACAACGAATGCATAATACCAGCTATGACGTACGGATGCAAACTTGGGAACTGATAAAACGGGCGGAAAATCAATTCATGAATGTAAAGAGCAATGCTATGGAAAAACCGTAAGAGATAGGAAACAATCAACATGGTTCCAGGTTGGACCTGGATGAAGAATATCATGCAAATTATCAAGCGACCAATGAGGAGATGGGCTGGACAGTAGACGCAGTAGGAAGAGACCAAACACAACTCGGAGGGATGGCAGAGAAAATTTCACTCGTAAGACACGGCAGAGATCAGCACAATCACGGTCATCATAGAAGGTGGGAAATGCATTTCTTCAGCTGCTTCGGATGATGATGATGATGATGATAAGGAGGAGGATGCCTACAAAATGTTTTTTTGCATTTCACCTTAACCCCAATTTTTTTTGGGGGGGGGAGTGGGAAGTGTTCAGTTTACAATATTGGTTCAATCTAAATTGGTCCCTTAATTTGTGTCCGGGAATTTCGGACTTTTTAAGGATCCAACGGGAGGTGAAGATGAATAACTTATTCATTGATCACCCAATTTCAAGTCTTTAAATTGATCATCCCTATCACGACATGCCACCAAAATACATTGGTTACTTGACGGTTTCTGTTGAATGAATTACTTAACCTATCCCTAAATCCTCCTACTTCTTTATGTGTGTGTGCATGTGTGTGTGTGTGTGTGTGTGTGCGTGTGTGTGTGTTCTATCGCGCTCATTTCCGTCTCTTTGCATTATTTCAGATGATCTATGAAAACTAATTTGATTTTATCACAAATTTTCACTTCTGATAACGATGTTAGAGGAGTTATACGCGTTCAGTAATGTGTTTCTGCTAATCCACACGATGTCACCAAAACTTTTAATTGAATCCCAATGCGTTTTCGTGTGAGTGTGGGCCAAGAGTTTTAAAGAATTGACTGAATTTGGGGGATGGATCCAAGGAATGTTTCCGATAGAGATATATTTTCTATATATCAAGACGATAGTCTGAAACGTGAAAAATCGAAACTTACACAGTTACTTCCCCTGAATCGTACTTATATCCGAACTGATTTTTTTTAAAGACTATGGCGTTGGCAGAAGTGTGAGTTCTCTGGGTGCTTTCTAGTCATATTTAAGGATTCATTTGTTTTAATGTGCTTATCAAAAGATTAAATCATTGATTCTGAAAGTGAGGTTTATGTCCAAGAAAAGAGCAACTTAAATATCTTCGGGGGAACTTTGGAATTTGGTTATGAAGAGCGTAAAGTATTTCCTGGCTCTAAACTGAGTCTTGTTAAAACTCAACTAATTAATTCCTTATCATATAATACTACGAGTTCGTATTCCCAATACTTGACTCTTTAACCTTGTGAGGTTAAAGTGAAGGGGGGTTGTGTTGCAAAAAAATCAGGCTAAGACTATTTACTTTCACTTTACACCGATGCCCTTGCAAAAAGCATTAATTTTTCCATTCCTCAGTTATGGGTTAAATTTTGCTCGCATGTGACGCCCAAAACTTTGCATTGTTCGAATAATCATCCTAAACAATAGATAGATAATGAAAACATTCATATATATATATATATATATAGATAGATAGATAGATAGATAGATAGATAGATAGATAGATAGATAGATAGATAGATAACATACACTTGTAAACCATATATTTCGATTATCTTTCCTGTAGACCTGCATAAACATCCATGAAGATATATGCGTGTGTGTGCATATTTGTGTTTGTGTGGCGGGGATGGATGATGTGTCTGTGCCTTTGATATTAACCAAATCACTAAAAAAAAGTCCGATGTATGAATCATCTGAAGTTTATTGTATTACAAATACAGGCCAATATGGATCAGCAAAACACCTCTCTCTCTCTCTCTCTCTCTCTCTCTCTCTCTCTCTCTCTCTCTCTCTCTCTCTCTCTCTCTCTGTGTATATATATGTATATACATTCACATATATGCATATACATTTATGCATATTTACGTACATATATATAACCATATGTGTGCGTATGTGTGAATATGGTTCATTCCCCTCTGTCGCTTTTGGCATGGGAATCTGTGATGTAATTACCATTGACGCCGTACAGCAAATGATGTCTAAAAGTCTTGGCACGGAGTTATTGACTGCATATAATAGAGTTAGAACCACATTTGGTGCATCTTCGTGATCTAATGATATATTGTATTCTGCTGTCATCTTGTTTCGGTGCAGACGACATTCATCAAATGTGTCGTACCACATCTTCTTTTCATTACGACCAAGAATCAGATCTACGCATTTTTCTTTTGTGTGACACTTGAGAATGGGTGAGTAATCAGGAACCTTTAACCAAAAACTGCCACCAACAAAACTCTCGACATAGTTTCCTTCGGTTTTCAAGTTGGTCCGTCTGTCTGGCTGGCCATGGATCATCAGGAGCTAGAAGACTGAACATCTCAACTGTCACCTATTATTTTGTCAAGAAGAAAAAACGAAAAATGAAAATCCCTTCAGTAGGTCTTTTTAACGAATGGTTCAAATTTCAATGTAAATTCATCCTTATTTGATCTCTTTACTTGTGCTCGGTGGCATTCGTGCTTGCTTTTTGAAAATTCTGGGTTTTTTTTTCGTGATCACAACCCAACAAAAGTCGATCGAAGTAACTTGTTCATTGATCATCTCTTTTTCCCGAATCTTTAATTGATTCCCCCAACTCAGCATGTTACCAAAAGTATGTTTACTCACACGATGGTTTCTATCCAGTGACCAACCAGACTTGTTAATAATAAGGGTGACTATCGTAACTAGTCTCACAAAAGGAGTAGTCAATTGGATTCGGACCAGTTGGTCAATTAAAGTAGCACTCTGCTAAACTAAGTTTACTAAATAGATAGCGTGCCAGCTGTATAGTAGTGTCAAGTAATTTAGTCTAAGAAAATAGCCCCTAGTTTCTCACCGGGTGACGCAATATGTCATACTTATCAATAACTTTTGCCAACGAAGTTGGAAGAGGTATATGTATTTACTCATCTTTCTCCGTCCACACTAAACCTCCAAAAGTTCCTGGTGGATTTCAATGACTGGAAGAAATTATGAAATTTCGGGTATATCCAGGGATTTTTTTCCTGATCGAGAGATATATTTTTATACATCTATAAGTATTCACTCATGTTTGACTGATTATTCACTCAATATTTCCAAAGGTCCTCAATGAATTTTAGTGATATTTTGTGGAAGGGTGGGCCTAAGGTTAAGATAGGATTGATGAAATTTTGGAGCAGATCCAGAAATTTTCTTGGTTGAGAGAAATCTGTATATATTGAGGCAATACTCTGAAATATTGAAAATCTAAGCTTGATAATCGCGTCTGTGTCGTAGCTATATACGAACTGATTTTCATTCAATTTTTAGTTTGTGTATGGTTTTATTAGAGGTATGCGTTCCCTGAGCGCTTTCATATTTATTTATTCAATCATTTATTTATTTATTTATCCATATATTTGAATCCTGACATCGGCTGCGAGTGTTGAGGTTGCATTGGATTGTTTATATATCGTTAAAAAAAAATCTGCATTTATAAACGGATACGAAAAACGATAATCAACTTGTAAATCTGTGTTCTTGAATACAGAACTTATTCCCTATACGGAATCTCATTCATGTATATAAATATGTTTATATATATATATATATATATATATACATATATATATATATATATATATATATATATATATATATATATATATATATAATGAGTGCTAAAGTATCCGATACCTTGCAAACATTTCATTTTAACATCTTTATACATCTTCAAAATTGACAGAATTTGGACCAACGATAGAAGAATGCAAAAGTAAATAACTACTGAAACAAGATAAAACATTTTATTAGTATGTACAAACATTTTTGGTCTAAAATCTGTCATTTTTGAAGCTGTATAAGGATATGAGGATGTTGAAATGAACTCTTTGAAATGTATTGGATACATTTTGGGCTCGGTTTTCCGACATATATAAATATGTTTATATATATATATATATATATATATATATATATATATATATATATATATATATATATATATATATATATATATATTTGTGTGTGTATGTGTGTGTGTGTGTGTGTGTGTGTGTGTCCAGCGTAATCCATTTGAAATATCTACCCTTGTTTCTATGCAATTCGAGGGGTTTCTCCACTTCATCTCGTTTACTCCAAGACATGATAACTCACTGCTTCAAAGCTGATTGTGGAATAAATAATTGTTTACGTCTCATCAATCGCACCTGAAGTTTCTTTGAGAATTCACTGAACAAGTTTAAGTGGGAGGGCCCATTGTTTCGAGCGATGAGTTGAATAATTTGTTATCAGCGAAATTCATATTTTCAATTGGAAAAAAAGTCCATTGTTCCGGGCAGGGAAAGTAATGAAAAAGTTACAGATCATTATTATGATTTAGATGTGATTCGATGGTGTCTGTCTGTGTGTGATTTTGTTTGTTTGTTTGTTTGTTTGTTTGTCTTTTTTACTGTCTTATAAAATAAACAATCTAAAGATGGGCGCTGCCAAACCAAACAAGTCAAGCATGCTCAATGGACCCAGTGGAAAGTTTTAAAGAAAAAGGTTCTCGGGCTTTTGCAGAAAAGGATTTTGTGCATCTGCATTCACGCTCACCTCCATTATAATGAATCAGTTTCCACCTATTTCTGTATTTCACTAAAAGTCTGATTTTTATCGATATGCGACTTTTCAGTAGTCAAAGCAGAGCTTTGTAGCTAAGGGTATTAAATCAACCAACAACTTTGAAAGTGCAAAAAAGTCTATAATATCTGTTGCGTAGGGTTTACCTTTTTCTTTTATCCCGATCATAAGGATCTATCTATCTATCTATCTATGTGCACAATAGTAAAGGTCTGATTCCGTTCATCCCTGTCTATACCTAATGCATCCTCCCGAAAGTCATGTATAGAGCTGAAACATGAAACATGACCAAAAGATTGACTGAGAACCGTGCAACGTTCACTGGAGAGAATCACGCTCAACTTCACTTGGAAATATCATATGATAGCACTGTATATAAGAGAAAAAAGGAGTCGGGGATATCATAGAATACATTAGAAAACCCAAATGGCAATGGCCTGGTCATGTTGCAAGAATTGTAGACAACCGATGGACATCACGACTCACAACGTGGATCCCTAAAGATCATATGCGAAACTGTGGCCAGCAATATATAAGATAGCGTGACAAACTAGACAAGTTCAGAAACTGTTGGCTCTACGACACCCATGATGTCCCTTGGAATCCTTGGGAAGGTGAATGTCCAACGGCAGACGCTAAAAGGATGATGATGATGATGATGATGATGATGATGATGATGATGATGATGATGATGATGATGATGATGATGATGATGATTAGTTGAAACAGTTCATTGTAGCCAGAGGTATTGAATAAAGGTATCACTAGAAAAAACATTTTTGAGTTCCCATTCAGATCATCCAACGGAACTAGCTGAAAACCCTGCCCCACGAGTTGATTTTCAGGTAGTGATTTATATATTTCGATCCTGCCATCGGCTGCACCTGCTGCGTTTGCATCGAAACCAAACTCGACTCCGATATTCAGATATAAAAACGAGAATCAAATCATGAACGCATGTGCTCTATTAGGGAAGAAACTATTCTTTATGCAAAATCTCATTACAGATCTGTCATTATCAAAATAATTTAGATAAAAAAAGGATATTTTCACTTTGTGAATACGTAGAAGAATAATTTTCTTAAAAACGATTATATCAGAAGTTGGGTGGAGAGCAAGTTTTTACCTTTCAAACTTTGTGGAAACATAAACTGAAACAATGAGTACAAAGAGTATTCGAACAAGTAATCAACATCTACAACTCTTCAGAGTACGATGGAACATAAACACAAATAGTGATTGTCGAAAATATCCAATGCATCTTTTCAAAATTCTACCTAACATCCATAAACGCCTTCGAAATTGAAATATAATTTCGACCAAAGATAAAAAAATACAAAAATCAAAAAGATATTGAAACCAGAATAAAAATTGAGAATTTGAGTACGAAAATCAAAAACCTTTAATTTTGAAGCTGAATAAGATTTCGACAATGAGACCTCTGAGGGTCCGTCAAATGAAGCTTGAGGCCCACAGCAGTGTCAATGCTTAACCTGACATCACGGATCTTGTAGCAGAGAAACAACGTCATCCATTAGAGCTATCAAAAAACACAAGTATTGAACAGACATATATATATGTATATCTTAGAACTTGAACTAACGCGATCAATTTGAATGAATACAATTTTTAAAGGTCAAAATTTGCTTTTTATTGTAGTTCATTAACTAGTCAAAAAACTAAATGCTGAAAATACTTCCTCCATACAAGGAGCCGTTGAGTTTTCCAAGTTTCGAAACTATTGCCGTATAAGGATGTCGGAAAGATCTTTTTCGAATGAATCGAATACTTTTTGAACTCACTGTATATTATGTATTTTTCTTTATATATATAAAGTATATATAATACTAATGGTCCATGTGTAAATGCACGCATGATACAGTGAATACGATAGAGACAGATAAACTGAGAGAAACAGACGGATCAGATGTTGAGACAGAAAGACATAGATAGATAGATAGATAGATAGGAGTTTGTTAGAGAAGACAGATATAATAGAAAAGCGGCTATGAACAAAAGATTGATTTTCTGAAGCAGATGGCGTTTTTAAAGAATTAATGAGTTGTCATCAAATGCAAAGAAAATCGCACGAAAGCCGCCATTGTGCAAAAAAATAAAATGAAAAAAAACTTGTTATTATTCCGATGTCATTTATTCGAAAAGGAACTGGAATCTTGGAAAATATTAAAGATTGTCTGTCCACATACATAAAACACTCTTGAGCGTGACCACTCTTCAATAAGTGCACAAATTCTACACTCTGATCACTAACCCGTGATGCCGAATAAAAGAAAGTGGAATGAGGATTAAAGTTGTTTCAGATTCACATGTACAACTAAAAAGGATTGAATATTAGTACCGATACCAAGCATTGCCTGGGAAAAACATAACTCAAAATTAGATAACGCATATGTTCTTTATTTCTCCTTACCCAACGCAACAAACGCAAAAATACTATTTACATAGAGACTTGAATCGTTACTACCAATCTGCGCTGTTTACTTACTGTCGTGGATTGATGGCTACGCTTAAAACTTTCACTTTTTTAAATTAAGATGACAGTAAATAATTATAAAAAATTGATTATAACGGTTTGCAATACGTAATCGGAAAGTAAAAAGAATTATCATTTTTATTATTTTCGTAAAAATGACCTGATTTAGTATTAACAAACAGTCATGTGTCCCTACGTTTCACTCTCCCACCATCTTCCTTTTGCCAAGGTCTGATTTGAAGTGAATTATGTCATTGAGAAAAGAGAAGGAGTAGAGGGAGAAACAAAAACATCCACAAACTTAGACCGTGCTACTTTCACTGCTGCTATCAACTGACCCCAAAACATAAAAATTGGTTAAGAATTGATTTTCTTGTCATCCGTGAGAGGAATGATTAACGGAAATCCTGGTATCAAAATTATCTGTTTCTGGTGTTTAAAACCAAGAATTGGTTAGGAAGTGACCTTTAGTAACCTCATATGACTTCCAAGGTCAGCTTATGTGAGAAAAATTTTTTCATCCTTCATACCATATATCACGTCAATAGGACTTGTAGTTTTAGCGTGAAAGAGGCACAGACAAACGAACAAAAACTCAAATATTAGTATACACATATGCACATACATACGTGTGTGTGAGTGTGTGTGGGCTAACTTTTAATTTTGAAACCTCAAAGGGGCACCAGCCTTAAAAAAGAACCGGTGTTCGATGGTAAGGGCTTTTCGATGTTGTGATTCTAATACTTAGTTTTAGAAGGAAGGCAATGATCACGGAAGGTGGTCAGCTGCAGCCTTTTGGCGTTGGTTGTTGGATATATGCCTCCCCCAAGTTTCACCAGATCTTATGCCATCTTGTTTTCTGCCAGCTACAGTTGTGCGTATGATTTCTGGGGTTCCACACGGTGAGTCGAGATGTCAAGCGGTTGACTAACATTCTTGCAACATGACCAATTGAGTTTTTTAATAGATTTTCTGATATCTCTGTGTAAAAAGGGATCTAAGCAAAATCAGTTTATTACAAATTACATATGAGAGCAAACTTTTTGAGACCAATTTTTTTCAAATTTCTAAATTTTGGTAAAACTTGATATTATGATAGTCTTTCATTAATTCCTACCTTTCAAATTTCAATCGTTTTTACCCTCAATATTTCCGTAAAAGTCTTCCATTAATTCATTATTGTATTTTTTTTTTTTTAGATACTTTCATTATTTTTTGAGCGAATTTTCCACGACTGAATTTTCCTAAGACCGAATTTCCCTAGCACCATCCTGAAATTGATTGGCGTTTGTTTAATTATTGCTGTCGCCTAAAGTTGGCATTTAATTTTATTATTGATTCTTTGTTTGTTGCCAAATATTAAAATCATAATGAATTCTTAATTTATAGCTTTGGCTCCAAAAGGAGATCAGAGTTGGTCACATATAAAACAACACAAGCTTTTTATTTGGGGGTCTGAGACAAAAACACATCGAACTTTTAAAGAATATTTCACTCATGATTGTCTACACAATATCTCCAAAAGTTTTCAATGAATTTGGATAACTTTCTGTCGAAGGGTGGGCTATGGGTTTAAGAAGAATTTTGGGGTGGATCCAGAAATTCCTTTTCCGAAACATAAAGTTGCCATTCATGCACTGTAGCTATATATGAACTGATTTTCATTTGTTTGTTGTTGTTGTTGTTGTTGTTGTTGTCTAGTCTAATCATGGTTGTCGCTGCTGGTTCATATGCCTAGCGTCTCAACTGGTGGTGTCCTGGATCCAGTATATGGACAAGTCAAACTCAGGCCCCGGACTGTGCAACCCGTTCCTATCCCAAAGCACACGCTGCTCCGAAACCCACATCTGGTAACACAGGCCGTATTACCGCATTCAGGGAAGCCGATGCACCAACCCAGCATCATAATTCACTCTGAGTTGTGTGCATGTGTGCGTGTACACCCGTTTTGCAACCAGCGCACTGAGAAAATTAATGTGCATAAAATATTTTGAATTCCCCTTATAACTCACAGAGTTTTTTTCGAGAAGATATTGATTCTCTGTGTCGAATCCGTGAATATGCACATTCGTCACAGGACAGAAGATTCGTACAACATGACTTTTTTTTCTCCCACTGACTACAAAATCAGTGAGAGCATACCCCTTCCCTGCCTACAGACTATAAGGTATAAGAGGGTGCTTCCCTCATCCAACCAAACACATACTCACTCATGCTCATGCTGGGTACAGAGTATTGAAGGGAACATTGCTGGCGAGAAATCTACAAAATCTGGACACTTCCATTCTGCGCTCGGGACAGCCGGTTCACCCTCTTTCCTGGCAAGGATGACAAATCTGTGGAGACCAAGTCCCTTCTTCCTCAACAGAGGGCGTCGCCTCTTCCCTTCTTGAACGCCTGGGACGTCCAAACCCACACTGACGTGTATAGTTTCGTTCACCTGGGGTACCAAACTCCCTTCATTGCCTACAAGAATGACTGTGAACTTTAACAGTATACTTTCTTTCGGGCCACAATACACGTACTCGAGTGGCAGTGATGATGATGATGGTGATGATGATGATGATGATGGTGATGATGATGGTGATGATTGTTGTCGTCTGAAAATATTACAAGATTTAATTTTTTTTTCCATCGATTCTTTGTTGCCAAATATGAAAATTACCATGAATTCATAATTTATTGTGTAGGTTCTAAAAAGAGTTCAGAGCCGGTCGCATATAAAACAAAAATCTTCTTTTTTTTCTTTCCTTTTCTTTTCAAAAAAAAGAAAAATAACACATCGAAATTTTAAAGAAATTTTTGTCGATCTGATTTATGTTAAGGCTCTGGGAGAATAGAGATATTAAAGATTAATTTGATCGGACGGAATAATAAATATCGTCTTTTTTTTCCCCTAGTCTTGTTAGCTTTAAGAATTCATCTCACAAAAAGAAGGCGTTTCTGCCAATTTTGTTTGTTGTTTTCCATAGTTTTTGTTTTTTCAATTATTTTGTGTCAGAAGTTTTTCAGTATTTATTTTAGAACTTATTATCATTCTTTAATGATTATTAAATTAATAGAGATAGATTTTGAAGATGTGAGTTTGCGTAACAGTTGTTCAGTCGTTCATCAATTTGTAGTTGCTCACGGCCAGACCAGAAAGAGGGTTCGGGTAGCTGGGGAGGTTGTTGCTTGCGTTATTGTACGTAGGGTACTGATCGGCCGTCCTAGGAGGATTAACGGGTTCGAAACGTAAGGATCTCTCTATGATTCTTAGCTGCTTACAGCACCTGCTCTAACCAGTTGGTTACCCATCTAGGCTCAGACCAGGTTCGATGTTGCTTGATTTAGTACGAGAACCGATGAGCCCAACGTGATCTGACCTTAACAAGTGACAACTGAGAATCATTGACTCTCTATGCAGGGAAACTCGACTGAAATTCAAAAAGTACAAAACGAACGCATGATCTACCATCTTTTGTTTGGTTTCGACGAATTCATTCTACGGCCCTCTTCAGGTGTTTAATGAAATAGCTGTAAGGAGAGGGGGTCTCTCGTATCGGCTTTTTTATTCGGCGGTGCAAAGCAAAAAAATACGTTATCAAATAGAAAATGTAAATATTAGCTGCGACGGTCTAAAAAAAAATAAATGAATTTAAAAAAACATGTGTTCATTTCTCATGATCGAAGACAGCGACCGATTCCTGTTACCAAGAGCTTTTCCAGAAACGTCTCATCTTCTTTCATCATTATCATCCCGTGGCCCCGTGGCCCTGCAGCCCCGTGCCCGCTACCAAAGCATAGATTTGAAAACTGACCTCAATCGGCAGTGGGAAATTAGCAACTTCCTAAGCTCTTTTAGTGCATTGTAGGAATGTTGCCAAAGGCAACTGATTTCGGTCCCTGAGACTTGATATACTTTTTTTTTGCTCTCACAGGATGAATTCCGGGCCAGGTGTATATGTATGTAGAGCTTTGAGATTTTAAACTTCCTGAAGATAATACCGTGTGCGGATCAACTACCAAAACTTACTCTCCACTGGTTGCTGTTAGTTGGTAGCAATCAATTATCTCTGGTGAATTATCTCCGATTTCCTTCACACTAAAATATACGTACATGTTAATTTCTCTCTAATATATATATATGTATATATATATATATATATATATATATATATATATATATATATATATATATATATATATAATAAATGCATATATATGATGCGACAGAATGATTATAAATTTCGTAATTTCACATATAAATTCTTATTCGAAATGATTTCCCGTCATTACACGGTTTATGTATTATTTTGCTTTGACAACGTCTGGAGAATAGACCATTAAAGAAGATGGGGCTGCTGCAGAAATTGAACCTGCCACCGATAGGGTAGCTGCTTGAACGTTGCGTTGCTCTTACTATAGAGCTTAACAGTTGCCGGTAATACAAAGGCCAGAGTAACTGTTTTCACTTGAAATTCTCATCTCATTTATTCTCAGTCTATTCGTTTCTTTCAACGCAAAGATTTTCAATGATATCACACAGTTTATAATTATTCTGTCGGATCATACATATCCAGTTCTTAAAACATAACTGTCATGTTGAAAGAAACGATCTGCTCTATTATTTTCTTTCAGAATGATTATAAATGCTTTATATTATATTGAAACTATATCTGGAATGATTTTCCGTTATTTTACGATGAATATAGTCATAACCTATATGCTTTAGCTGAAAAACGATTTTAGTTTGAAATTTCATAATTTTGATACAAACAGACCCCAAATCATCCTATGATGCCTTGTTGTGCTGGTCAGTTACTTCCTGATACCTATTGATGTACTACGTCGATATTTTCTGTTATACACATAACATTGAATTTTGTTATTGTTGGCTATTTTTTTATTCAAATGTTATACGTTAAATATTGAAGTGGGGATCATCAGCTGTTTATCCACAGACCTGTTTCAGGGATTAGTACAGGAATTTTACCATAGCTTCCCCTATCTGTATTGATCAGACACAACCTCCCTACCTGCATTAAATATCTAATTTAGCATTTCCATTTTTTTTTTTTTACTTCCACTCGTCTATAATATTTTAGATTACTACATTTGCTCCTATTTTACAGTTATTCAATTAAAGAATTAGATGTCCTGAATTAAATTGTGCGAATTTATTAATCGGTGTGGATCATCTAACGGTATATTTTGGTATTCCCATATATCTATATTAGATGTGTGCTGTTCAATTTTCTAATACAATGTCATAGATTTTTTCGTATGAGTCTGTTTCTATTTATTAAGACCATAGTTTGCTTGATATACTTCTTCAGAAAATTAGAAGCAAAAATTGCTATTAGTTTAACACATCTTTCTTGGGTTTTTATGGGGAAAATAACTAGATAACTTCTTTAAAAATAATGAGATACATCAAATACAAGAGAATACAATAAAATAAGATGAAATTTAAAAAAGAAAAAAATGTTTTTTCTCTCATTACTAAATCATTACATTATGTTTAATGCGTAAAATATATATTGTAAATAAAACATAACTAGCTAAATGGAAGACTTGTGCTTATTCCTCGCATGTTATTGTTAGAGACAATTAAATCAAAAAAGAAAAAAAAAATTTTCTCATCAATTTTTTCCCCGATTCTCTCCCTTGGATGTTCCAGATAACTAATCTCATTACTTGGATTTGGGTTCTCATTTCCCTTCTTATTATTTATTAATTCTTCCATCCTTACTTCCCCACTTTTTCCTTCCTTCATTATATATCTACTGTTGGTTTGTCGGTTATCCTGTGGCCCTAAACAGCTTTTAAATCGGTTACACTGATGGACTGACCTTACTTCTGTTAAGTTTCCTACCTCCCTCTCAAACATGGACTGACCTTTGTTGACTGGCTAGATTCCCCTTTTCTCCCTCCTTTACCCTCCCTCATTTTACATCAAGGATTGGCCCCCTGGAATTTTCATCATCATCATCATCATCATCATCATCATCATCATCATCATCATCATTCTTTTAACGTCCGTTGTTGGACATAAACCTCTCCAGGATGTGCCACACTTCTCTATCGTGGGCGTTGCAGAGCCAGTATTTTCTAAATTTGTCTAGTTCATCTCTCCATCTTGTATTCTGTCGGGGCCAGTTTTGCATGTGATCTCTGGAGATCCATATTGTGAGTCGAGATGTCCATCGGTTTTCTATCATTCTTGTGACATGGCCTGCCCATCGCTATTTAATGAGATTCTGACATTACAATCCAAAATGGAGGCTAATCCTTGTTCAAGTCTCTTTACATCCAGCGTCTTTCAGTATCCCTTTTTATTCCCTTCTTCTTTGTTTTCCTCTTGTCCCCTTTTTAATTGATCCCCAGTGATCACATGCGAAACCAAGGCCGGCAGACTAGTAGATGGAGAGACAAATTGAGAAAGAAATAGCCCTGCGACGCCCACGATAGAAAAGTGTGGCGAATCCTGGGGAAAGTCAATGTCCAACGACGGACGTTGAAAGACTGATGATGATACAAATCGACCAAAGCAATTAGGTTCCACTCAGATTCCTAAAATGCACCATTCATATCTACTATATTAGGGGATGAATTAGTGACTAGATATACAACTGAATAGAATTTCTGCGTTTTCCATTCTCCTATCTTTTACCAATTAGGTTTACATACAAATAAATTGACTTCTAGGATAATTTTCTTCCTCATCACCGTTTGCTATATATAATATCATCATCATTGTGATTCACAGATTCGCTTATTCGGTCAATTTTTCAATATGGAAATATTGAAAATTCTACATGAAATAAATAGTTAAATTAAATGTGTAAAAATCTATAAATTTTAACTAATCTCTATAATCGTCCCAGGATCATCACTTCTTTAAATGTTCTACTTCAAGAAATAATTAAACAAATAGATTAGATGAATTGAAATATCTTTTTTAATTTTCCTATGTTAGTCCGTTTGGATCAGCATGATATTTCATTTTGTTATTTAGATCCAGTTCGTTGAATTCCCTGCATTTCAATGTAACCTCAGTTGGTGTGTATTATGGATTGAATTGTCTTACTGTTCTGTGATATTAATACATTATTGTTTTTTCGTATGTACTTCTATTTGTAGGACATCCTTCACTCGTCACATTTCAAGTTTTAATACTTCCAGTTCCATCCGGGTGTCTCTTTATTGCTTTGTGAAATTGTATCAATATTTTATGTCGATTTCAATCTTGTTCAACCATTCTGATTACTAAATGGGTGCTTTTTTTTTTTTCAATTGAATCGATAATTTCTAGGGTTGCTCTTGCTATTCCTATAATATTATTCCATAAAATATGTATGGTGGTACGTCGCTACTCTTATGAGGTATTCTCAAAATAGGAATTGGGAATGTGCCTCGTTCATCAAATAGTTTATATGTAAGTATGCCCGCTACTATTCTGATATCTAGGTCGAGAAATGTAGCCTGCGTTCGTTTTTGTTCTGCTTTAAGTTTAAGGTCTGTAGTCTCAAGTAACACATATAACTATTTAGCATTTACATCCGTGATATTTGTGGGTCCTGTCAATACAATTTAGAATTATTGGCAGCATGAATTCATATCCGTTTCTGTGCAAGTATAAGTCGACCAAAAAAAGGCCAGGACATACATACACACACACACACACATTCACACACACACACACACATGCATATATATATATATATATACATACGTATATATATACATGTAATTGCAAGCTTATGCAATGCTCTTCCATAGGAATAGAGCACTCTGGTGGATGGAGGATTTATGTGTAAATGAATGTATCGCTTAAGTTCAGCCTCGAAACAGCTGTCTGTGGATGACACAATTATATATATATATGTGTGTGTGTGTGTGTATGTGTGTGTGCGTGTGTGTGTGTGTTAAGAAATGAATATATATAATCCAAAAGAATGATTATAAGTTGCGTTATATTATATAAAAACTTATTTGAAATGATATCCCATCATCACACAGTTAATGTATCACTCGCCCTAGACAACGAAATTAGAATGAAAAATTAAAGAAAATGGAACTGCTGCAGGAATCGGACTTGCTTCCGATAAGGTAGCTGCGTCAACGTAGCGAAGCACTCACCATTGCATTACTGGCGACTGATTAGCTCATTGGTAAGAGCGTCGCTACATTGGGGTCACTGATTCGATTCCTGTAGCAGTCTCTTTTTCTTTCATTGTTTAATCTATTTTCGTTGTCTAGGGCGATTGATACATTAACTGTATAATGTTGGGAGATAATTTCAAATAATTTTCTATATAATATAACGCAATTTACACACACACACACACACACACACACATGGCATATGATTAGCATATGATTATAAGTATTTGTATGGCTCAGTTTTGAGACTAAAAAAGACATTTTACGCAAGAAGGACCAATTTCTTTTTCAAACTACAAACCATGGTTTGCATTTTGTCGTGTGTTGTGATCCTCAATGCTAAATTTCTGGAAAATCATGTTTTTTTGAATGAAAGAAAAACAAGTTTTTTCTGTGATCCTTCAATAATCTCGTTCAAAATCGATTAAGGAGGTTGGAAAGGCAAACTCACATTGCTGTTTGGAAGAGTTGTTGATTCGAACCCCAAATCCTCCCTGATCACTTCAATCTTCGGCAACAAAAACATTTTTTGTAGTCATTCAAATACATATGAACAGTACTTTTTATACACGATGGTTTGTCTGTACGAAAGGGAATGGAGACTCCACTTTCTTTATGCGAAAGGGAAAGTCATATAGGAATTTCACGTACTTACACAGCCTATTTGAATTCTACTGAAACCGTTTCAAGCACTGGTTAGAATCAAAAGTTCAAGAGAGAAGTTATTCAACTGTAAATCAACCATTGTAAAATAATATAATTGATATGTATGAAACCAACGGAAAAATTTGAAATATTTATCAGCTCCCAGTGTAAGTGTGGTAAATTAAAAACCTGAAATTGATTTCACGTGGGATTTAAAGACGTCACTCAAATAATTTCCGTCTTAATTTATTGCATTTATTTCGTTACTTGAAGGGAGTTTAAATTATTTTAAAAACAACTTCAAACAGAAAATGCTTTGATCACCGGAAAAAAATTCCTTTAAGCATTCAACATCTAAAACTTTTCGGAGTTTTTTTTTTTTTAAACATAAACACATATATCATGTGCTTTTCATTTATATAAGCACAAATTGATTGTGACATAAACTGACATACGTACACACATACAGAGAGTAACACAGATATATATATATAGATAGATTGAGATAGACAAACAGAAAGATAAGATTAGACGTTGAGACAGACACACAAAGACTCATATATGTTGACTGAGATAGATAGACACATACATATGAACAGACTGACATACATACACAGCCCAGTCTCCTTCTCATATTCTCATGGAATGCTCTCTACATGGTTCCCAGCCAATTACGGCACCTGATATTCCCAGACGGCCACCCATCTAGGATACTAACCAGGGTCGACATTACTTACCTCCGGTGATAGTACGAGAGACGGTGTGTTTCACGCCATTTGGCCGTTAAAGGGGTTGATTACCAGAAATATGTTTCCGCACAATCCGTGGGTTTCGATCAGAATTTCAACTAAAACTGCCACCAAAAATGTCAACTTAAGTTTCTTCAGTGTTTAAGTTGGTCTGTCTGTCTATGTAAGTGTGTATCACGCCTGAAAGCTGCATCAAGGGAGCCAAGTGAGTTTATCTGAGATTAGTCCACTTCGTTCGGAAGTAGTCACGCTTTTTTTTTTTAATTCGGACTTATGATCACTTTTAGTGATCATTGCCGGAAAAAAGGTGAGAGAAGAAATCATTTCATTGATCACCCCTTTTTTCAATTTCTAATTGCTCACCCCAACACTGCATGCTGCCAAAATACGTTGTTCACGTCATGGTTTCTATCGAGTGATTAACCAGACCTGTTTTATTGTGTTGTTGTGGAATGAAACTGACAAGTAACAAAAATAACTCCCATAACATTTCTGATAAAAATCTTTACATGAATTGCCTCTCACATCTTTCAAAAAACAAACATTTACAATCCAGTTTATGGCAATGATTGAAATATCTTCCTCTGTTTCAATAGTGAAAAGACCCCAAAGTTTAGAAAAGGTTTTCCTCGTAATAAACAAAATAAAACGAATTAAATCATGAAATTTTTTCATGACATTTTCCTTTTTTTTCAAGTAGGTTAGATGCTATTCTTATGTTGTAATAAAAAGGGGGAAAAGGGAGGAAGAGGTTAGAAAAGAGAATGAAGAAAACATAGATTGAATATAAGACAGAAGTAGAAAAGAAAGGAGAAAAAAGAGTGAAGAAAGAAAGAACTTGATGGAAAAGGAGGAAAGAAAGAAGGAAAACCTCAAAAGGAAGACAGAGTGAAAGAGAAAGAAAGAGAGAAAGAAAGAATTAGATGGATGAAAAGAGAGAAGCTGATGAAAGAAGATGGATAAAGAAAGGAAAAAAAGAGAAAAAATATCGATGAATTAGAAAGGAAAAAAGAAAGGAAAAGTAAAGAAAGAACTTGATGGTTTAGAAAGAAAGAAAGAAAGAAAGAAAGAAAGAGAGAGAGAAGGAGAAAAAGAAAATGAAAGGAAAAAAGAAAGAAGAAAAGAAGAACTTGACGAATAAAAAAAAAGAAAATTGATGAATAAGAAAGAAAGGAACGGAAGAAGGAAGGAAGGAAGGATAAAACTGATTATCAAGAAAAATAGGAAGAAAGGAAGAGGAAAAAGGAAAGAGAAAAAAGAAATTGATGAATAAAAAAAGAGAAAGGAAGGAAGAAAAAGAATGAAAGAGAAAAGAACGCAATGAATAAGAAAGAAAGAAAAAAAGAAAGAAAGAAAGAGAGCAAAAAGGGAGGAATAAAAGGTTGAATATTCTATAAATCATAAAGGAAGAAAGAAATTATACATGAGATAGGAAGAAAGAGATTAATGAATAAGAGGAAGATTCTATTCAAATATCTTTCCTCTTCGAGATTGAACATTGGTTGCAATGCAATTTTCTGTTAGATAATTATATTTCTGGAGCAGACAAAAAGTACGTTTGGAACACATGGGGGCACCCGGTTAGGTTTGAAGAGAGATAGAATAAAAAAAGTAGAGACAAGACTGGTTGCTTCTGGGTCAAACTCCATTTTGAATGCAACTACTTCAGCCTGTAAGCCTATTATTCAAAGGGTATCTCCAACTCATTGAGGAAAGTGTGTGTGTATGTGTGTGTGCAAAATTACACGTTTCTACTTAGGGAGTTTAGGACTGAGAAGAGTGAAGAAGAAAGAAAAAGAATTATAGTATACGTGGAAGCATTGTATCTAAAAAATCTGACTGAGCCATTTGTATTGTTGTTTGACCTCGAGTAACTAAATTAACTCGTCATGAGTTTTTGAGTGAGTCATCGTTTCAGGTGTATGACTCGCCGTTTTAAGAAAGTCGGCCTACACATGAACTTCAGCAAGACGGAGATCATGTGCAACAACCACATTGGAGATAAAAACACTAAGATCGAAATCGAGGACACAGAACTCGAGAAAGTAGACCACTACATCTACCTAGGACAACGAATCTCCATGAGACCCTCAAAAGAAGAAGAAATCAAGCGAAGAATCACACTAGGATGGCAAGCCTTTGGCAGAGCTAGCTCAACCTTCAAAAATAAGAAGATCCCATTAATCCTAAAGAGAAGGGTGTATAACCAATGCATCCTCCCTATAGTCACTTATGGAGCTGAAACATGGAACTTAACCAAGAGACAGACCCGTAAACTGATAACCATGCAACGTGCACATGAAAGAATAATGCTGGGCCTCACATGGAGAGATCACAAAACAGCACAGTACATCCGAGAAAAGACAAGAATCAGGGACATCATAGAATCCATAAAAAATCTCAAATGGTGGTGGGCTGGCCATGTTGCAAGAATGGTAGACAATCGATGGACATCACGACTCACAACATGGATTCCCCGAGACCACAAGCGCAACTGAGGCCGGCAAAATGTTAGATGGAGAGACGAGCTAGACAAGTTCAGGAAATATTGGCTCCGTGAAGCCCATGATAGAGAAGTGTGGCAAATCCTGGGGAAGGTCTATGTCCAACGACGGACGCTAAAAGACTGATGATGATGATGATGATGATCTTGTTACAGAAAGATATCAGCTATCTCTATACGGATTTGACCAAAGAAAAACGGTGAATGATAAGAAAAGCATTGAAAGAAGAAAAAGTACAGGACAGAAAGAATAAAATGATTCATCATCATCATAACCATCATCATCATCATCATCATCATCATCATCATCAGACCTTTCTATCATGGGCGTCATCAGTACTATCTGAAATTGTCTTGGTCGTCACGCTCTATTGTTTCCTTGACGGTAACAGTTTAACATATGACCTTTGGAGATCCACTTTGTGAGTCGTGATGTCCGTCAGTTGTCTACCATTCTTGCGACATGACCAGGCCATTGCCATCTGAGTTTTCTAATGTTTTCTATTGTCTCTGACACTTGTTTTCCCTCTAATATACTGTATTGTCTTGTGATCTCTCCATGTGATGTTCAGCATGATTCACTCATGTGCACATTACATGGTTGTCAGTTTGAGGATCAATCTTTTGGTTAGGTTCTATGCTTCAGCTCCATTGGTGACTATCGGGAGGATGTATCTGGATTCAACAATCGGGGAAGGAAGAACAAAAAACAACACAAAAACAACCAGTCTGGTTAGTCTCTCAATAGAAACCGCCACGTGACGAACGTGTTTTGGTAGCATGCCTTGTTGGAGGGTAATCAATCAGAAATTTGAAAAAGTGCTTATTAGTAAATAACTTCATTTTATCACTTTTTATTGGGCATTGATCATTGATCATAACATTGACACAAATAGAGGGATCAATTTAGCATAAAGTTGCACATGAAAAAATCAAGCTCAGCCTCATGTGGAGAGATTACAAAACAGCGCAGTATGTTAGACAAAAAAACACAGGATTCAGGGATATCATAATCCATTGTAAAACCCGAATGGCAATGGGCTGGTCATGTTGCAAGAATGTTAGACAACTGATGGACATCACAACTCACAACATTCATCCACACAGATCATATGCGAAACTGTGGCCGGCAAAATATAAGATGGTGTGAAGGACTGGACAAATTCAGAAAGTACTGGGTCCGCAATGCCCATGATGAAGAGGACTGACTAATCCTCGGGAAGGTCTATATCCAACAACGGATGCTAACATGATGATGATGATGATGATCTTTTCGTTACCGGTGACTAGGATACATCGGTTGTATACCCTTCTTTTCAAGACTAGTGGAATTTTCTTGTTCTTAAAAGTTGAGCTTGCATTACCGAAAGCTTACCAAAGTAGTGTGTTTCTTCGCTTTATTCCTTCTTCTTTTGATGACTTCGTGGAGACTCACTGTCCCAGGTAGATGTAGTGGTCTACTTTCTTCAGCTCTGTATTTTCGATTTCGATCGTTATGTCTTTATCCCCAACATGCTTGTAGTACATGACATTTGTTTTGTTGAAGTTCATGTAGATACAAACTTTCTTGCTTGCTTCATCTAGTTCGTCTAACATTATTTGGAAATCGTGAAGGTTCTTACAAAAGGGGACCATGTTGGTAGTAAATCTGAGGTTACTAAAGTATTCACTGACTATTCTGATTCCTTTGTGTTCCCATCCTAAGTTTCGGAAAATCATCTCAATGCAGACTGTGGAGAGTTTGGGTCAGCTTGTAACACCTTGTCTCACTCCTTTTTCTAGTAAAAAGAGTCTTTATGAAGCCTGATGAAGGATCTGCTGTGTTGTTGTGTATGTTACAATACTCTGATATATACAGGGTCTACACTTTAGTATTATTTTGAGTATTTCCACTGAATCGAAGTCAACAAATGGTACAGTTGGTGGCATTCTATATTCTGCTACTTTCTCTTTTAATTGGTTTACTGAATGGTCGATGGTTGAGTAGATTTTCTGAAGCCAGCTTGTTCCCGTGGTTAGTCTTCATCAGATAATATCTGTCTTGGCCTATCCATATCTACCTGTCTCCCTGGCTAACTGCCTCAATGCTTATCGATCTATGGATGACAATCTGGTCACATCTATCTCAACATCTACCCAAGTAGTTCCATTGTTGTTTTGTGTGGACACTTGTATCCACACACACACACACACACACACATATACAGAGATAGATATACATAGATATACATATAAGACCAATGTATTGATGGGCATTCTAGTTTATCAGACAATATAAGAGCGAAATGACAATCAAGAAAACTTTGTAGTGTAATAATGAGACGTCTCAGTTTATTTGACGTTTCGACAGTTCATCCTGTTTTCTTCAGAAAAAAGGTGGTGAAGATGTTTAAAACATTTAATATCCCCTCAATCTCATTATCAATCACTGAACCCACCCACAACCAGACATGGAGTGTATATAACAGACAATTTCTGGTGGATCCATCACTTTTATATTCTGAGGGAGCGAAGATGAACTGGCGAAACGTCAGATAAACTGAGAAATCTTATTTGTACCGAAAAACTTCCTCTCAGTTGTCATTTCTCTGTATTATATATATATATAGTCTAGAAAGCTTTACAGCTTTAAACACTAAGAATTTAAAAAAAAACTTTTTCAAAAATCTTTTTGTGTTACTTATTTCCAAATATATGTCAACGCAATATATGTTTTCTCGCTGTTTTACATATACTTTTTTATCATGGTACAATGTACAAATTTTCCCATACTGGGATTATCAGTTGTTTACCATGTAATGATTTCGGGGATTTTAAAAACAAAACAGTCATATTGAGATGGCACCCCACCAGTGTCGATCAAACACCGCCTCCCTTTCTTATAGTTTATATTATACGTGTACTTTGTCATTTTATATAATGTTTATTGTATATTGATATTATTTTATACTACACATCATTTATTTTTGGAAATAGGACTTACTTATGTAAGTAACCCCAAAAACGTATTCAACGACGAGGAATCAGTAAGTATAACAACAGACGTGACTCACTGTTCGTGTTATTTCTATTGAATGTTCACCCATGTGAATATTGAATCCGTTGTGTCGGTTTTGATCCAAAACTGTATACAGACCAACTTATGATATCATCTTTAAGAATACTAATTACACAGATAGAACTTCCTCAGGTTGATTCTCTACCAACAAATTCAAACGAAGTATTTGACAATTTTTCCCCTAGCATTTAAGTTAATTTTCCACATTGTATAACATGAAGCTTCCATCAATTGTTTTTAACACTTTTAATTATCAAAAAAAGTATCCTCATAGAGATCTCGTGTATCAAACAACTTGTGGATAAACATTCCATCCTCGATTTTTATATCTAAATCTAGGTATGTTGGTTGTATTCCTTTATGTTACATTTTAATTCTAGATCCTTAGGATATATATTACGATACAATTTTCCAAATTCTCCTCCATCATTAAGAGAACATAAATTATCAATAAAACGTGTTCAACCTAAAAATGAACGAGCCTGTCACATATTAGTTATAATTAAGGATGACATGAATATATATTCGCAATGTAAATACAAATTTGCCCAGTAGGGGGCAGGATCAATTCCCATAAGGACACCTATGGTCGAATGGAATATTTTATTGCCTTTTTCGTTGCCTTTTTTGTTGTTGTTTTACGCCAGAAAGCTTTAGAGTTTATAAACCCAATATATTTACTATTTCCTCCTACAAATGCCAAGTCTATTGTTTTATTTAATTCTTTAATATGATCTTCATAAGAAATTTTTGTGTAAAGAGTTCTAAAATTGTTGGTTGAGATAGATTTAGTCCCTTTACAGGTGCTTATAATATCCATTTTTCTCAAACGGGCATAGAATTATAAACTACTCCAAAGAGATTCAAATTACAGTAGAATTTAGAATTTAGATCATGAAATTTCAGTATTTGATTGTAACAGCTTTGCTAAGAGGTTTAGTACTGCAAACTCTAGAGGCTACAATAAAGTGAGCACCTTTTGGATTTTTATGCATTTTAGGTATCCAATACATGATAGGTATCTTTGGTATTTTCCATCTATCTTAAGTTCCTATTAAACCTATCTCACACAATATTCTTTGAATATAATATTTTTCACATATAAATGCTATATTTGCTGCTTTGTCAATCGGGACTATAATAAATTTATTTCGATTTCCTAGAGATCAGCTAATACTTGAGAATCTTTTTTTGTGAGAGTATCTTAAGCATTTCACCCGTTCGACTTTTCATTTACAAATCCAAGTACTCATTCTTTGCATCTGTTGAACGCTGATTCTGTTATTCGGTATTTATTTGAGAGAGATGAAATAAAAAAAATTATATAATGCTTCTTAATCTCATTTAAACATTTACTGCAATTTAAACACTTCGGTTTTCTATAATTTGGATCTCTTGTGAGAAGATTTTCTTTCTTTACGATTTTTAATTTACCTGTCAATATGTGGCCAAGATTTTTATCGTATAATCACATTTTGGAATTTCAATTCCGCAATCCTTATTTATAGAAAGAGTTTCTACAGTTTATAATTTTTTTTAAATTCATATTGTTGGTCTTAATCTATATGTTACTAATGGATTATTCTCTTCTTTTCTTAATTCACTTGATAGAGTTGGTAAGATTTCCTTTTGATTAGAGATTTTAGGCAAATTTATATCATGTCCTTAATTTTCATAAAAATCGACACAAACATTATGAGATATGATTTCCTCTTTCTCTATTCGTGGTCTATTTAGTTTTGTACCAATTATGTCTAATATATATTCATACCATTGGTACAACGTTATCATCTTATGTATCGATTCATTTTGTAACGATATTTTGAAAGCTATATCTTTCAATATCTTCTTTTTTATTAGAATTAGAAGTTTCCTAATGTAATTAAAAGATTCAGGAAGATCATCATTTATACACTTTTGAACTTGAGTAAAAATTTTTTTTTTTTAAATTAAAAAAAACCCTCCCACGAAATAAGCTGATTCTTTATAATTCCTATTTATATGAGAACGAGCAGGGTGATCTCCAGATCGGGGTAGGGAGAGAAAGAGTACTTCAACATATCCCCTCTGTATATATGTCATTACGCTCTCCCTCTCTTTGTCTCAATGCTTTCGTGTAGATACTAGCACATTTACGGGATCGCCATAGGTGGCTCTCTATGTTACCCTCAGCTGCTTACCACACCTGGTATTCTCAGACGGCTAACCGCCAAGGCATTGCCCCAGGCTCGACATCGCTTAACTTGGTTAATCGTATGTGATTTTGCCGTAGCAACGCTTTTGGATAAAACATAGCAATCCTGTCAGGAGAAACGAGCAAATCTTAACTCGAAATTTCCACGTCTCGGCTGGAAAATAAAAAGATCGAGTTACGCATATTTTATTCCTATTCTTGTTCCAGTGTTACATTCTTGTCTCACTTTCTTTCGTTTCTTTTTAATCAAATTCGCTGAGTCCGCCTCCCGTGCAAATTGATATTAATCTGTTTACTCCTTGTGGACGTACGGGATTTCTTCTGGCTAACTTACATGTTACACACTAATCTCTAGAGGGTGCCTTCCATGGAGCTGTGCGTTTGTGGAAGGCTGAGCAACAGGGTATGACAGAAATGATCAAATCTTGTGGCAGAAATTTTCACTGTTACTTCCCCTACATCATATCAATATGTCCACATAATATCTCCAAAAATTCTCCATGAATTTTGGTGAAATTATCAGGAAAAGTTATCCAACAGGGGGAAAAAGGAGAGTTTCTGTCAATTGTTTTCTGTTTGGGAGATGCTTTCTTCTTCCATAGAATATCTCCAGAATGACTTCTAATGACATTTTGTCGAAGAGTGGGCCATAGGCTATGGAAGAATCCATCACCTTTTGGGTCGGATCTGGGATATTTCAAAGCTACCTTCATCTGTATTGTAACTATTTCTGAACCGGTTTTCGTTCATTTTCTAGTGACATTTGGGCTAGCAAAAGTATGCGCTCTCTTAGTTCTCTTTAGTTTACACTAGACTCCCTTTATTACAGCACTCTCAGAAAGTACCGTTATAATGAATTTGCCGATATAACAGTTATGTTATGCGAAGTGCGTTAATAGAGAGAAAAAATACAAGCAAAAATTACTTTCTTATTACTCTTTCACACCAAGGGTTTACTAATTTTAATTTCAGCTGTGAGAGACAATCCGGAAAGCCTCAGTTGATGCCAGAAACGAACTTTTTTGATTCAATTTAACATGTTTAATGCACTGAAACCTTCATGCGCTGCTCTTGCAAACTCATCTCAGACAATAGTTTTGGGAGAACATAAAAAAATAACTGTTTCGTTAGATCGCGTGTGTCATTAGATAGAGCCGTTGAAACGAGTGGTGTTGAAACAAGTGCCGTTGGAACGGGGATTCATTGCATTTAGTAACGCTTTGTCAGGCACAGGAACAGGAGTCTGAGGAACCCGGTGATGAATGATTAACTACACGAGCAAGAAAATGTTGCTCGTTAATCAAAGCTCTAGAGAGGGCGCCCAAATATTTACTACATTTAGAATAGTCCGACATTCAGAGAGGATCCTTAACACCTTACACTGATAATGATCCGCTAGAATAGCTGAATTATGAGACTAACCCTAATCGACACACACACACACACACACACACACACACACATATATATATATATATATATATATATATATATATATATATATATATATATATATATATATATATATATATTGTGTCATCCACAGACAGCTGTTTCGATGTATTACATCTCTTCAGTGAGGCTAATGACTTTATCCCATCCAGTACCGCGAGGCAGAATTGAAACCCTCACATCGGACCTCTGGACTACTGAACTGGGTGGTCACTAAGGCTGAATTTAAGCGATGTATTCATTTACACAGAAACTCCTCATCCACCAGAGTGCTCTATCCCTATGGAAGAGCATTGCATAAGCTTACAATGGATGAGTTATATATATATTCGTGTACCTGTGTGTAAGTACAAGAATGAATCAGTAAGTTCACAACCAGACATGTTATTATTTGATGAATTCCGATTTGATATTTTACTGTATAATGTTACATCTAATGAGATATATGAGATCGATATTCACCCTGAATTTAGTGCATAGGTAAAAAAAAAAAAAAAAAAAGGGGAAATTATGTTAAAAAATTTTTTTAGATAAATTCTTTTTTCATCATTAGACTACGGATTTATTGATGTACTCACCAATATATGTATGTTGTTGCATGTGTTTGTGTGTACTCATATATCTATCAATTAATACATTCATTTCGTGTGTGTGTCAATGTCTGTGCTTCGCTACTCAAACAAATGAAATTTTCAGTATACAATGTTCGATTTATGTGATTGATATTCCCCACAGAATCAAATGCACTGACAAGCCTTCATGTTGAAAATTGAAAGTGTTGAGTAAAATGAATGCTTTTATTACCATTAGGCTACGGACCTATTGATTTACGTTGCGTTTATGTTATATTAAGATTGTCAAACTAGGAATTTTGTGAAATCGATGAACATTTCAGTGATCTTATGAAATCCTTTGTTCCAAAATCAGTGTAGTGATGGTTAACAAGCTTGTAATGCTGACCGTTGTGTCAACTTGAGCTAAACTCTATAAGTATAATATATATCATGCTTCAGTTCTTACAGTGTAAAGTTCGACACAAGGTCATTGTAGTGGGACATCCATTGACGATTCAATTCATTGTAATAGTAATGATCAGCTTAACAAACTTGTTCACCATCACTACACTGAATTGTAAAAATAGGAATTTCATGAATCGACTGAAAGGTGCAGGGATTTTACAAAATGTCTAGGGATTTCACAAAATCACTATTTTCATAATCTTTCTGTAACATATTCATGTCCCGGATGTGCGCCTTTGAGTGTGAGAGAGAGAAAGAAGGAGCATCTTGCTTCGACTCCAAGCGATGGTCAAGACATAAGTCCAGCTCGAATGGACAATCGTACTTCGTTAACCGCAGTCAAAATGCAAAAACAATCAAACAATGCTGCTTGCTGAACGGAACATTTTATGGCTGTCGAACTCATTACCATAAAGCAACTCCCGCTTATCTTTCTTTCCACACTGTGAGAGTTGTTGAATGGTCACTTCGGTCTTCCCGATAACCACCCAACCCCAATTTCAACCCCCCTATCGCCCCCTGCCCTGGCACAGCCCACCCTTCATACTTAACCACCATCACTTCGGCCCTGTTGATGTCCCTACCCTCACCCTTAGCCATCACTACCACCCTTTGGTACTTTTCCAAGACAGCAACTGAGGATTTGTGAGCAAGAACCTTCGCTCTACCAATTGAGCTGAAGACATAAAAACACGGCTAAATGATTCCTGCAGAACTTGGCCGTGAATTTCGACATTCCAGTTTTTCGGTTGGTGGTCCCTCGGGGATCGGGAAGGGGCGTAGAAGGTGGGGAGCTGTAGAGAGCGCTCGAGAAAAGGGAGGTAATTGTGCATGAACAATCAAACGTCGCAGAACCTTGCCATAAACTTTGAGGATTTATCGCTGACATAACTTTCAATCTGGAAGAGAGAAAGTCGCTTAGTCACGTCTCGACTTTTGCCATTGAATCGGAATAGATGTATCAAGAGAAGGTGGAAAGTGGCCGAATGGTTAACTGCAAGGAGAGTGGAATTGGTTCAAACTCCGGCTGGGACAGCTTGCGCTCACTTCGCATTATTGCCCTTTGGAAAGGCATGGATCCATTTCTTTTTCGTTATTGGAGGAAAACGTGACGAGTCAGCAGATGGCAAGGCCAAAAAAAGGTTTTTTGTGTGAGGGAGAGGGTACTTTGGAAAGGATTAAGGTACTATTGCCCAAAGTAGACTATTTTTTGTAATATAAAATCGTTATATGACGCTGGTTTTTATAGGTCGCCGAAGTTGAGTAACGTCGAGTCTGATCATTACCCAAATGAGTGACTTTTCGATAATACTAGGTGCTGTGTACACCAACAAGATTGTTCTGCAGCCGTCTCAGTCTATGTACTTCCCTCGATTAACAGAACACCTTGCCAAGCTACGACCAGACTGTGCAGCCGGGCTTTTCCATGAAGGACACAAGATGATATGCTCCCTTGCTCATGTACAAGTAGCAGTGATCACCCTCATCAATATTAAATAACTGTATGCTTTACAGACATACCTCGTGCGTGCAGGATGATCAGCTCCTAAAAGCTTTTCTGAATGTACTTCTGTTTGCACGGGTTAGTGTGCGTACCTGTGGGTCTCTATGTTAGGCGGGTCATGTGTTCAGTAATATCCTACCTGTTTACTGTTGATTTGCTGTAGCGCTCTTTTTCAAATACATTCCATTCCGTTGAGGATCAAAAACGACATCAGATATGTTTAAATGGTTACTGGCACAATCTCTATTTATGTATATTTCACCAAATTAAATTCCAGCTCAGAAAATTCCACCGCAGTTTAAATTCATCTCTGTACAAGGATGTGCGTTATAAGTGTGTTTGTGTATACGTATATGACACTTATACGCATATGTACTCAAAGGCACATAACCATATGCACATACACGTACACACGCTCTAAATGCACACATATTTGACACACACCACATAAACAGTGTGTATGTGTTATGCGTGTAGGTTATATGTGTGTACATGGGTATCTGTTGGATATATGCAGATGTAACATGTGTACAGTTGTGCGTATGTGGCATATGAGAATATAGTGTGTTCAAACGTGTATATGTGTGCGTATATGAAATATATATGTGTGTGTTTATGGTGTCATGTGTATGCCTGAGTGTCATGTGTATGCACGTTTGTATGTGACCGTGTTCTATACATATTTGGGTGCACGTGTGTACATATGTATATTGTGTGGGCAAGTATATGAGTATACAAAGTATGAGTGTATGGTAAGTGTGATGTATGCATTCGTGTAGTTTGTGTATGTGTATATGTGTGTGTATATGACATGTGCGTGTATGGTATACGAGCGTGCATATCTGGCATCTGTGTGCAGGTGTACCTGACATTATGTGCTGCATGGGTGCATACATGTGTATATGCAACATGTGTGTAGGCCACATGAGTGTAGGCGTCATGTACATATATGCTAATGTAGTATATGTGTGGGATTTGCGTAAATGCATAGTGTGTGTATGTGTATGTGAGTATGCTCATGTGCATGCATGTGCGTATTCCCACATGTGATATATACGTATACATAAACATGAATTCGACACTAACACAAAGACCAATATACACTGGTGGAATTTACCCATGGTGAAATTGGCGTGGTGGAATTTATAGCGTAGGCATTTACCCGGAGTTCTCTATGAATGCCATGTTGAGAAGCATCGCAGAATCACACAGGGAGACATGGAAAGGGATGGTAAGGATAAAGTGAAAAGACAAGGGAGAAAGATAATAAACAAATAATTAAGCAACAAAAATAGGGATGGGTTGGACATTTAGTAAAAAGAAACGACGAGTAAAAGGCTAATCGATTGGTGTCCATCGTAGATCAACGCAGTAGGCGATGGCCACACACGTGATGGAGGGATGAGAGAGAAAGGCTTGCTGGTAAAACGTGACAGAGGCTTGCGCAATCGTGGTCGTCATGGAGGGAAATGGGAAAGGCTGACGTCCAGTCAATGGCGGTGATGATGATGACCCCGTATAGCACTATTTCGTTTAGCACTGCATTTTTTTAGGGATGTATCTGGAACGCTAACCGAGATTTCACTGTTATAGCCTTTCTAGGGCCAATAGTTCGTTTCCATTCAGGCAGGTCACGATGGTCGCTAGTAATAACTTTTATCTTACACAGACTCAGGGAAGGTCTCTGTCCATCAACGGACCCTAAAGGCTGATAAAAGAAAATAAGTTTTTTGAGGATTTATCGCTTCACCTCCGCATAAACGATGAATTCACCGTCTTCGTCCGTCATCATCATCACCATGATCATCATCGTCAACATGATCATTGTTAACTTCTATTCCACTCCAGTTTATGGGAATGATTTATTTTTCTCTCTTCGTCTTCGTCATTGTTTTTATCGTCTTTAACTTTACCAGCATCGAGGATTTATTCTTCTCCTTCTTCTATCCTTCTCTTTTATCTTCTTCTTCTCTTTCTTTTTTCTTCTCCTTCTCTTCCTCCCTCTTCTCTTTTCCATCTCTTCTTCTCCTTCTTCTTGCCTTCTACAATCTTCCTACTCAGTACTTATCGTCTTCCTTTTTATCCCTTATTTTAAACCTGTCGTGTTTTATTGTTTCAAACTGTTACAATCCACCATGAACACGCTACTCTATCATGTACATGGCAAAAATAACTCTCTATTCTATTAACCCTTTGCTGATGAAAGTGGTCGAAATGACTTTGCCTAGGGCGACCGAAAGTTAACAAAAAAATGTACACAAGCCCTTCCCAATTGTCGCCGAAGGAGTTGTGTATTTCCCACAAGAGCCAGTGATTGAGGTTCAAATCTAGTTAAAAGTTGGGATTCAGAATGCAGACTTTCAATGCAGGTAGATCCTACCCACTTGGCAATACAAATGAAATGAATGTCAGCAACAAATTAACTATTCGGCAAAACCAGCATATGCGCCTGGCCCAGTATTCCTGAGGCCTTCCGATATGCTTCTTAGCTATCAATTCTTATTCAGCTGTTCTGCACTTGCTCGATAACTATATCACTATACTGCCTTCAAGTACTATGAACGACTGAGTATTTGAGGTCAACGATTTTGACTAATTATCACTTTTAATTAGAGTTATTATCTTAACACAGTAATCAATGAGGGCGTGGTATTAACGCTATACATATGCAACACTTAAATATAGCCGCTGCACAAAGTCACTGCACAAAGATCAAAACAAAACGAAGTAATGGTGCTATTATTGAAATGTCAGACATATTCAACGTATGATCTAACCGGGTTGCAAAAGAAATAAAATAATTACTTTACGATGCAAGTAAGAAATGTACGTGAGTTGATGTTCATGAGTATTTCATTAAATTGGAACCCCTTTATGATATTTGCTACAGGTTCCTCACTGGCTTAATGCTAATCTGGGATCAGTGCTGTGTCTCTCACCTGGTAGCTACTTTCAGGAGTAGATGAATACCGCCAGGTGTCGCTGTACATTACTACATGTTAAAATATTGTATATGTGCATGTGTTTTACACTCAAACACATGACACGTTAGCCAAAGTGTACAGCTTGCAGATGTTTCGGGGACTGTCCATGGTGCTGTCCTCCATCATTCATTCTTTGTTTCTGGAATTCAATATCACTAAATTCTTATCATACAATGTTTGCTGCAATATAACTTCATCTCCATTTCGATGGCTTTTTATCGTAGCTTAACTCAGGCCGGTTTTCCTTTGGCAGAGAGTGAATAAATCAAAAGCAGGGATCAAAGTAAAGAATAAGTCCCCGGTGAGAATAGAATATACAACCCTCTAAGTCAGTAATAGCAAACATTTGATAATAAGGATATGCAACACTTCGTCTAATGAAATAAATAAGTAAATTGGATGATCAGATTAATTTCGAAAACATCTTTTAAATAGCACTATAGCAAACCAGCACTAAACGGGGGCAGCGTTAATATTTATGAATACAAGTATCATTGGAAGTATCTAACCAAGAGACAGACCTGCAAATTGAGAACTATGCAACGTTCGCATGAAAGAATTATGCTGGGCCTCAGAGAGACCACAAGACAGCACAGTACATCCGAGAAAAGACAAGAGTCAGGGACATCATAGAATCCATTAAAAATCTCAAATGGCGGTGGGCTGGCTATGTTGCAAGAATGGCGGACAACTGATTGACATCACGACTCACGACATGGATCCCCCAAGATCACATGTGCAACCGAGGCCGGCAGAATATTAGATGGAGAGACGAGCTAGACAAGTTCAGGAAGTACTTGCTCCGCGACGCTCATGATAGAGAAGTGTGGCAAATCCTAGGGAAGGTCTATGTCCAACGACGGACGTTAAAAGACTGGTGATGATGATGATGATGATGATGATGATGATGATGATGATGATGATTGGGAGTCGGATTTTTAGTTTTCTCTCATTCCCTTTCTTTACAAGCAAATCGTGTGGAAAATACCAGTTCTCGTACTATCACATGCATTGAGCTTGGTCAGTACCTAGATGGGTGACAGTCTGGGAATACCAGGTGCCGTAAGCTGCTGGGGAAAATATAGATAGCCGATTTCGTCAATCTTCTTAAGGAGACCAATCTTAGTATGTTGAAATCCATCTCAGTTAGAATCTATAAGTCTTTGTGAGTATGTCTGTCCGAACGTCTGCTTGTCTATCACAATCTGCAGATGTGTATCATGTAAAAAGCCTCCCGTGGTGATCCTATTAATCCTTCTAAAGAGATTGATCTCTACAATACACTCAATAACGCAAGCCAAAGTTTTCTCTCCCCAACATCCCCTAAACTCTCTGACCTTTCCACTATTATGAGAATAGAATTTCATTCATTTACATCGATGACCAAATGATAATAAAAAAAAGATGAGATCTGACATGTGTCACTTCCTATTTAGATTCAGCCTCATTACAACCATAGTTACTTCCCCTTCATTTTCAAAGTTAACAACATCGTGAGTTTTTTAAAATCTGCCTAGGACAACGAATCACCATGAAATTCCCAAAAGAAGAAGAAATCAAGTGGAGAGTCACCCTAGGATGGCAAGCCTTCGATAGAGCGTTCAACCTTCAAGAACGAGAAAATCTCATTAGTCCAACTAAGAAGGATATACAACCAAAACATCTTCAAGATACTCACCTCTGAGGCTGAAACATGGAAAATATCATGCTCAACCCCACATGGAGAGATCACAAGACAGCACAATATATCAAGGAAAAACAGGAATCCGAGACATCATAGTATCCATTAGAAAACTCAAAAGTGACAGAAAACCGCTAGAAATCACGACACCCAACGTGGGTCCCCAGAGATAAGATGCGAAATCGTGGCCGGCAGAATATAACATGGCAACACGAATTAGACAAATTCAGAAAGTATTTATTCTACAATGCCCATGATAAAAAGGTCTGCTGAACCTCGAGGAAAGTCTATATCTAACCACGTACGATAAAACGGTGATGATGATGATGATGATGATGATAATGATGATGATGAATCATGCTGCGAGAAGTCACGCGTCAAATAACCCATGGGATGAACCCCATCTCCACACCAGCGGAGATAAAATCTCGGTATTCAAACAGAAGGGAGGGGCGAGATGGCCGAGCGGTTGACAACATGGATAACAGAATCTGCAAGCTGGGATCAAACCCTCGCTGAGACGTTAAATTCGTATTAATGCGTGAGGCATTTATTCATTCCCCCCCCCACCAACACATCATGGTCCTTGGTGATAGGGTAAGGATTATCGCCCCACGTCTCCGAAGCAGGGAGGGGGGGTTGTCCAACAACTAATTAAAAAAATCAAGAGGTGAAGCTACATATGGAAATATCCGTATCTCCTCACTGGCAGAAACGGATGAAGACTCCGTATAGAAAAAGATGCACGAAGAGGCAACCACATTATATGGTACATACACACATTAATATATATATATATATATATATATATATATATATATATATATATATATATATATATATATATATATATATAATGTGTGTGTGTACATATATATATGTGTCAATCGATCATATCTATTCAGTTATATATACCACACATATGTAATGTCGTGTGTGTGCCTGTCTGTATGTCTGTGTTTCTGTGTGAATTTGTGTCAAGACTCTTTATTGAGTTTGACAGTACAACAGAGTGAATCAAACGAACCTTGTCAAATAGTTCAGACTTTCAAGTGCAAGTTGGCTTTTCAGCTTACTTATATATATATATATATATATATATATATATATATATATATATATATATATATATATATAATGGTGCAATTATGACTGATACCTATTAACGGCAAGTCTTGAAAGCACCTTCCGAAAAAACTGACAGGGAAAAAATGGGAGTAAACATAACCTGAGAATAATTGAATCATTTACAATTTGCTGATGAAGTTACAATTATATCATAAACATCAGATGAGTCACAAAACATGATCTAAGTAGGTGAAGCTTTGAAGTCGGGTAAAAAAGATGAACGGAACAAAGACAGAAGTTCAACAATGACGTCAAGAAAACGACCTTAAGATCAGAAGATATGGAGTGAATTTGCTTTGGCCAGTTGATAAAAATTGATAAAAACAATGAGAGCGCAAAAAAAAACGACTTATAAATATTGGTTGGGAAGTATTTCGTAGAAAAATATACACACATTTAAAAGCAACTCGCCAATTTGCGCAAAACGTAAAGTGTCCAATGAATGTATGATAACAGCTATGGCGTTCGTATGTGAAATATAGAAACTAGGACAACCGCTTAAAAACAAACTCTGAATCTCACAAAGACTAGAATTCTAAGGATAACTCCAGGAGATAAAGAAAGATCGACATGGATACGAGAGAAGACGAATGTAAGATATACAAAAGAAGTAATTAAAAGACAAAGGGATTTTCAAAGACTGTGAGAGAAGACTCTGCATTAGATGAAAAGATTAGATAGAAAGGTTCGCTGGTAAGTCACAGCAGAGTTTAGCACAATCACAGTCGGCATGGAAGGAGCTCGATATATATATATATATATATATATATATATATATATATATATATATCCTATTGTACAACGGTGGAATGATGATAATGATGATGATATCAACTTCGTCAAAGAAAATTACCTACTACGGATCAGATCTAAGTTTTCATTACCGTAAACTTTTGTTATTGCTGCACCCTCAAAGATCTAAGGATGCCGTCATAATGAATGTGCCGTTATAAGGAGTGGAGTTTATAACAAGTGTATTTATAATAAGAAGCTAAAAAAGAGTACTGACAAACATGACTCTTCATTACTCTTTCAAAGTCTAATGTCCCATACATGGGTTACAGGTTGACAAATGAAATGAATGAACCAAAAGGTTTTCAATAAATTACACTGAAATCTTCATGTGCTGTTGCTGCAAACTAATCCCCGGCGATAGCCTTGCGAGAATATAGTAATAAATGTACTATAAGAACACGTGTGATTAGAAAGTGCACTAGAATGGATGTGCTTACAATAAGATTTTCATATATATATATATATACATATATATATATATATGGAGAGAGAGAGAGAGAAAAGAAAGAGATAGAGATTGATTTACAATTGTGTTGTGATCAGTCTCACGCAGCCATTTTGATCGACGAGTAATTTTTTTTCTCTTTTCATTTTGCTTTCATGTACAACTAGTGTTGCTTTCATACGTCAACTATTGGACAAAAGACTTTCTCAGCTCCTTCTATGCCGACCGTGACTGTCTTAACCTCTGCCATGTTTTCTACCATTATTTCTGTTATTCTCTTACTGTGTCTGCTATTTCTCTGGTACCAATTGACTAACAAGTATATATATATATATATATATATATATATATATATATATATATATATATATATATATATATATATATGTGTGTGTGTGTGTGTGTGTGTGTGTGTGTAGACATACTTGAACAGCATATTTTCTTCAATACATCTCCAATTAAAAATGAGTGAAAAGGAGAATCTTTTTTCCTTTTTCACTAATCTTTTCATGTTTCCGTACAACTGAACAGATATTTGGTTTCGATGAAAATAGATATTTTCCAATATATATATATATATATATATATATATATATATATATATATATATATATATATACTGTTGAAGAAATTAACTACATCAGAGATCTCAGTATTCATTCATTATTTCGTATTAGTTACCTCACCATTCATTCTTTTTATTTTTTCAGAAGGCGTTTCCTGCGATGCCTTCTGAACAACCGAGTTGATTTAGTGCGTCATTCTCCTATAAATATTTTTGGTTTTATTTCCTTTCTTCGTCTCTATTGATATTGACTGAATTGGTAAGAAAGACAAATCAGAAATCTAAACAAAGGCAAAGTGATGGATCGCCAAGAATAAAGCTATTTGTAAAGAATTGCTGAACCGACGTGTAGGGGACCTGGGCTGAATGTTTACGCTAGGTACATGGGGCCTAGGGGGCCGACTTCCCTTGATTGCTATGCGAATGACTATTTCTTTGAGATGCTTTGACTAAAATATATTATTATAGACATCTGTTTGCACGTCTTTCATAGTAATTAACACTGCGTCGCAAATGGATTTTACGAAAATTATCTTTGTTTATGCGAAGGTACTTGATAGATGAACAGACTGGGATAGATAGATAGATAATCTTGGTTGCTGCAGCGTCAAACTCCACTCCTACTTCTATTCGAACTGAAGATGGTTACAGCAACTTTTTGATTCTATCAGTAATATATATATATATATATATATATATATATATATATATATATATATATATTGGAGTTTGACAATAGATAGATTGTAAGAAACTGAGTGATTTATGTGTTTCTCTGTTCGTAACAATGGATTCTTCCCTTAGAGAAGAAATTTTGTTATTACAAGTATATCCTATTGCCATTTGAAATCGTGAACTATTCCACTTGAAATCAGTAGTTTCTTCTTCTTTAAAACGAAATAATCTCGAATATGGTAGGAAATTCTTTATTTTCTCGGAAAGTCACCAATATATATATATATACATATATATATATATATATATATGTGTGTGTGTGTGTGTGTGTGTGTGCGTGTGTGTGTGTGTGCGTGTGTGTGTGTGTGTGTATAATTATAAGAATTCGACTTATTTCTTTGAACATCTTATGATAGGTGAAATGAAGATAAACTGCTAGATATAGATTTTACTGTACTTACTCAGTGGTTGAGTGTTCTGGTTCGGTACGCCGTTGTTCAATCCACTGCCGAGTCATACTAAAAACTCTAAAATGCCAGTCAATACCTCTCTGCAAAGTACTTAACAAAAGGACTGAGATAAAAGAACCTCTCCTTTGAGGCTAAGGTTGGATACACCAATTCTCGAATATCTACGAAGTCAAGCAACATAGATGTTCCCAGGAAAATCAAACTCGTGTCTCTGAAGGCAAATAGTTCATTACTCTATGGTAGGTGCCAAGAAACCACTATCGTTATAACGGCACCGCCGAAGATTTGAGACTTATGTTATAACCAATTTGCCGTTATAACGGATGGCTTTTATACGTTCAATCAATAATGAGAAAACCAGAAATTATGAATACAGTTAATTTTGTGGGTACCGTATATGGTCGTATGTGTGCACGTCTATGTATGTGTGTGTGTTTACATATGTATGTGTTGGTGTATGAATCATATCATATACTCCGATAAAAATTCTCTGTTTATTTAATTCAGACTAGTGACAGTTTTGCAAGAAACGGGATTCCATCTCTGTCATAATCATCATCATCATCATCATCATCATCATCGTCAGTCTTTTAACATCTATCGTTGGACACAGACCTTCCCCAGGATTTGCCACAGTTCTCTATCATGGGCGTTGCAGAACCATTATTTTTTAAATTTGTTTTGTTCATCTTGTATTCTGCCGGCCTCGGTTTAGCATGCGATTTCTTGGCCCCATGTTGTGAGTCGTGATGTCCATCGGTTGTCTGCCATTCTTGCAACATGACCAGCCCATTACCATTTGTGTTTCCTAATGGTTTCTATGATGTGTCAGACTCCCGGATGAATAGTGCTGTCTTGTGGTCTCTCCGTACGAGGTTGTGCATAATTTTTTCACGTGTACGTTGCATGGTTCTCAGTTTGTTGGTTTGTATCTTGGTTAGTTTCTGTTTCAACTCCATAAGTGACTACCGGGAGGATGCATTGGTTGTATACCCTTCTTTTTAGGATCAATGGGATGTACTTGAATACATTTGTTTCCCTGTTTTTCCTCATCCCTTGATGAAGTTTGAATTAAAATAATCATTTTTTCTCAACAAGTCTTCCAACATTGTCATTTCAAATCTCACACTATCGGATCAACCATAACCCATACCAATATTGCATCATATATATGTACATTATAAAATTTACAAGGATATCAACCCAGTGAATGTCAACGCACTCTTCAGCAACTGGCAATGTTTTGTTCTTGTAATTATCTTTCGTAATTATGTATTAATAGCTCTATTTACCTTGGTAAATATTGAGCACTGTGATTAAATATTATCAGCAACGGGAAAAAAGTCTTTTTCTGTTTCTTTTTTGGATTCATACAAATTCAATAAAACTTTGTGAACTACATACATGAATACATATGTATATATATAGAGATACATAGAGAGAGACAGACAGACAGACAGAGGGGGGAGAGAGAGAGATTGTTGAGTTACCTCTGAATGAATAGTGCTCGATATTGGGGATGAACCGGTCTGACGGTTGCACTTGAATTCTCTGAGAATATCTAATTATATATATAGGCGTGTGCGTGTGTATGTGAATATGTGTGTGTGTGTGTGTGTACATATTAATGTGTGTGTGTGTATATATATATATATTTATATGTGTGTGTATGTATGTGTGTGTGTGTGTGTGTATGTGTGTTGGTCATTGTGTCCTTGTGTGTGTGTGTTGGAGTGTGTTTGTTGTGTTTATTTTCTTAGAAAATCATCTCAAAATTAAAATATATCCGTCATTTTTTCTCACTGTGAATGAACTAGTTTTCAATTTTGCTAGGTTTTCAGAATCTTCGGAACAACCTGAAACACAGATTTCCCTTCCTTCTTTTCCAATCCCTGGATTCTTGGACAATCTGTCTATGATTAATCGCCCACTGACGTTATGACGTCATCGACCGCACTAGAAGTTTCATCCAATCAACAGCGCTTGTTCCAGTATGATATCCCCCGAGCATCGTTCGGCCCAGGACTTTACTAGTGTCCGCGATGTTATTGACCTGAACATTTTTTTTTCTTTTATCTTTTTTCAGCCATGATGCGATTTTTTAAACAGATTTTTTTTGTGTCATGACTGATTGTTAACTCTTCCAAAGCCAAAATCCATGTTCACATTACAAAGGAAGGTGCGGGCTGACCGAGCTGATAACGATTTCGATAATGGACTCGGCGAGCTGAGTTCAAGCTTCGATTGGGACTGACTGTGATCACTTTGAATTCGGAAAGGCATGAATCCATCTTTCTCTCTAGTTATGAGCCAAATAGCCCCGGATGAATTGACAGGCGCTATGCATGTCATCTATATCACTCCATATCAAAAGGATTAGTAATGTTCTATGTGGATCCCCAAATGGGATGGCTGAAGCCGTAGCCGGTGTAGGGGCACTGCTCACTTCATTATACACTTCAATATACACTGACTTACGCATACTCATCTTGGTTGTTAGTTCCAACGTTTCGGCCTTTGTACCCCCCAACTCCGGTTTTGATAATCTTCTGGGAAATTTGAACCGAACCCTTTATTCAATCCACGGGGATATTTCTTTCTCATTTCGCGATCACCGAAGTGAGGCCACGTCGAACCTGGTCATTACTATGATGGATAACCGCTTCGGAATAGCAGGCACCGGGGGTGAGAATGATGAAGTGAGTGACGCCACTTCAGGTATTTATCACCTCTAAGTCTATTTCCCAAATCGCAAGCCGACAGAAGAACTTGGAATATGGGAAACCCGGACAAGGACGGCTGAAGCCGTATCCAGCGCCGTTTTAGCTAGCTCTCCAAATACCAAAATTAATGTTACTCCCTGCTCAAGTTGAATTTTGCCTTAATTTAAACCCATTCACAAAGAACGGTCTTTTTCGCTTCATTGATTTTCAAAGACGAGAGAAAAAGAAAATAAACTATTTGAAAAGTTGTGTACAACAGTAGAATATCCAGTTTTACAAGACTAAATGATAAAAATATCATACACACCGACATAAATCCATATTGATATCACCGAACTATAAGCCGACGTGTCTCCAACGTGACATGGAGGAAAAATCCACCATAAATCTTTGATAACACCTAACATATACACTATTCATCCATAAAAATTGTTCCTATTGCAACCTATCCATATATATATATGTGTGTGTGTGTGTGACTGTAATTTCATGCAATTCTTAGTTTCCTAGTTTTGCAATCAGTGTGGTAATGGTTAACAAGCCTCTGATGCAAATCATTACTACTGTATTGGGTTCGATCC
>OY735207.1:4963042-5278042 GCA_963457665.1 Thysanoteuthis rhombus
AAGTCCGTTGTCAAGATCGATTTCGGTTCTCTTAATTCTTAACTGACGTTCATCTTTGTAGATAAGCACGCCCCCTCATTGCAAGAGGGAAATTGAAGTGCGTGATAAGGAAGAGCACATCCTGAATATTGTACCCAACCGACCTTTTATTACGTTCAAATAATATTAGTCTCATGCAAAAGTACCATTTACAATTTTTGCATTTTTTTTTTTTTATCTTTCAACCCAGTGCAGGAACGTTGGCACACCATAAATGAATTTCATTATGGATATGTCGAAGGTAAGAGAGTCAGGCAAAACCCATCTCTCTTCAGGCTGGTTTGGAAGAATCAGAATTATCCATCTCCTGTACTAGTTGCCAAGCATAGCTCAAGAGCCAGTCTGCCGTATTATTTTAACGATTGCTGTAGGAGAAGAGATTGATCCATGTCTTTCCCCAGGAGTATTAGTACCTAGTGAATAAAAACAGTCTGAACCAGTGTTCGAACTCGATTCGCCGATTCTATTGTGTCATCAGCCGTTCCTCCACTCTGCACTTACATCTTTTCCATAAAACGGACGTTGTTTACAAGGCATAGGAAAATCAGAATCTCAGAAAATGCGTTACAAATTATGAAAAGGGTCATAGGTCAGCAAATACTTGGATTTCTCTTCTGGCTCAATACAGAGAAAAATGTTAGAAGTAGAAAGGTCCCCGATAGAAAACGGTTGAAAGAGAGAGAGGGGGGAATAGAGAGAGAGGGGGGGAGAGAGAGAGATGGACCAGACGGAGTTTGTCTCTCACAACCGATATATGGTATGCTAAGGTGGGTAGAATAAACCAAAACTGCTACGGATATGAAAATCTGGACGTTTTGCAGATTAACATTTTTGTTTACGCGAACGAATGTTCCGTCGAAAACCTTTTTGCCGAATTTTATTTCATTCTTAATTAGCCGAATTGACATTTGGATTTCACTTGTGAATGTATGCTTTGATTTGCTGAGAATATTCATTATTTCTATTAATATTCGGACCATCCTCATCTTTATTTAACCGACGGTGGTATACTGACCGCCCTCCCCTCTTAGCATTAATAGTATATTATTATTGTCTCAAACTAGGATTGAACCTACAGGGTTCGGTTCGTTACTTCCCCACACCTACCAGATGATACCTGATGAAGGCTGTAGAGTACAACGGCCGAAACGTTGTATGAAAAACAACCAAGATGAGGATGGTCCGAATATTAATAGAAATAATAATAATACCTCATCTAAAAAATTCAGAGAATATTCATGTTTCATATCGCAAAAAAATAAATGAATGAATCTAATCTTAAAAGTAAATTTCATGTTGTTTTCTTTTTGAAATTTGGTTTGCTTTCAGTACATTTATCGTCTCAACATAATTACATCCATGTTGCAAAAATATTAAACAATCGTGCGTTGATTGATTAGAATGTAAAAATAGGTTTTCATTCCTTTAAAAATAGCTAAATATCCATAGGACAGGTTTTTCGACCAGCATCTATAACGAATAGTTGAGACTGTATGATAGGAAAGTAATCAATCATTGTGCCTAACTTTTGCTGCCCTGGAATAATTTCTTTGGTATCGACCATTTACTCCATTAAAGGTTTCGTTCCATATCGCCACTCACTGATCGGTGCTTCATCTTCGGTAAATTTCTTATAACGAAGTTTGTAAAGTAACACTTCAATGTTTCCATCCTGGGGGACACCAGACTCTATCATTTACATTAAAGATTCGTGAACGGAATGACCTGCCTTATCATATTTTACCATTTTCTACCCAGTGCTAGTCAGGTGCGATCGATATTATTTCGGGCCCTGATGTCCATACGTATCATTATTGAACCTAGTGCCGTCTTATTAAATGTGCACACTGGAAAGTTGCCGGGAGTGGGGGTAGCTCCAAAATTTGATTTGAAAAATAAAAATTAAGGTTCATGTTATTAAATAGCTGAGACGGAGAACCTGTTCTATAAACTTGATTTTTCTGCAATTAGATGCCGCTAATTTCAAATTCCAAGACCTGATTTCAATGTGTTGGGCACAAGGGGTTTGTGGATTAGGGGCCTAAGACATTGCTTCGCCTGGGAGCATCAGATATTCTCAAGATGGCCCTGACTGAAGTGCATGCTGCAGACATATTGAACACCAAGCACAGTCCGGAACCAACGCACATATCACATAGGCAAATTGCACATCGATTTATCAATTATGTATTGAAAAGCTAGTTAACTGAATCACCTGACCGCGAGAGGTGTCTCTTACTTCATCTACATCACATCAAGAATAAATTTGGGGTTGCTACCCTAATGGAATAGTTTCACCATTCATCATCAGCGGCTTTCGGCGTCCATCGTTAGACATAGACTATCCCCAGGATTTGCCAGACGTCTCTATCATGGGCGTCTTGAAACCAGAAAGGAGGAAAAACGCTGAATCGCAAAAAGACGGAAAGGAGAAAAATGATTCATCATCATCATCAGCCTTCCAGGATTTGCCAGACCTCTCTACTATGGACGTTGCGGACCCAATATTTTTTTAATTTGTCCATTTCGTCACGCCATCTTATTGCCTGTTGGCCACTGTTTCGCATATGATCTCTGTGGAATTACGTTGTGAGCCGTGATGTCCAAAGGTTGTTTGACATCCTTGCAACATGACCAGCCCATTGACATTTAAGTTTTCTAATGGATTAATCGATAACTGCTGACTCTTGTCTTTTCTCTAACATACTGTGCTGTCTTGTGAACTCTCCATGCAGAGTTAAGCATTTTTTTTCCTGTATATATTGCATGGTTCTCATTTGAGGGTCAATCTTTTGATTAGGTCCTACGTTTCAGCTCCATAAGTGACTATCAGGAGAATGCATTGGCTGAAGTACCTTCTTTTTAGGAATAATGGGATTTTTTGGGTTCTTCGAGGTTTTGCTTCCACTACCGAAAGCTTGTCAACCTAGAGGGATTCTTCGCTTTATCTCTTCGTCTTTTGAAGATTATATGGAGATCCGTTGTCCTTGGTGGATATTGTGGTCTAGTTTCTCCAGTCGATCATTGTATCTCTTTCCTCAACTAGTTTTTCGTACATAACATTTGTTTTATTGAAATTCGTGATGAGACCAACATTCTTGCTTTCTTCATTCAGTTTGTCTCGCATTTTTTAGTGATCATAAAAGTTCTCAACCAAAAGGACGCATTCGCTGCCCATTCCGATGTCTTCATTTCCACAATCTAGGTTTCGGAAGATCATCTCGAGGCAGACTGTGAAGAGTTTGGTATAATCTCATCTCACCCCTTTCTCTTTTCTGAAAGAGTCTTTACGTAACTCGATGAAGGAACCCCTGTGTTGGTATTGATCATGTTTTTATTTTTTCATCCAGTTGAAAGAATCAAAATTTAAACAGATTAGAAGTAAAGACATTTGACTTTACTTTCTCTTTTTGGAAAGTATGAGAGCATTTTCTCTTTATTTTTATTTGCGTAAATAAATCCCATCAAAATAATTCATTCGTGTTATAATTTAAAATTACGAAATCATATTCACCAATAAACTTTTTTGAAAATAGATTAGCATATAAATAAATGTATAATGAGAAAAAAATCAATGAATTCTCAGAAATTTCGATCATAATTTAATTATCTATGAAAAATAAAAATGAAATTAGAGGTGTCAATTTTTCTCTGCTCGAATTGTGAAATAATGGTGGAAAATCAAAACATTCACGATTTTATCATTCTTTCTTTTTTTTCATTCCTTCCCCGCCTTTTCTGTCCTTTTTTCCTTTCTTCCTTTACCATCACTCCCTACTTTCTTTCTTTCTCTTTTCCCATTACCGATAACGCATGCATATTTTCATCTCATTTCTTTTTCTTCCTTTTGTTTCAGTCTCTTTTTTCTTCTTTTCTCGCGCTATTTTCAATGAAATAAACTCCATTTTGTTCACCTTTCAGATTTCAATGAAGCAAGAGTGTTTGACCCCAGCGCAACGAAGTTTCTTGTTATAAACCATTGTTGTATATTGGACTACTATCCTCATCTTGGTTGTTATGGTTACAACGTTTCGGCTATTTCACCCCTGTAGAATTCTTGAGGTGTCTGTCAGTAAGCTTCAAGGAATTTCGAACCGAACTCTTTATCCAATATACCCTGTCCCGAGTATATTACTTCTTTTTTTGCGCTGTCCAAACCCACGACCACTAAGAACGTTTTTAGATACGCTTAACTACTTGACCTTGTGTCCCGTAGGACACATCTGAGGATGAAATCTTGGACTCTAAATCTATGACTATAACAACCAACGTGAGGACACTCCATAAATATAGTCTTGTTTCGGAGTAGATGTACACCAACAAACATGTGGTTACCACATATCAAACGTGAAGGACAGGTGATAAAATAAGAAATAGTTACTAGGTTCTCAAAGAAATTATTTCTAATGTCACTCGAATCACACCAGCATGAAGCAAAACTCAGCAATCCGAATCACTTTTTTTTAGAATAGCAACGTTCAACGATCCCAATAATCCTAAAAAGAAGAGTATACAACCAATGCATCCTCCTGATAGTCGCTTATGGAGGAGCTGAAACATGGAACCTACCCCAAGAAAAAAAAACTACAAACTGAGAAACATGCAACGTGCATATGAGAGAATCATGCTCAGCCTCACATGGAGAGATCATAAAATAGCACAATACATCAGAAAGAAAACGGGGGTTCGAAACATCATAGAATTTATTTTTTAAAAACTTAAATGGCAATGGGCTGGTCATGTTGCAAGAATGACAGACAACCGATCGACATCAGGAATCACAACATGGATCCCCGGAGATCACTTCCGAAACCAAGGCCAGTAGAATATTTGATGGAGAGACGAACTAGACAAGTTCAAGAAGTACTTGCTCTGCGACGCCCATGATAGAGAAGTATGGCGAATACTGGGGAAGGTCTATGTCTAAAGGTGGACGTTAAAAGACTGATGATGATAGCAGCGTTCATAAATGAGTACACCATGCTGTTTTTTTTCAATGAATGTAAATCTTATTCTCAGCAAAATACGCCAGGATTTTATTATTTCGAATACTAAACAAAATGGATATTATCGGGTATTATTTATGACCAGATCATCCATTATAAATACATTTTTCTGTTGGGGTGTACTCATTTTTGGGTGGCAGCATATTCATTTATTTGTCAACAGAGTTTCTATCCTGTAAATTTTGGTAATAAATATAACCTGATAATATCAGATTTAATTGTGTAATGTTCAGCTGGAAATAATACATCTTGTTGTGTTTGGTTTAGAAAGAAATTAATTTTCTAAGAAGTTGTGGGGATGTAGTTATTTATTGACGACATTGTATGTGCACTAATTTGAACTTATTTCAATGATACTTTTGCCGAAGGTAAAACTCGAGTGTTATTAAATAATGCCGTTATAATGAAAGTTTACTGTGATTGAAAAAGACACTTTTACAGAAAGTAGCACAAATGATACAATGAAGTTTCCTGCCTGAACAACAAAAATGGAGAACTGAGAGGAAGAGAAACTGAGGGTCACAAAAAGCTGACATTTTTCCCATTAATTTTGATAACAATGAAGTCCAGAACCAATGAAGAGCCAGATAATCAGCTCACATGCCGCGACGTATCAATCTTCGAATGTTCTTGAAAAACACTGAAACAACGAAGGCAACGAAGAGACATTACAGGTTAAATTGAACGTTCAATAAAGATTAATTTTTCGACCACACCTTCTCTCGTCTTCCTATATCTATCTATCTATCAATCTCAGTCTACTTTCTCATACCTATCTATCTATCTATCTATCTATTTCAATCAGTTCGTATCTCTCCGTTTCAGTCTGTTTATGTCTTTTATTTCAGTCTGTTCGTGTCTCTGTTTATGTCTATCTATCTATCTATCTGTCTATCAATCTATTTCAGCCTGTCCATATCAATCCCATTCTTTTCAGATACATCTGCTCATATCTATCTGATTGTCTCTCCATCTATTTCAGTTTGTTCTTATATATCTATTTTAGTCTGTTCATATCTGTCGATCTATTTCAGTCGGTTCATATCTATCAATTTCATTCTATTCACATCTATTTAACTCAGTCTATCTGTCTATCCATCTATATATCCCAGTCTGCTCATATCTATATATCTATCTTTTTTTCCTTTGTTCTTCCTTTGAGACACTTCTGTCCGAGGTGGTTCTGTCAGTGAAATCGAAGATTCCATTGTAATAAATGGATTTCAATGGACTCTGCAGTTTCAGAGGCGGGACTTGGGCGGGTTGGAGGGTTGATACAGAAAATTCTTTAAAAGCTCAAAGAAGAAAGAAAGGAATGTCTGAAGTTGAATTTAAATTAATAACAAATGATTATTTGAATTGTTCCACCGTCGTAGACGTCACGTCCAGGCGTTGTCGTAACAAATCAAAATCGATAGACGAACAACAACGGCGTAAAAGTCACTTGTGATTTTAGCCTAATGGTGAGAGCGATGGACAATCACGTATTTCTATCTGGCCATGGTTGCCAGGTGTCTTTTGACGAATAAGCTCAAATTTGTATGGTATTGGGACTAAATTAAGTATTTTCAGTACCAAAATGATTGAATAACTTAATATCTATCACTACACAATGATTGCTCAAGGAATTGATTTGAATACATATTTTAAACCTATTGTTGGTGTATATCCATGTCGTATCATATCGTTCATGTAAAAGGCATTGTTGAATTTTGTAAATTTTCCTTCAGTACCAACTCGTTATTTTCGGAACCAAATAGCTTTGTTCTGAACCAAATTTGCTTACTTTTGGTTCTGACAAATATCAAATGGCGACTCATCAGCTGACAACGACGTGTCATACCATTAACTGTGAATGACTGATATCTTAGTAATTGCAGTTCCGTGGCTAATTCAAAAACCAATCTCGTTTTATTGTCAACGCTGGCAACTGAGTCTTTTTCTGTGAGTCAGAGCTTTTATCTTGAAATTGATAACTTGCAGTGGACTAGGGCTTTATTTTGCAATGGTTAACTATCACTCTTCGTCATCTGCCGCAGTTAATGGGTTATTCATTCATTCATATCACTTGCAGCCAGGCATCTCAGATAGTTCGGGGGGGAGTCGTCTTGTGTTATCGAACGTAGTGTAGAAATCGATTTCCTCAGAGGGAAATAGATGGGGTAAACACGAAAGGGTCTCTTCCTGACCCTCAGCTGCTTACGGCACATGTCTACCAAGTTAGTCACTCATCTACGTACTCACCAGGCTGGACGTTGCTTAACTTCGGTGAACTCCTGTGAACCAATGTGTTCAACACGATTTGACCGTCACTAGTCTAATAGTGAGAACGATGAACAGTCGTAAATTTAAATTTGATAAGTAAGAGGTAAACCATTTTCCACCTTTGGAGTTCTGTGGTTAAGTCGATAAAAAATCCTGCTTTATTGTGATTGGTGGCAACCTAGTGCAATCTTTGAGTCGGGGCTTTTATCTTGCAATGGGTTACTTGCAATGGACAAATCACAATCGACAAGGTTTTTCATCTTGAAATGGGTGACTATTAAACTTCACTTAGTGCCACTTGTGGCAACCAGACTAGTGTTTGGTAAACTTATTTTGTAAAAAGTTGACAAAGATCATCCTGGAAATATGTCATGGGGCAAGAGTGCAAGGGTAAAATCATACCACGCTTCGTGTCCTTTACTTACAACAGCATACCTTTGGTGGCTTTCTTTAAAAATGTTGGCTGGATTACCATCGTAAATTGAAGAAAATCCGATATAATCAGATGAATATAGAGGGTAATGGTGGGAGGCATTTCGATCATGTACCGGAATGGCGTTTCTTTGCATTTACACGCACAGCAAGTGCAGTGAAGAAAGGAACAAAAGACGCAAGACTCATGTCGGGATTCAAAATCGAACTTTTCTTTTATCTATTTTTTTTCACTTCAGCCGATCGAAAATACATAGATAGTCTTCGCTTAAAGATGAAACAAAATCTTCACTCACATGAAAAGAAAGAGAAAGAGAGAGTTTGTCGAAAGAGAGAGGGAGTGAGAATGAGTGTTGAATCAGTATGTCGACTGCCATGGGCCAGGGCCCGGGTATCTGTCGCTCTAGTTTACTTCACTCCCTTCTTTAGGTGACCAACTTTTTTAAATCAACTTGCCATCTTCTTTTACCTAATACCAAAACTAAATCATGTACCATCTAGCCTTTTCTCTTCTATTTTCCTGCTGCTTTCTTTCGTTTCTCACGCCACTGAACTTACTGTCTATCTTTCTTACTTCCGCTGTTAGAATCCATATATACCGTCCTTTTTTCATCAACCACTTTTCACTTTCTTTCTCTTAATGTCTTTTTTTAATTAAATGGCTGTGACTGGCTATTTATCTACGGGGGTTCCAAGCAACCATACTTTTTCTTGTCAATAAATCTAATTACGACGTTTTTATAGTTCTTTTGGCGTCTGAAAAGGGTTAATCTTTGACCAAGTATTTGAATATAGTTCACATATACTCATGCAAAAATTATCTTTAACGAAAATGTCATTTACAAAAAAATTCAAATATTCAAGTATAAAAATGAAATATTCAATTAAACAGTCCCCACTCGTAACACTGTAAGATTCATTTTTACCCTTTCTTAAAAGATAGATTCATATGATTTTTATGATCACACTGTCTCTTCGTGTAGGATTTTTTTTCTAATACATGAATTTCTTTGACCGTCATCCACTCGACCATCTTGCATAAGTCTTTTTTTCGATACATCTATTCAAAAGAGTGTCTTTCACTTTATCCTTCAGAATCTGCATTATGTCTTGTCAAATACATTTCTATCTGAAGCATGTCAAATATTAACTGATATCTCTATCTCTCATTCTAATTATTTTTTTCTTTCCGCTATATCTCTAAAAAGTGCCTTTCCTTTCAACCCCGTCTCTCTCTTTTCGGAAAATGTTTCAATCTATTTACACCTCTGTCACTCTTACAATTTTTCTTTTTGAAAAGGGATATGAAGAGACAACAAAATCGTTTAAAACAACAAGAAACAATGAAACATAACGTAGACACGAATGCATTCCTCGGTGTGTCCGTGACGGAAAAAGAGGAGAAACTAAAAATCCTGTTATTCAAACCTCCGATACAAAACTGAAAATCACTTTTCCGTATCAACATTTATCGTAAACCACTGATCAATAACCTTGCTTTATTCAAAAAAGAATTAAACTCCCCTCAGGTAATGCTATGCCTACTCAACCGCAATCGTATTTCATTTTATACGTGCCATATCCAACGTACCTGGGACACACTAGGCAGGAACTGTTGCCTAAAATGAATTCTTAAATTGTTACATTACCACAAATTCCCATCGTGTCCATTTATGGTAACATTGCCGGAAAAATATTTCCGAAATTCAACAAAAATGATCATATAAACAGATCACACGGGGAAGGAAATGCAACCGTAAAAATACAAACACTGTCACCGATGAAAAAAAAATGTGCAAAAATACAACAGAAAAGAAAACATTGAATTCCTCTCTACCACGAAAATCGATATGAAGGTCTTTAGTCTCTTCACTTCAATACGAGTCTATCACTTTTCAAAGCATCTTTTTCTTTTATTTTTGGTTTTTACAATTTCTTTCCGTTTTTGATAAATAATAGTGGCGATTTACCAGCCACAGGCGAATGATGCTATTTAAGAAAATAATTCGCTACACAAGGTGACAGAGTTCGGAAAACTGGGAAAAGAAAATAATCGTTTGTTCTTTCTCTTCTTCCTGACTGCAAAGAGCCTGTCCAACGCGCATATGTAAATGCGAAAAATGACACAAGAAACAAAATACATATAACCCAAGATAGACATGAATTTGAACTTGAAACAATCTAGGGGAACAGTTGTCCCTTTAAGGGTAATAAAAATTCCCTTCGGCAGAAAACAACAAATTTTGTCCTGCAACATAACTTATAGACTCGGAATGACCGTCGATACATTTATTTAAACAATGCTCTGACTTCTGAGAAAACCTAAAGTTTCACAGGTAAATCCAATTACTATTGCCATACCCGCCGGAACAGGTGGTCAGTCTGTTCTTAGACTTGACGAAAATCAACCAGTTTCACCAATAAAGCAAATTATGCATGTTGTGCGTCCTTTTGTACCTCTTTGTCAAAGCGTCCACGTTTATACATCTGTATTTACAACACTTCGTTGTATCAGCTCCTTTTAGCTGAGATGTTACGGAAACAAATATCTAAGTTAAACAAAACGTATTTATATCATACTCGGCAGATGTCAAAACGGAGTTTCACTGGACGAGATCTGTCCATGAATAAAAATATTCAGTTGGGTTAACAGAGTTGCAAAATCACCAATCATTTTAAACCATTATCACTGGTCTTGGCACTTTTTAGCAAACATCTCAAGCTACGATTATGGGTAACATGCGAAAGAAAATCACACTGACAATATGGAACAAACACAAAAATTGGAATACATCAAACCTTGAAAATATTCATGCACATTCATCACAAATTGCAAAAATAAAAATTGAACAAAAAAACTCACTGCATTCCGTTGTAATTTCTTTGCTACAAGGGAAAAAGGATAGAGAAAAAATGTTCTTTTTGTTATTCACGTTTTGTTTTGTTTTTTGTCTTTTTGAGTCCTTAAGATATATTTCTCATTTATCAATCAATATTTCAATATCGGAAAGTCATCTGTACTTTAGTTATAAAGTTATTAGTTATCGTTTAATCAATCATATGATTGTGCCGTCTTGTAGAACCATGAGGTTGCGTCCGCAGCGAACCCAAGATAGTCCGTATGTATCAATTCGTAGATATCCTGGTCACGGCACCATTTCGACCATGTCAGATAATGGTGGGGGGCATTTCGGTCATGCACCGGAATGAATTTCGTTGCATTTATGCACACTGAAGCAGCAGCAACGAAGAGAACGAAAGGCGCAAGACTCATGTTGGAATTCAAAATCGAACCTTTATTCACGTTTTTACTTTGGCCTGCTGAATATTCACCGATAGTCTTCGATTGAAGACCAAATGGAATCTTCAGTAACATAGAGGGGAAGACACAAAGCTTGTCGACAGAGAAGGGGAGAGAGTGAGAGTTTGATCAGTCCTTCAATTGCCATGGGTCAGGGCCCAAGGTATCCGTCGCTCTCTCTTCTTCTTGTGACTAACGTCTTGATCTGACTGATAGGCAAGGGTCCTTTTTCTATCGTTATCCCTATTACTAAATTGATTTACCCTTTTTCCAACCTGATACCGGAACTACATGACCATCTACCCTTTCCTCTTCAATTTTCCTGCTACTTTCTTTCGTTTCTCACACCACTGAACTTACCGTCTATCTTTCTTACTTCTGCTGTTCGAATCCTTATACGCTGTCCTTTTTTTTATCAACCACTTATCACTTTCTTTCTTCTAATGTCCTTTTACTTGAGTTACTATGACTGGCTATCTATCTGCGATCACACTTTATTACGTCATAATAAATCTATTGAAGAGGTTTTTTATCATCTTTTTGGAATCTAAAAAGAGTAACTTTCGAGTGCGTAAGTATAGTTCACATATATATACACACAAAAATTATATCTAACGAAAGTGTTATCTAAAAATAAAATATTTAAGAATAAAAAGTAGATGCTTAATTGAACTGTCCCTATCAGCACTGATATTATAACAAATGCTCCATTCCATACCAGGGTGACCATTTTGGTATTTTTCAAGACCAAAATCGAGCAAACTTAGTACTAAGAAAAGTATTTGGTTCCCAAAAATGAAGATTTGGTACTGATGGTAAATTCACAGAAGATAACAATCCTTTACACACTCAGTGATATTATGCGTTACATATATATATATATATATATATATATATATATATATATATATATATATATATATATACACACGTGAACAAAAGATGAAAATGTGTATTTTAGTCTTGCATGATAATACGTGCCCCACCCCGGGGATGTTGAGTGATTTCGCGATGAAGTCCAGCGAAGCAATTTATGCTATCAAAATCATTTTCAAATTTGAGATTTCAAACATAATGGCTATGGAAGATTATATGCAATATCTATCTATTCCCATAAGAGTTTATTATTACAAATAAAATTGACTGGTTCTGTCAGTAATGCTTGCCTTAATTCTTGACCATCGATAATCCCTTGGTTCCCAATTCTCCCGTAAAGCCATAATCAATGCGTTCACTTTATACATAAAACAGCCATATTATATCAGTAACTGTTGAATTAATTCTTGACCACTGGTAATCCCTTTTTTCTTAATTTTCAGTTAACGTTGTCCCATAATTTAAACTCGGACCATATCTTATATTTTTCATATCCATCACTGGTATTGGAGAGACTTTCTCGGGCTTAAAAGTCAACCTGCAAACTGTCATTTCTGGTAATAGGGTATTTCGCGATATGGTAAGTAATTATGCATAGAGAGTCTTTTATTGATTTTTTGGATAGGATCATAGAACCTGATAGAGGGCAGCTCATTTTCCAGTCGATCACTCCTGAATTTCCAGGACAATGATTCCCCACATTGTTTTTGTGCACCAGGTCTAATGGTGTCGTTATTGATGTTGAAAAGCTGATAATTTCATCTGTGCTCCCATCAAAAGGATTATTTCAACTTTCCAATGTTTCTGTCACGGCATTAACTGCTGTTTCATCTTCCAAATCCTGGGTTTCTGGAGTTCAGAACCGCGTAGGTCACTTCTGATCAAACATACAGCGTTCAGATAGAAACATAATACAGCACTGCAATTTGCAGTATCTGTATTTTGTACTCTGTGTCCCTCACAAATGAAAAAATATTTTTCACGAGAGGGTAATAGCGGTTGGGAAACAAGGTGCGGTTGAGGGACAAAGAATGCCAATCGTAACTCCTACCTCATGAACCTCCAGATACCTTTTTACAATTAAATTTTTGGTTATAAAATAAAGGCTTATATTGGAGAAATAATGTTAAAACTAAACTTTGAATGTATCATTTTTTTACTTACTTCGCAAGGGGTGAGATGTTGAAATATGTGTTATTAAAGGGTTTGGTAGTCCAAAAACGTTCGGGAAACACTGATGCAGATTGTTTTTTTTTAATGTTTATATGCAATAAATTGGGATGCTTTATTTGGCCGATGCATAGTTCCATCATAATGGGAGCCGACCTGAATGGCCCACGTTTTGTCTCTACAGACAATGAAACGTCTTGCTCTATAGCACATGCCTAAGCAAAGCGTACAGAGATTTCGCGACCCCCCCCCTCAACCTCGCTGATGTAATCCAGTGAAAAGCAGAGAGCGATACGTGTGGCCTTATTTTTGCTTCAGGAGCTGCCGGAAAGACATTGAATCGGACGTCAAACTGTCTTAAGGGAGCTCAACATCCTGGTCTGAAATCAGAGTTGTCCTTCTCCTAGACTGGTTGCTTTCGAAAATCCAGAGAGCCCAATCTATCCTGTGATTTTATCTATAAGTGGGGTTTACAAGAGTTGACCTACAAACGTGACTTTTATAATCAAGCTTCTGCGGGATTTGAATTTCTGTTTTTTCTTTGTGTCATGATTTTTTTCAGCTTCGTGTTCACCGGAAAGCATTTGATCCTTTACTTTCTCAGGTTCAAATATTTGGCTCAATTGTTTGTACTCAAATATCATGGACGTTAGCTTTTGATGGGGACTAACGAAAAAGACTCCGCTTTTCCACTGTAATGTTGATAAGTTTGTTATTCTATTTTATTTTAGACTCTTTGGGTTTTTTTTTACCTTATTTCTTTTTTCTTCTTTCCTTGCTTTTACCTGATTCCGATTTTCTTCTTTCTTTCTACTGAAATTTCTTTTTCCAGGATTATCTATATTTTCTCCAAATAATTCCTTTTTTTTTTCTCTCAACTGAATCTTTTTCAACTTTCTCGAATACGAAATACTTCGTGTATATTTCCCCCCCTCGGGTATTAAAAATGTAAACAGAAATAGTTCTTTATATTCATCGAACTTTTCCTACAAAAGCAAAGATTTGTATCGGACAGGATTTAAAAAGAAGATGCAGACCAGGAAATGAATAATATTAATATATATTTATATACATACATACATATATATATATATATATATATATATATATATATATATATATATATATATGTGTGTGTGTGTGTGTGTATGTATATGTGTGTGTGCGTGCGTGCATGTGTGTGTGTACATAACCATGTACATATATACAATCTCTTAAACTAAGGTTAAATCGAACAAATGCGAACTTTTAATCGGAAAACAATTTACGAAATAAATCACTAATAATATCCGAGATGCTAAAAATAAAACCACGTCAAATAAAACGTATTGTTTTCTTCCTCGGTTCTTTATCCGAAAGAAGAAACAAAATATCCAGTCAAGGTTTGTTTTTTGTTTTTGTTTTTTTTTTGTTGTTTCATTTCATATGCTATTCATGCAAATAAAAGACTTTATTGTACCGAAAAAAAAATCAATCACTGAAAATAGCAACTTTTACCTATTTTTTTTTCATAGCTAGTTTGACTGTTTATTTTGACGTATACGACCAAGTCAAGACTTTATATAATACAAGAGAACACATTATATGTTCAATGTTTGCTATAGTGCTTATATATATATATATACATATATATATATATATATATATATATATGTATATATATATATATATATATATACATATATATATATACATGTATATATATATATATATTTATATATATATATATATATATTTATATACATATATATATATATATATATATATATATATATATATATATATATATATATATATATATATATATATATATATATATATAGACATCACAAAAAGAACTGACGTATCATAAAGTATCTAAATAACCAAAGTAGCAGGAGGTTTTTACCGATCACCATGGCTCAGTGGTAGAGTGCTCACCTCTTTGGTTCGATCTGCTTGGACACACTTTGCAAGGACTAAGGTTGATAAATCTCTCCCCGAAGAGTTATGGACAAATCACGTTGAGGACACCAGTTCTTGTAAGATCACTGCTATTGATGCAGTGGCACAAAATAGCTATTCATAATGGTAAGTACCCAAATATAAGTAAACTTTATAAAATAAGATTGTTCATTTTCGCCCCCGAATTTGAATTTTTTCGTCCATGTTAAGACATTCTTGTTCCATATTTTTCAAGTTTTACAATTATATCAACACATTGAGCAGGTGCGCATTTTTGTACTGGTCTTGTTTTCTTTAATATTGATATGTACACACGATTTCCCCAACTATAATCTCTAGTGTTTTAAAAAAAGTGGTTCCTGGTTGAATTCGAACTACCGATCTCTTGATTACAAAATTAACACACTAAAACCGCGCCAAGAAAACATGGAAATTAAAAAATTTCATTTTTTTAGTATAAACCATTTGTGTCTGACTTCCGAAATAACTTCTGACATAAAATGATTTCCGTATTATGATTAAAAATTAGAGAATCCTTGTTTGTTTTTTTAATTTTTTTTTCAAAAAAAAAAAATTTGCAATGTCAAATTTAGTGTGTGTGGAAAGTTTGATGTAATTAACTTCTACGATTTAGGCGTGCATTGCAATTTTTTCAAATTTGAAGTTTAAAAAATTCCCTAAAAATATTGTATCTTACATTATTGAGAGAAACAAAGGTCTTCACAAGCTGACATGGATTTATCAAAATTGTTTGAGTTTTATAGAAGTTATTACAAAAGTAAAGTTGTCTGTTAGCGTCAAGTTAATCCTATTAGAACAGAGTGCTAAGTGCAGAGATACAAATTCAGCCTTTTTCCAGCGAGATCTAGTTGAGAGGGTCCCTATTTAGCCTATGAAAATAATAGCAGATAGCTGAAAATCGTCGATTTGTGAAAAAACTCAACTTACTCATGTTAAGGGCCGAGTGGTTAAAGCAGCTGACCAATGGCTATCTTATTTGCTTCTTTGGATTCTTACCGTCAAGATTTCATCTAATACAAAACAATAACTTATGCTCAATGTTTGGTGAGTTAAACAAAACAATCACATACTGAAAAGAATCTACAGTAAACTTTTATCCTAACTTCACTTGTTCGAACGGCACTATTTAATGACACATGCATTCTAACGACGCGTTTGTTTTTATATTCTCGCAAGACTATTGTCGGAGATAATACATTTCCCGATCAAATTAGGAGGTAAATAATCTACTTATCATGTTTTTTATATTTTAATCAGTCCTTTACGACAGAAAATTAATTATAACTCTACTCACCGATTGTGTCGTAACAAGGGGACTCAGCTGTGAATAACCCAGGTAATAGAAAGAAATTATTGTCATAAACTAAACGTTTAACCAACGTAGTGTCAAGTTTGTCCTCATGGATAGACAGATAAATTTCAAACTAGCAGATCTACCTGGAGTAGATCGAGTTTTTACTTTTAAGATTGACAAAGGTACGTTTATAATAAACTGACATTAAAGTAGATGTCTAAAAAATAATGTTTGTACAGAAGTTTCCGGCATTTCTTTTTCGGCAAACGTTTTTTGTTTTGTTTTGTTTTTGGTTTGCTCAAACTTACACTTTAACCGTAATCCAGATGCAGTTGTATATAAATGATCTGCGATAGAAAAATAGTAAGGAACCCTTCCATCTTTCCCAAGCGACAATGAATTTGAAAATAGAGTAGACTTCTGTTATTATGTCACCCTCGGGGATTTATAATGAGTGGCTTTTATATGGAGTGTATTAAAAATCAAAAAGAAGAAAGAAAACATACAAAAATAACTTCTTATCACCTTTTCACAGTTTTATGCCCCATAAACCAGTTACAGCGCTGTTAATAAAATGAATGAACCGGAAAGTAATTATTATACTAATCATATAAATGCTGGTACGTAAATTAATTGTTTGTTGAACGTAACAGTAAATTCTTAGAAAAATTCCTTGGACAGGTAAAAGTTTAATGAAGAAATAGCTTAATAGTGTATCCAGGAAATAGATAGGAGGAAATTATCTAGGTAGCATTATTTTAAGGGTTTGATATTTTTTCTTCGAAATAATGCATTTGCTAAATAGATACGGAAAGCATTTAAAATCACGATATGCAAATTTAAAGATACGGCAAGCAAGCTAAAATGCACGGCAAGCAAATCAATTATTTGCTGGGGGAAAAAGCAATAATCAATATAGTCTTGAATATATAGAATATAGAAACAAACGAGCCGTTAGGATACGTGTTTACAGTAGCGGAAATTTGAAGTTGCCTTTACTCGTCCCCATACATAAAAGAGATAAGCGGCATTAAAAGACAGACACATCCACCCAATGGTTGTAATCTTCTCTCCCTCTCTCTCTCTCTCTCTCTCTCTCTCTCTCTCTCTCTCTCTCTCTCTGTGTTTCTCTTACCTTCTATGCAATCATGGCTCAATCGATATCGGATAAAAATAATTCCACATTTGACTGGCAATTGATCTTCACACAACAGTCTTTATCTACAAATCGTATTCGCCAACTTCCAATCTCTGTGGAAACAAATTAACCCTTCGCATCCCAACGTGCCCATGAGCGTTGCCGAGCCGATTAGCTTACAATATATCTGTATTGATATAACTAATTCGATTTTGCTTTTCTTGTTGCAGCACTCAGACCGTTGCATTTTCCGAAGCACATTTGACATGGACATCGCTTCTACCCATCTAGATATATCATACGTGCTCCCAGGATATGAGATACGCGTTCAAGCCTCGTCGAAGGCTACATTTCTTTTCCCTATTCGCAGTAGAACAGAAATATGTAATAAAATCAAGTGAAAAAGATAAATATGGCTAGGGTGCGTTAGTGGAGAGTAATTTTGTCTCATCCTGTTTTTCAATGCAGATGTTTGGATCCCAAAACGTCGACAAATCTCTGCCCAGAAAAGCATATATAGAAATACTTATATCTTTGGAAACAGATTTTTTCTCAAAAATATGGGTGCATAAATCGTAGTGTTTAACAGTACAATAGAATTTGCGAGCTGAGTTCAGGGCTCTTTTGGAATAGGCATGAATTGACTTGACTCTCTAGCCGTAGGAAGGCAACCAGGCTAGGAGAAGGACAGGGGAGGAGTGGAGCCCCCTTAAAACGGTTGAACGTCAACTTTGACATCCTCTCAGAAGCTCCCACGGTCAAGCCAATACCAAAAGTATATACATTAGAGCTCCTTTAAATTACATCAGCGAGGCTGAGAGTTGATTCTATCAAATGGACGTCTACGGATCTCCATACGCTTCATCTAAGCTTTCGCCATCGAGAAGTCACTTCAGTGTTGTTCTTTTGTCTATCGAGACAGACAGAGTCCTTCTTCCTCTCAAATATTGTCCAAAAATATAAATAAAGTCATTTTTTTTTTCTTTTCAGTTCGGGTTTCACTCTTCAATAACAAATTTACATCCGGCTTTTGTTGTGGTGATGTAGTTTTGGAGGCTGTTTTCGAAAATGTGACTATTTTTCTTTTGTCAGATCTAGTTTCTATAAGATGGATGCTGTATTTTAGTATGTGCCCCTATAGAGAACCCTAGGGAGTCGTAAACTCAACGTTTTTAGTGTGTTATTCTGCATATTATCTTCTCAGTATATCATATACATAGTGTTGTACGTATTATATTAGAAAATATGCGCATAAAAAATGACAGTATTATTTATGTATGTATTCACAGCGTAAGAAGTCAGTTTAGTAGGTAATTTAATTATCAAAGACATTTTAATAATAGTTTATGATGAAAAATGATCTTTTGACTCATCATTGAGAAAGATTCACACCTGCACGATGTATTAATATAATTGTAAAATTTTGGAAAACACTGAACAAGAATATTTTAACACGAAATGGACGAAAAATATTAATACAGTGACAAAACTATGCAATCACATTTTCAAAATTGTAATTTTGCTACTGCATTAATATAGTTTTGCTTTTTTCATGGTGAAATATTCTGAAAATGGACAGAAAATGATAATATAAATAGCCATTATGTGCAACTGCATGTTGCACATGATGGCTATTTATAGTGGAAATCCATTATATGCCTATAGACTCCAGGCAGGATTGAAACTTTCACTCCAAACCAGTCCGGTATTCTACCCTCCCCCGACTCGACGCAGAAATGGACGGACATTAGGACCGAATTAAGCGATACGTTTTTACAATACGTCATAATTCACCATCTACCATCAGAGTGCTCAATGCACTTTTTGCAGATAGGTGACCTGCTGAGAAGTGCTCATCCCCCTTACATATATATATAAACACACACACACACACACACACACACACACACATATATATATATATATATATATATATATATATATAATTTGTACTGTAGAGAGTGAGACATACTCGGGAATGAGGTGTTTGGGGGTAAGGTTTAATAATCCTTATAAGTAAAATGGCCATACGTGTTTAGGGATTCTTCCCATCATCAGTGGTGTGTGCTGTGTGTATTAAAATGTCCCATGTGGAACCAGAGTCTACTGCCAGGACCTATGCCTTGTGGGTAAGTTGTGTTGTCGGGGCTGCTGGAGGCCTCCTGCTGAATGGGAGAGAATGTCCAGTAGGTATCAGGTCTTTGGTAAAGCAGCAGCAGTTGGTCTTCAGAAGGGCAGAGTGTGTCAAGGTAGGGGGTAGTGATGTGGAGTTAGATTTTTTGGTATGTTAGGGGTAGTGTAGATGGATGGGTAGTGGGGTCAAGGAGCTACATAGGTATCAATCTTAAAAGTTATTGAAAATGTTTTGGCTATGATTTTGACAGGGGTCATAACTGGCTAAGGTGAAATTTTTCCTATGGGTCTGGGTGACTTCGAAGCTTCCATTATTGAATGTGTCTTAGATGTGGGTGTGATGATATTAATGGTAGGAGTTTTGTGTATTAGGGTTCTGTGTGATGAGGGTTGTTCAGTTTAGTGTTTAATCCATTAGGATATTGGGTTTTAAGTTTGTTGATCCACATGTCTTCGTGTTTCTCTAGAACTTAAGTTATGTCAATTGGAGTAGTTTTTTTCTATTTTTTCTATGATGGTAAAACTAGCATCAGTGGCAAAATTGTGGTTAGGTGTGCGAAAGTGTAGTTCTACGAGAAGTGGGCTACGATTGTTTTTTGACTTGATCCTATGTCTATAATTGTTGAGTCTAATATTAAATTGCCACTCGGACTTGCCTATGTACTGTAACTTACATCTATAGCACTCTAGAAGGTATATAATGTTCTTACTGCGGCAGTTGCTATTGTGATATATGTGGTAACTCTCTTTTGTGGTAGTGCTTGTGAATGTGTTGGTGTACTTGAGGTGGTTGCAACATAGACTGTTTCTTATGCTGCAAGGTGTGCAGAATTTAATTGTTCTAGGTGTATTTTAGTGTACGACTTAATTGTTAATGATATTATTACTGCTAATCATGTCTCTGATGTTTTGGGGTCTGCGGTAGGAGATGACACATGGGTCTGTGAATGTTTCTCTTAGATCTGTTTTGATCATGAGAATGTTCCATCTCTTATTGATGATGTGTGCTAAGGGCGGGAGTGTGTTGTTGAAGGTTGTTATAAGGAGTATGCAGTTAGGTTTGTTATTGTGGGACAGTATAAGGGTTTCATCTCTGGGTATTCCATTTGCTTTTTTTATTTGGTTTTTAGTGTCATCTAGCGGGTAACCTCGTTGGGTGAAGTATTGTATTAGGTTATGTTGGTGTCTGTTAAGTTCACTATTAGTAGAGCAGATTCTTCAAATTCTAAGGGCTTGTGAAAATGGTAGGCTTCTTTTTAAGTGTTTGGGATGGGTTGATTTAGAGTGAAGGTAATTGTGGGTGTCCGTGGGTTTAGTGTAGAGGGTAGTTTGGAGGTCTCTGTTGTCATCTATGTATATGCGGGTGTCTAAAAAGGCTATGGAATCAATGGATGTCGTGAAGTCAAACTTAATAGAGTCATGTGCCGAGTTTATATGTATGAAGAAATCATCTAGTTTGGCTTTTTCGCCTGTATATATGAAAAAAATGTCGTCTATGTATCTACCATAAAAAATGCAGTCATTATATATCTCTGGGTAAATGAAGGTGTCTTCAAATTTACCAATGAAGATATTAGCATTGGGTGGGGCCGCTACTGTGCCAATGGCGTAGCCTTTCACTTGGAGGAAGTGTCTATTATCAAAGTTGAAGCTACTTAGAGTTAGAATGTGGTGCATAAGAGTGGTGATTGTTCTAGTGCTAGGTTCTTTAGTAGTTCTATTGTTTAAGGCTTCTGTCAGTGCTAGGATACTTTCATCATGTTTGATGTTGGAGTATAGGGATTTGACATCCATACTGACTAGGAGTGCTTTGTCTGAGATTGCTGTAATGTGCTTGATTTTGTTTAGGAGGTCTGTGGTGTCACGTATGTATGATTTACTTTGTTTTGCTAAGGGTTGGATGTAGTGATCTACAAATTTGGATAGTTTGGTAGTGTGGCAGTTCGTGGAGGAGATGACTGGTCTACCTGGGTTATTTGGTTTGTGGATTTTGGGGGAGTAGGTGGAACCGTGCGGGTTTTGTGGAAGTGGGTTTCAGTATATTTTGTGTCCTTTTATCTACCATGGTGCTATTGTGTAATTCTGTTGGGGATTGGGTTATTGTGATTTTGTATTCGTTGAAGGGGTCTTTGGGGAGTTCTTTGTAAAATTCTGTGTTGCTTAATTGTGAGTCTGTGCTCTTGTGATGATCAAGTTGGTATTGTTTTTTTTAGTTTATTCAGGGCCTTTCGCTCTTTAGATGTAAGGTTATCATGTGGAAGGGATTGTTGTGTGTTGTTGTTGATGTAGATTTTTATGTCTTCTCTGACGGCTAGCTCAAAAGTTTGAATGGTAGTATCTATGTTTTTTGGGATGAAGGATTTGTTGGGATCTTTAAGCTTATCAAGGATATCGCTATCATGGCTTGTTTTTTCCAAAGTGGGCTCTAAGTTTGATCCTTCTGAAGATATATATATATATATATATATATATATATATATATATATATATATATATATTCTACTATACTACAAGCAAGACTCTACACCAATTTGGTATTTAAAGTTGAACGTATCGAGTACTCTATAAAATAAACCCATCATCCATCGGATATTACATTTTATTATATTATGTTATATTGCATCCCTAATGTATGTATGTATGTATTGTGTGTGTATGACCGTAATTTTTCAAACGTTGTTTGAAAAATATTTATTCTTTGAAAATCCTATCCCCAAATGTTTTCATTTTAAAACGATGCAATAAAAATACAAATGAAAAGAGAATTTATAAAATAAATTCCTAATTAATTCATGTAATCTGTACTACCGCACGAATGTCGGAAAATAGTATCCAATTTAGCAATAAATTCTCGGAGAAAATAAAAATGTCTTATAGATTGGGAGCAGAAAAAGTAATTGCGAAATTTTTTTTTATCTCTTTTAAAGAGATGGGACTGTTCTTATTCAGTAGTGTCCATTTTCAATTACCGAATATGTGAAACCGGTTGAATGCTCCCCGGGTAGAACGTCCTTAGCATCTGAGCCACCGAGACAAATATAATTTCAGTAAAAAACCCAATGTACCCAAGTTTGAAAATATTTTCAATTACCAACAATAAAACCCTTGTTAAGGTTTATAAAATGGAGGATATTTGATGAGACTTAGGACAGAAAATTATGCTATGTCGGGGAAGATGTGTCTGATAAGTTACGAGTAATTCGGTTCGATGATTTAGAGGTGTACTGCATCATACCAAATTTGAAGTAAAGAGATTCCATTGAAGTCTATATCTATCGAATTTCAGAGCAATTTTCGTGACTCGGTGAAATTTTTGAAAGGTTTCTCACGATAAAGGCCTCTATAAGATGACATGAATTTTATCAAAATTGGTTGAGCTTTACGGAAGTTATTACAAAATTAAAGCCGTCTGTTTGTGTGAAATCAAGTTAATCATATTAGGACATAGCGCTAAACATAGGGATGCCGAATTTTTCGGCTAGACCTAGCTGATTTCATTCCCTATTTAATCGATGAAAATCCGTAATTCAAGGTAGCCGAGAATCTGGTCATTTTTCTGAATAATCAGCAGAACAAATTTTTTTTTTATACCTGCATGAAAACATATATTTAATATTCTTAGCAATAAAGTTAGTTGACTTTAGCCATTTTCGAAGATCAGTCAAACCAGATCAAACCACATTCTTTTACTCGATGTACCGAATTTCATTTGAAAATTTTCCTTTGAGATTATTTTGGAATTAGATTCTATTCTATTAGCGAATTTACGAATTATGTTTAATAAAAGTAATTGTATAATTTGTATCGATGATTTATTCTGGAATCTTGGTATTTCGATATCTAACTTGATGATTGCGCTTTAGATGAGAAAAGGGCATTTTTAGCAGTACATTTAGCCGAAAGGACAACAGATTTAGCCGATATTAGCCGTTTTTGAGTAGTTTCAGCCGGAAAAAAAATTCGCTTTGGTAACAATGGCTGGACGCGCCTGTCCGATTTCTAGCCAAGATAATAAAAATATGAATTTTTGCATCACATGATATCAGTTGAGATTTTTCTTCAGAAGAGACTGGTTATTTATTTCGTGATTGTTTGTAAGGAGCCAAAAGTTGATGAAAATTACTAAAATATATCCGGGGAGAGACCAGCCAGGTTAGAACGTCCGGCATTCGTATCTAGCTGAACATATCTGTCTGAGATTCAAATCAGGAAAACTAACCAATGAGTTCATCCAATTGGAGATCACAGAAAACAAAAAGAGAAGAAATTTGAATATATGCTCAGCCCACTTTTTTCTGGCCTTTTCAGCAAAGATTAAAGTGTAGTATCTGTTCCCCAGTACAGACTGAGGCGCTGATACTGATACCTGCCTACCGAATGGGCCGAATATTATGTTGTGGTTGGCATCAAAGACCGAGTGCGCCGGTGCAATGCGTTAGCCAATGAGGTTATTCTGAGGTTGCGCATTGCTGCTACGCGCATTGGGAGGCTTTGGACTCGTTCTTGGGCTCTCCTATTATTACTCGGCCCAGCTGTTGGGGGTCCGTTGCTCTGGGGCAGCACTGCTCCATTGCACTTAAAGGAGCAGGTCAGGATTGTCCTAACGCTTTCTTAGCAGAGGTTGTTTTAGCAACTACGATCGCTTGGCATCCAATTTTCCTATTTTTCCCCCGTAAAGCATCGACCTTGTGTCACATTTTGCTCTGGTGGGAGAGTAAATAAATAGCATGCTCTTATGTATAGAATTGTCTGATACCTATACAAGGAAATCTGATGAGAATCGAACCCACTGACAACGAGATTAGCTGGCTTTAATTGAACTTTACCTAACTATCTCCCCTAGTTGATTTCTAGAAGATTGTGTAATAATCTCGTATGTTCATGAAAGAACTAGCACTAATTATTGTAATTTTTCATGTCCTATATTCAAGTTGAATGGAGCTATTGTTCACGGCTAAGATATCGTTCTTATTCACGACACATAGTAATTTTGATTTTCTGCATTGAAGAGTTCTGACTGATGCAAATCTTGTTTCCCCTTTAACCTTCGCCTGTATCATTTCATACACAGTAAAACTGAAAATAGAACATATCTGTAGCGAAAGGATGAGATGCAATGGAATGAAACTAGAAATTCATTACCAACGTCGAAAATTGATCTAAAAGATTTGTACTGCAACTAACTTCTGTTCGGTTCTATTGACCAGATTCCATGGAATCTGTGATGAAATTAGTAATTAATAGTATTGTTTGAATAGTAATTAATAGTATTATGTAAATAGAAATCACTCAAGCTTTGGAACGACTCAGTTTTAAGCAGAGGGACACTTTTCGCACTTTGCGCTCAAATTCCAACTTGCCCCCTAATATATCAAAGTTGCCCCCTTGTGGGAAGTGCACCCCCTTCAGAATCAATGAACAAGCGCATATCACATTAAATGATACGATCCAGCATTGAATAGTCAACAAGGTGGTGTAATTTTTCTGTGACGTGATAAGGTCTCGTGAGATTATAGAATCACATGCAATCAGCTCTCCTCGACGACTTTGTCGACCCCCCCCCCCAGCTGCCGCCCACGCTGGCTGAGTGGACCTCATGGAATTGATTACAACTTGGTGTGGTGCCTTACAGACACTGTATCGTCTCTTCTTAACCTGCAAATTTTTATCTGATAGAGATTGGGAGCGTCATGTTTCCTCGTTAATTAACATTGCTGTCACTTTTACGATATGAACTTGCGATTCGTGGCGTTGACGTAAGGCTGACCAAGTTAAAAGCGACGATAATAATTCAATAATATCGAGATATCGCAAGGAAATCTGGACACTCGTAAGACGTAGGCTCTACAGCGGATTCTCGTTATTACGGCATCCTCAGCGAGTACCGTAAGAATGAATTTGCACTTTTAGGATCCTCTCCCACACATATGATGATTTTTCAATGTGAAGATGTCTTCTATCAAGCCTACGGATGCAACTAACATAATGAAATAGAATTTCGTTGGTTTTTCAAATGATGGAATGAAAATACTGAATTTAAAGATAAAGAAAAATTATAAAGAGTTATAAAAATAAAAAAAATACAAAGATTTAAAAATCTGCTTATGGTTAGTAAGACACTATTCTCCAAGCTCTCTGCAATGCAAATCTCTATTATCCACGTCTATAAAATGCAATGTGTATAGAAGGCTATTCTCCAAGCTCACTGCAATGCAAATCTCTATTATCCACGTCTATAAAATGCAACGTGTATAGAAGGCTATTCTCCAAGCTCACTGCTATGCAAATCTCTATTATCCACGTCTATAAAATGCAATGTGTATAGAAGGCTATTCTCCAAGCTCACTGCTATGCAAATCTCTATTATCCACGTCTATAAAATGCAATGTGTATAGAAGACTATTCTCCAAGCTCACTGTAATGCAAATCTCTATTATCCACATATATGAAATGAATTGTGTATAGAAGGCTATTCTCTTAGCTCACTGCTAAGCAAATTTCCATTATCTACTTCTGTGAAATGCAATGTGTATAGAAAACTATTCTCGAAGCTCACTGCAATGCAAATCTCTATTATCCACGTCTATAAAATGCAATGTGTCTATCCATGTGAGTAACATATGCAGTCATTTTTAACAGCTTGGGTAAACAAGTTAATAATGCACTCTATATAAAATCTGTTCGATATAACGGCAAACTCGCCATAACTGGGAGTGCCGTAATAATAAGAGTCTACTGTATTATTAAAATTGAACCGTGGATGACTTCGGCTTTTGATTTATGGACGTTGGGTGCCACTCCACGCAGCCGGAATTTTATTTCGGATTGAGTTTGTCACGCATTGCCTGTTGATTTATAGACAGCATCCTGTTTCTCAGGGATTGAGTTACATTGAACTCTCGTTCTTACGGCGCTCATTCTACCGGCACTATTTAATGAGACACTCGTTCTTGCGCTACGTGTTTTTCTTTTATATTTTTTTACATGACTATTGCCGTCGATTAGTTTGCAGCGACAGCACATGAAGATACAAGCACGTTATTCTAAAAACTGAAATGTGTCATCATCATAATCATCAGTCTTTTAACATCTGCCATTGGACATAGACCTTCCCCAGGATTTGCCACACTTCTCTCTCATGGGCGTCGCAGAGCAAGTACTTCCTGAACTTGTCTAGCTCGTCTCTCCATCTAATATTCTACCGGCTTTGGTTGCGCATGTGATCTCAGGGGATCCATGTCGTGAGTCGTGATGTCCATCGGTTGTCCGCCATTCTTGCAACATGGCCAGCCCACTGCCATTTGAGATTTTAATGGATACTATGATGTCCCTGACTCTTGTCTTTTCTCGGATGTACTGTGCTGTCTTGTGGTCTCTCCATGTGAGGTCCAGCATTATTCTTTCGTGTGAACGTTGCATGGTTCTCAATTAGCGGGTCTGTTTCTTGGTTGAAATGTGTAAACTCTTACAATAATGTGGGCCTAAGGTAACGCAGAAATCTAATGAGAAATAAAAAAAAGAAGAGTCTTATCATTTATTGATAAGCTCATATATAATAATCCACCCGTTTCAACAGCAAATTCGTTTTAACGGCATTCTCAAATCCCCGAAGTTGCCTTTATAACGGTAAACTACGGTAATTCAATATCATAGAGATGTCCCGAGAAATCTGGACGGTCATAAGACACCAAGTCAACACGATATACATTTGCGAAATATTGGAAAGTCTTAGCCGACCAGTCATTATGCCATTTAAACTACACGTCTCCAAGTTGTCTGATACACAATAAACAAATATTGCGTTTCAAAACAGAATCAATAACCTATGACTGAAAATGTAATCTACAACAAGTAACGAATAAATAACTGAAATGACGCCCTACGTGTGGATTTTTTAATAGTTCTTTTGGAAGGTCTCGATGGGCCTTTTTCCAGGAACACCTAATTCAATATATTTGGCTACATACAGAAAAACGGAACCAGGCTATTATATAAATATATATATATATATATATATATATATATATATATATATATATATATATATATATATATATATATATATATATATATGAGTGTGTGTGGGGGAGAGAGAGAGAGTTTGTAAAACACTTAATATGCACTTAATTAAATTATTATTCACTAAACCTACCTATTACCAGACATTTTCTGGTATCTCCATCACTTTTTCTCTGAAGAAGCTTGGGTAAACTGGCGAAACGTCATAATAAGCTAAGAATTATCATCCGCATACATCAAGGTATTCTGAATCGTCATTTCACTCTAGTGTTGTTGGATAAATTCTAATCCACATGAATACACTGGTCATTGAGAGATAGGAAGATAGATAAAACCCTACAGAATTAAGTAAACAGACCAAAAAGAGAGAAAAGGAAAAGACCCTAACAAGATAACTACGGACTCTAGGGATTTGGAAGCTTTCTCATATGACATAGATCTATTTATATAACACACCATGTGATGGACAATATCTTCTCTCAGTAATATTTGTCAAGGGAGATATCTATTAAGCGCTAACTGTTGAGTAGCCTCCATTTTTTCTGTTATTTTGAATGAATGAATGAATGAAACATCTGGGCTTATTCGGGTTGAAAATAATCCTCATCATCATTAACGATGGTATTGTTGATGATGATGATGATTTTCAATCCGAATAAGCCGAGATATTTCATTCATTTTTAACGTCTATCGTTAGACATAAACCTATTATGGGAGCCTGTATTTTCTGAATTTGTCTACTTCATCTCTCCATCTTCGATTCTGTTAGCCTCGGTTTCGCATGTGATCTCTTGGGATCTATGTTGTGAGTCTTGATGTCCATCAGTCTGTCATTCTTGCAACATGGCCTGCCCATTGCCATTCAAGTTTTCTAACATAGTCTATGATGTCATGGACCCCCGTTTTCTTCTTGATATACTGTGATGGCTTGCAGTCTCTCCATGTAAGTTTGAGCATGAAAAATATATTCTTGGTTACAAAAGATATATTTCAATAATTCTATTCGATTTTATTTCCAAAAATGTCATTTCAGCAGCACTGCTGCCTAGTTCGCCTAAACGGGGCATTGATTATAATTACGAAGCAAATAATCGATGATAAGATACGTTTGAATCAGTCCTCACAAGATCGATCAGATTGTGCAACTGGTCCTAATAACCGATAGCCTGATTAGGCGGAATTCATTGTTTATTATATACAATTCAATCGCAAAATCATTGAATACGCCGTCATTTTTGACAACATGAGTGAAGTATTTTAAATATAAAAATCAGAGATTTTTGTGAGAAACTAATTCCTCATTTTTGATTAATTTCGTTTAATTATAATTCGTCTCTCCCAAGACCTAACACCCAGCACCGAGCAACAGTATCAATGGTTGCCACAGTGCGGGGTGTTTAATTAAAACTAGATCGCTATTCCAGCGACGGACATTATTAAAGAGCGGCAGTTACGACTTTGGCTGGAGTGGAGATTTTTCATAAAATTCACTGTTTTTTTTATCTTTATCGATTTTTGATCAATAATCTGATCTTGTTAACTCGGTGTTTAATTACAAATTGTTCCGGTTTAAATGTGTTTCGTGCAACATTCGATAAACGTGGAGTTTTTGGGGTTGTTGTTTTTTAAAATAAAGAAGTCAGAAGTGAAAGAAAATCAGGGGCGAACGTCTATTTTTGCTCTTTGGAGTTGCCCAAGTTTCTAGCTGAATTTTTTAGGTGTGTTTTATCTTTAGTTAAGGTTCGGGGAAAGGACTCAAGTTCAATATCCTGCTGATGCAGTTAGTGTTCACTTCAGCTTTAATGCCCTTCAAACAAGCCCTGGGTGTAACAAATAACAAATTTTAAGAAAATACTTTTTAGTCTGTATTTTTTTAGTTTATATTTATTTATAAGAATAAAAATAACCCATACCGATCATTAAGATATGTCCATTCAGCTCAGCAGGCAAGACGCCATCCAACCAATTGGTCGGTCATGGTTTCAAATCAAGTTTTTGATTTTTTTTTCAATTTTGACCCTCTTAAATTCGGTGACAGTTATTCTCATTGTCCTGGTGGTAGTTCTTATCACAATAGGAAAACAAAGTCTACTCTGGACTTGGATTTAAGTTTGATGAAAACCATTAATCAATCCCGACCACCCTACCTTCAGCTACGGATTAAAGAGCGCAGGGTTAAGTGAGTGACACCACTTTAGGTGCTTGTCAACCCTACGTGCATTTCATATATCGTGAACAGGCCGAGTAAGTAATAAAGTGATACTTGAATACCGGACAGAAACATCTGAGGCCAGCATCAGGGCACTACTTTTTAATCTTTAAAAATAATGACTGGCATCTTGATTTTGGTTATATGTGTCTTGACGTTTCCGCCTAATGCAGGTACCTGGCTACATATCATAAGCCACCGGGTCGGGAGAAGATGGTATGATTTGGCAATAGTTCTTCTCAGAATAAAAATCAATTCATTTCCTCGGATCTTAATATCATATTCGTTGAATGAACCCTTTAAGGAAGTAAATGAGTGTATTGCCACTTATAAGTGACTTTTAGTGATACAAAACTTTAACATTGCCTTGATCAGCGGATGCATCGTGAAACATGAAAGAGAAGGAGAAAAAAGTTTAAATTTGTTCTTCTTCAATAGAAATCCTTAAAAGCTTCTTTCGGCTGATTATCATCAGGGAACGAATCGACGAAAAAAATGTTTAAATGTTCTGTGTGGAGATAATTTGAATGAATTCGAAAAATGTCGTTTGAAACAGCGAACAAACACGTTGAAGACACGTTGAAAGATTACTTGCGTAACCATCGAAAATCAGAACACGTTTGGAACGCAATTAGATTTTAGAAGTTTCAGCATAAAAACGAATTCTTTTTGTTAGCGCAGTACCGTTTTTCTTTAGGGTTTTTTGAGTTTTTTCTCTTTTGTTTTTATGTAGATTGACCAAAAAAACCTTGAGTGAAAGGGAGATTTTGCAATACTGAAAACTTTGAAGCAATCCTCCTTATATGCTTCTGCGGACTTATCCAATAGATTTATCAACTATATTCTGGTCGTGATTAACAATCTATCCAGTGTGAGCTGGTCAATGATAAATCGGTTGACGGTGCAAAAAAGGTGGGTGACACCTGGCGTAATGTACTCTGGACGTTCCCTGAAATTGATCGGAGACAAGAGACACCTATTGGATCCTTGAGGTACTGTTGCTTGAACGGTATGTTAAAAATAAACAAGATGGCGATACAACTGTATATAGGCGATCCCCAGTGTATGAAAGTTCGCTTTACGCCACTTTTCCGCTCTTACGAAGAATAACAAAAGCTTCCAAGCAAACCGTCTTCTATACCCCCTCTACCCCATCCTTTGACCACTCAATCAAGCAAACTGTCATCACTGTTTTTGAGATATGGTAACACTCAAAAAATTTCATTAATGATCATTTTTAATTGCTTCTTCACTTTGCTCCATTTCAGCTGACAATTTTTTTTTTATCGGAACCTTCTACTTTCGAATCGTGACAGAAACCTATATCAGTATATTCCACTTTACGAAATCTCGCTTCGCTTCATTTTACGAAAGACCCCAAGACACCATAGGTTTGAACTTTATCTGTGAGCATCTATGTTTTATATCGATTTATTTCATGAATCAACCAGCAAGATGCGCCCTTAGGTGCTAGAAAGGCTTAAAAGAACTCATAAATGAATTAGAGGAAAATTCTTCCTTCGCCAACGGGCCACCCTTCCGTTGAAATTCATTGAGAACTTTTGTAGGTATTATTCGGACAAACAGACCGACAGACATTATTGAATACATAAACCGGAGGCGATAACATAAACAAGAGTAACCGGTGGGCATTTTGAAAAGAGCAGAGTTTCAACAACAACACAAAAAATCCCCGTCAACCATTCACTGCTCATAAAGTTCCCTGTCTCTAGCGACAGCTCAGTGATAAAAGATACCATTATTCTTTCTGCGAAGGTCTTTATTTAAACCACGTATCTCTTCTGGTAGGCTTTAACTCTACGCTATGAGTTCCGAGAATTGGGGATAGGATTTTATTGTTATTATGATGTTGTCTGCCTTGAACTGACATTGCACGTTGTCAATATATTGTCAGCGGGTTTATGGTAAAGCAATATATTTTTGCTTGTCAACGGGTTTATGGTAAGACATTAATCCAAAGAAAGATCTTCGCCATTTTTGCAGAAAACAACATGGATCTACGTATATGATGAACAGTGTTATTTCCTAGGTTCTCTGTTCCTAACAATGGACTCTTCCATTTTATTGTAACTTTGCTGATAGAAAAATATCTCCGAGCCACCATTTTAAACAATGGACTCTTCCATTGGATCGATTCGTTCAGTTCCTTTTCAAGAAAAAGCATCTGATGAAATTCAAACGCATGTCGTTCCTGCTCTCCGAATGTTCGCTTCACGCCACTTTTTGTCTTTTTCGAAAAAAGGCTAAAAGCAAAAATAGCGTCTTTTTTGCCGTTATTGTAGAAGCAGCGTACACCCTTTTCTTGTCTCTTCTACGCCTCAGTCCCCAGTACCTTTCACCACCGCGACCTCTGATTGACTCAGCATAACATACCATCCAAACCATTTTTAGGGCCAGGTACGCTCAAAATACTACCCCAGTAAATAATGGCAGTTACTGGGGTTGTTTAGTCAGGTAATTTTGCATTTTGTGATAAAAGCATATTATTAGTTACTTTCAGAACTAAAGACATTCCAAAAAAAGTTGGATATTGAGCCATCACGAATTTTAATGTCGGCCATGGCAGACATTTTAAAAATGTCTGTCAGTGAATTTTTTTCACCATCGATAGGTCTTAGGAATTGCAATTTAGATGATACATGTAAGTAATCGAAAATTCAAGATGACGACCATGGCTGGTATGAAAATTGTTATCTAGCTTCTCTTCTATTTATTAAGAAAAAGTGTAATTGCTTCTGGAATTTGAGCCGTGGAACGTACAAACGGAAAAGCCCTCCACACAAAGTAAAATAGAAAACAAAATTAGAACGAATGGCCCGAATATGAGAATGATTCCCTAGACTTCGTTGATCGTTTCAAGAATGGAAATCATATCATGTGTATTTAAGCTAGACATAAATGCTGAACTGGCTAAACTCTCTCTTGGTTGACAGCAATAATACTGGGTGGATCTCCTCACTCTAAGATGCTCTGCTCTGAAGGACGATAAACAACTTGTTGTCACAGATGATGTGGAAGTACCTCACAAGCCATCAATTTCCAAATCTGCCTTCAATTGCTCAATGTACGCTCGAGGAAGCCGATGGTCTTGTGTTTTTACATAAGGCCAAAAACTTCAAGAAATGGTCATCCAGAAATAATGATTCAAACTGTTATTGTTGTTGTTGAGCAAGCTGTTCCAGTGGCTCGTTCTACAGCTAGGAAATGAGCTTTGGTTGATGCTTCGACCTGGAAAGAGTTTTCGATACCTCATAGCTCATGGAATAGCTGCAGGGATAAGCTTGGGGAAGGCATTTCCTCTGTTCCATGCATTGACAGTCTGTGACACTGACTCAAACTGGGTGACAAATTGAAAATTTGTGATGACTCAATAAATGATTTTTTGATATCTTTCATTATAAAAGTGTACCAGATTATATGCTTTGATCACAATATGCACAGTTGGATTGAAAATTTCAATTGAGCTTCCCAAATAAATTGTCTCTTTGTTTCACGCCATTTCAGCTTACGGAAGACTTTCAAAGGATCGCTCTAGTTGCAGATTGTTGGGCAAAACCAGGATATCCGTCGATTTATTTCATGGGGATCAAATAATAAATCCATGAATAATCAGTGTTGAATGAAGTTGTTCTTCTCTTAAGGTTGTCAGAAGAAATAAGGAGTTGAAATGAAGGAAGATTTTTTTTTAATCGTGAATCACACTTCAAATCCTCTAATCCGACATCCTTTATTCTAATATTCTTTTAATCCAACCAGAAATTATTGAACACTTTCTTATTCTCATTCACTATCAGAAACCGTCCACCAAAACTGTTAACACAGGTTTCTCATAGTTTTTAAATTGGTATTGCTGGCTGGTTACCTAGTTGGCTATACATGTATATATCTAGCGTACATGTCAAACTGATGGATCTGGAAAACTGACTATCTAAACATTTGAAATGTTTAAATCCATCCAAATAAGATTTTAGGGGGGTCGATTTGAAATGTAAGTTTATGCTAAATTGATCTCTATGTTTGAGCACAGCAACATTGGCTCACGTTTGTTTTTAGTTGTTGTTTTTTTTCTTGATCACCGCATAAAAAAGCGAGAAAAGTAACTCTTTCAGTGATCACCACATTTTGAATTTTTTAATATGATCGCCACAACCTGGTATGGTTTTAAAAGACGTTGATCAATAGACGGTTTCTATTGAGCGATTAACTAGACCTGTTCTATTTTTTAATCCGACCAAAGTTTGATCAAAACGTTTTCTCCGTGTCTGCTAATTGTTAGTTTTTTCTCAATCCATTATGAAGATACAAATCGTAGTGTCCGATCAACTTCAAGTCCGAATTACATTTGATCAAAACGTTTTTTTCACATTTATTATTTGTTTTCATTGCTATAAATCCATTATAAAGGTACACGTCCGGTAGTCCGACCTTCTTTTGATCCGACCAACATTTAGTGAAAACCTTTTCATATTTACTGTTTGTGTTTCTATCAATGCATTCTAAAGGCAATAAGTCCTGTATTTTGACATTCTTTTAATCTGACCAACATTTGATCAAAACATTTTCCACACATAATCTATTTTTTTCTGTTTCTATCAATCTATTCTAAAGGTACAAGTCATATTGTCCAACCTTCTTTTTATCCGACCAACATTTGATCAAATTTTTTTCTCACATTTATCATTTCTTTGTGTCTCTATCAATCCATTTTACAGGTACAAGTCCTGTAGTCAAACCTTCTTTTAATCCAACCAACATTTGATCGAAACGTTTTCTTTACGTTTACTATTTGTTTAAGTTTCTTTCAATCCTTACAAAAGGTACAAATCTTGAAGTCCGATCTTCTTTTAATCCGACCATTATTTAGTTTGACCAACATTTGTTCGAAACATTTCAATCACATTTATCATTTGTTCGTTTTTCTATTGATTCATTCCAAAGGTTGTATAGACCGACCTTCTATTACTCTGACCAACATTTGATCAAAACGTTTTCTTCGCATTTACTTTTTGCTTTCGTTTCTATCAATCCATTCCACTTGAAAAAGTCCTCTAGCCCGACTTTCTTTTATATCCCAGCATCGAAAGTTTCCAATCACATCTAATATATGTTTGTGTTTCTATTAATCCCTGGGGTTCAAAGTATGTCAAGTGTACAGTAAATCCGTCTGAAACGTTCCATTCTTCGGTCACTAATCTAAGTTCAAATCCGCCCCTGACCTATGGCATCTATTAACCCGACCAAACATCTTAAAAGCACATATAACTTTATCCAACTTGACTCTGAAACCGTAGAGGAGCGACTCTAGGTCTTGAACATGTCTATGGATTTTTTCATAACATTCAAAGTTCGTTTTTCTCTTTCCTTAAGCGCAGTTCAAATTTTGACAGGGACTGTTAGTGTTCCCTTTGCACTTATACCCTTAGGAAAGTCATTAACCCATCTCTACTCTATCCCAATTACCTAAAGGTGAAATTGTACAGGGTGAAGTGGGTGACTCTACTTCTAGTGCTTTTCGCCTCTTAGTCTATTTCTCTTATTCACAAATGGATCGAGTAAGCAGTTTCGAGGTATGTGAAGCTTAGGAAGTGCAAGGGTACTGCTTACTTCACTTTTTAATGAACACATTTATATTTAAATTTTGTCGCACATATTTATGGAAGCATCTTATCATAAATACTAAGACACGATTGAGGTATTAGTTATATATGAATGGATCGGGGAACATGCAGGCTTCACAGGGTCACCACATCTCAACCCCATTGAGCACATATGGAATGTGTTAGACAAACAAGTTTGTCCTGCAGAACTTCCTGCTTGTAACTTGTTGCAGATCCCAGAGAAAACCTTTAGAGTAGACCTTTTCAAACTTCTTGCATTGGCGACTCATTTTTTCTGAATTGAATCATTTGCGACGCACTACTTTTTGTTTAGTTAGACAGGTCATGTAGAGAATTTCATTCCAGCCGTTCAGCTGATTCAGGAAAATAATTTTTCAAAAGATATACAAAACTATTCCTAAATTCACGACTCACCGTTGATATTATCGGCTTCACACTAAAGTGTCGCGTCACGCAATTAGGAAAACTCTCCTTTAGAGGTCAATGTCTGATCGAATGAGAGGTGATTTTGATCACGTAGTGGGCCAACACCTTATTAGGCAGGTGGTCAGAATGTTTTGATTACCTTCCCGACATATCTCATATTCCTTATTTTTTGTTCTTTTCTTGGGGGTATATTTCCTCCTCCTCCTTCTCTCTCTCTTTCTCTCTCTCTCTCTCTCTCTCTCTCTCAACTTCTTTAAACCTGTTCTTTCTTCTCACTTTCCTTTTCTGTTGGAAACTGTCAACCGCCAACAAAAATTTTCCCCCGCTCAGCATAGGTTTCTTCAGTTTTCAAGTGTTCCTGGCTAGATAGATAAAAGTGAATGCCTCACGGCCTGTAAGTCACAACATTGCAGCTAAATTTAAACATTCACCCTTCATCATATCCAGAAGAAAAAAAAACTGTCCTTGTTTTAACACACAGACACACACCCGACAAGATCAATTAATAGTTGTGTTTCAATTTACGATGTAAGTTTTTGCTAAGTTGTTCCTTCAGTTTGTGTTTGGCAGGGTTCAAGTTTGTTTCTTGAAAATCCGGTCTTTGTAGTGATCCACTAAAAGGCGAGAGAAGTAACATTCATTGATCACAGCTTTTCCCTGTTTTTTTAATCGATCATCCCAAAAAACAGCATATGCACGAAAAGACGTTGATCACGTGATGGTTGCTATTGAGTGACTGACCAGTAACCAGTTCGGTCGTCTTCAATGATTCTTTTGCCAAAATATACCTTCTTCTTCCCTTGCTTTTTTTTTTCTATTTCATAATAACAAATTACTTGTCCGGCACCCCTGACATTTGGCATTATATTTTGTTTCTGCATTTTTTTTTCCTTTTCCAAACGAGCAGACAATATCAGCTGTCACCTGGGTGACACATTCAGTAATTAGAAAATGTCTGGGTGCAGACTGCATATGCAAATGAATGAGCATTTCTTTCCTTTTCTTTTTTTTTTTAAACTTTTTCTTTGAGATTGTGTTTTCCAAGTCACTCTCTTCTCACTTGTTTTTCAATTCATTTATTTCTCCTTGTTTTTCTTTCTTTATCAATTGTAATATTTTTCAATTTGTTTCCTTGACTTTTCTTCCTTCTGCTTTTTAAGATCGTCAACTAAAACTGTCGCCAATACTGTCAACAAAGGTTTCTTCAGTTTTTATGTCGTTCTGGCTGGCTACCTAGTTATGAATGTATCACTGCAACAATTCCTGAACATTTACTCGCTATTGTGCCTAGAAAAGATGTTTTTCTTTTCTTCTTTTGTTTTTTTTGACAATGTCTCCTTGATTAGGCTTTTAAGGGGTGGACCTAAACTTACAACATAAGTTTATGCTAAATCGGTTCCAATTTTGGTCTGTCGGAAATTTTGACTTTTAATGATAATTGCCCAGCAAAATGCAAGAGAAGTAGCTTATTTATTGATTACCCCTTTTTCCATTTTTTAATTGATCATCTCCACACGGCATGTTGCCAAGGGTCGTTCGTCACGTGACAGTTTTCGTTGAGTAACTAACCAGCCCTGTTTTTTTATCTTTCTTTCTTTCTTTTGCTGTTGTTTTCCAAATTATTTATTTATTTCTCTCATTCTTTCTAATTGCTCCCTGTCAATCATTATTCTGTCATAACGGCGTCAAAAATTCTACATCACGAATTTCTCTTCTATTTTTACTCGAATTCTCGGCAGTTTTATTCTATTTTGTTGCATAAATATGGCCAAATACAATGGAAATAGTTTATTCCTCGTTTATGTTTTTAGGCAAGTGGGTAACGGTTCCGAGAATGGACTAGCCGATCCGAGTTCAAACTCCGATTGGGACAGTTTGTGTTCACTTCGCACCAATAACCATAGTTAGGGGTGAAATAGCACAGGGTGAAGTGAGTGACTCCACATTGGGTGCTTGTCGCCACTAAGTGTATTTCACTTGTCACAAACGGGCCGAGTAAGGGGTGATGTGATATGTGTACCCCTGGCAGGTCTGACTGAAGCCGTAGCCAACGTAAGGGCACTACTTCACTTCCATTTATGGAACGCACTTATATTGAAATTTTGTCGCACATATTTATGAACGCATCCGTTGATGAATACAAAGAAACTACCTAAGTGCGTGTTGCACAGGAATGGTTTCAGGATGATGCAGACTTCAAAGTGTTGTCCCCGCCACACCTCAACCCCACTGAGCACACAGGGAATTTGTAAGATCAACAAGTTTACTCTGAAGAGCCTCCACCGTGTAACTTGCAGCAGTTAAAAGTCTTCTATTAACTCCACAACCCAGAGAAAAGCTTCAAACGTTATAAAGTGTCGCTGCCTGATTGAGTGAGAGGTATCTCATATACGCCAAACCAGAGCTGCGTAAACAGTAATGTGGTATGTGACGCCCAAACAGGGACAGATGAAACCGTTGCCAGCATAAGGGTACCCCTTATTTACTTACACGACAAAATAATCACCTCAAGCTCTTCTTTGATTCAATCCAAAGAACATCGGTTCGTGTATTCCAACTCTCAATACTCTTGCATATTTACTTAGTTTTAAAAAAATTAAATGTTATGTAGATTGTGTAGCGCCAATCTTCCAAACAAGGGACATCGTTCTCTCTTGAAAATCAGCATTCGAAATTCTTTTATCTTAGCTTTAGAATCGTCGACTGGCAAATATTGACAACTATCTCAGCAACGAGGTAGCCAAGGTATTCGCATTGCATTTCCTCCGTCTGTGTCGATAGAAAATGGAGAGTCCATGAAATGACACGTCCAAGGCTCAAGTGCGAATTTGAACCGCTACACCACCTCACCTCCGTTCAGATTGAATGCATCTATCATCGTTCTCCGCTTTTACCTCATAGAGGGTATCGTGGGGTCAGTTGCTGGGCTTGTCGAAGCTTCGTCCCCCAATGGCCACCCATCTAGGTACTCATCAAGTTCGATGTTGCTTAACTTCGGTGATCTGGCGTATCCAACGTTATTTTGCCGTAACCCCTTTTCCTTTGCTGGGCTCGTCGATGCTTCGTCCCCCAATGGCCACCCATCTAGGTACTCATCAAGTTCGATGTTGCTTAACTTCGGTGATCTGGCGTATCCAACGTTATTTTGCCGTAACCCCTTTTCCTTTGGGGAAAGGTTCCTTAATCCTAGTTCTTGTACTAAGTGCTTCGCGGACAGGCGTTGAGTAGCATTTTAAAAGGTCTTCTGTATAACTGGTCGATGGATCAAACCACGGCCTACAGAACTGGAGCAGAGCACTCTTCCACTGGACCACGTTGATTGTTCCGTTTGAATTATATGTTGAAATAATTAGGTTCATCTTATTATTATGGCAGAGAACAAATTTAGGTTTGATAAAGTCTTTAAAACTGACAGTCAACATAAACATCGTAAAAAAAGTTGGAACGAAAAGTACTGAACGATCGAATTTGATTCGCCCATAAAACTGAATGAAATATATTGGGCGTGGCAGGGGGCCAAAAAATAAATCATTTGATTTCACTCCTAAAACTGAAAGTCAGACCACAGATGCGCTAGTTCTTTTTTTGTATGTAGATCTAGAAGAGCTGCAAGACCAACTTTATTTTCACGTTTACAACTAAGACTGACTCAAAACATCTTAGAACACTTACAAAACAGATTCTTCAGGAATATATCAAGAATCTAGGAAATATATTACATATTATTTATGATTCAAAGGTTACTTTGATATTCTTCAATATTCATTCTATTGAAATATGACTTAATTATTTCTTTTATCGTCACTATAAATACAAGTCTGGATGCTGCAGGGTCAAACTCTTTCTTCTATTCCGACTGAAGATGATTACGGTACTTTTTGTTTTGTGTACGTATAATGAATAAAATAATTGTAAAAATATTTTTCAAACATTGATGTATTCATTCACCAGACCAATCCAGATAAGCCTACCAATCAATTTTTAGCAATTTTAAATCACAGAAGAGTATAGTTAATTTTTCTTTCCTGATTTTTGCGGGGATAGCACTTTCTTCTTATTACAGCAGGAAAACGTAGTCGAATCTAGATTTTGACTGGAGCTCGACTATTACGTATTTTGTTGGGAATAATTTAAAAATCAATTTGTGACATCTAGACGCAACCAAAAACATCTAGATTGACAACACTGAGCAGGGGACGTAACTCCTGCTTCGGTGTAACACTGAGCAAATGGGATGAAGGAAATTGTGTGTGGCATTCGGCCAAGACTAAGCCATTCGTTGTTTTTCTTTCTAAAGAAAGCACATGCTTCATGTCAGTTCAGTTGCCGATGATCTGTCAGATAAAATTTGACGATTATTGATTAAGTTATCAGTTTTGGCAAAAGAACAGTATGGTTCAGTCGACCAAAAATAAATAATTCTGGATACAAAATTTAGAAAAGTATTATTTAAGACCAATACTTTTTTCTTTCCCTCTCTCTCTATCTTATCTCATTTCTTTCTTTCCTCCTCTTTATTCCACCTCCTCTCTTCTATTACCTTTGTTCCCCTCTTTTCATTCCTCAAGTTACACTCCAACCAACTCTCTATCTCTCTCACTCTCCCGCTTCCGATGTCTCTCTCTCTCTCTCTCTCTCTCTCTCTCTCTCTCTCTCTCTCTCTCTGTATGACGGACACTCTTTCACAAGCACTGCAACCTTCCCTCTGTATGCTGGACACTCTTTCACAAGCACTTCAACCTTCCCTCACACGTCTCACTCCTTTCTATCCCTCTTTCTTCTTCTTCTTCTTCTTCTTCTTATTCTTCTTCTTCTTCTTCTTCTTCTTCTTCTTCTTCTTCTTCTTCTTCTTCTCTCCTTCTCTTCCATATATTTACCCGCTTCTTTTCTCTCCTTCTGCAATACATTCAGACATCCTGGTACTTCCTCACTCTCCATTCACACTATCCCTTTCCGTCTCCCCGTCTTTCATAAGGACCTTGGTACTTGTTTTCCATTCATTCTGTGTCTCTCATTCTCTCCATTGGTACCCCCTCTTTCACTAGTAACCTGGTATTTCCTCGCTCTTTATCCCCTCTGTCTCTCTCTTTTTTCCCTTTCTACCCTCTCTTTCACAAGAACTCTGGTATTATCTCACTATCTGTTCCCTCTGTCTCTCTCTTTTTTCCCTTTCTACCCTCTCTTTCACAAGTACCCTGGTATTACCTCACTGTCCATTTACTCCGACACCCTCCTTCTCTCCTTTGCTACCCTTTCACAAGCACCACCCACACACATAAAATCAAACGGGTACGATGCAACGTCAAATATTTATTGTTAAAATGGAAAGAAAAGCAATATCAACATTTTTTGTCAATCAATCATTTGGACACACACCCAAGGAGCACTTGATGGTCGTATCGAAAGGTACTTTTGAAAAGATCGTTATTAAATATTGGTTGTATAAAGTTTCTGTTACATCATCGTATAGGAAGTGCTGGTGGCCAAATAGTTAGTAGCAAATACGCATAGCGAGCCCCGTTGAAATTCTGACTATGATCTGCGTTCAATTGGCACTACCCTTTTTGAGAAAGGTATTAATCGATCCGCCTCCTCCCAGGGCATGGGCTAAATGGTGTCGGATAAAGAGAATGATGTCACTTTGGGTACTTGTTGCCTCAAATATCGGAAAACCTCGAAGGATTTCGATGTTCAGCCGAAACATAAAAACTTGTGATATGCTGTACCCGGATAGAGACGACTGGATCCGTAGCCAACGTAAAGGTCATCATCAGTATTTTAACGTCCGTTGTTGGACATAAACCTTCCCCAGGATCCGCCACTATTCTCTATCATGGGCATCGCGGAGCCGGTATTTTCTGAATTTGTCAAGTTCATCTCTCCATCTTGTATTTTGTCGGCCACGGTTTCGCATCTGGTCTCTGAGGATCCATGTTGTGAGTCGTGATGCCCATCAGTTGTCTTTCATTCTTACAATATGACCAGCCCATTGCCTTTTAGGTTTTTTAATAGATTCGATGATGTCTCTGACTCCCGTTGTCTTCCTTATTGAAAATTTATCAATGCTTTGGCCAGATGGAACAATCTTATCTTACAAAGTTCAGTTACATGTGGGAAGATGGCACAATACATAGCTATCTTGTGTCGCTACATCAATATTTTCGTTAAATATTAATATCTAAAAACATTCTTGTTTTGTATTTTCAAGTTTTTACAACCATATTAAAACACTGCACAGGTATGCCATTTTCTTACTGATATATAAATCAATACATATACATATTGTGCGTGCGTGCATGTGTGTTCATTCGATGACGTAATACATCTACTAAATGTACATAACCGTGAAATGTTTACGTCTAATCAATTTCATCTAAGATTTTATTAAAATGCAACTGAACCTGTAACAGTGGAAGAGTCTATTTTTCAAATGGGAATAGGAGATATTTTCATTAGCAATTATTTCCTGTAGGTGGATGAGTCCATTGTTTTGGAGGGAGAAAGAAAAGGTCACTTTGTTATTTATACTATATACGTACTAGCAAGGTTTTATCCAAGATACATTTGACTGGGTGCATCGCTATTGAATAGGGTTGATAAGCTAATCAAGTTATTTTTTTATTAGAAGTTTTGTGCAACACGAAACTAAGTTTGATAAATATCTAAGATACTCTGTGTCTCATTATACAATGATAGGCAAACTATTCTTGCAGACCAATACTACTGTAATGAGATCAATTGTCTTAGGGTATCCAACGCATTTAGCTTTGTGCTGTACTAAACCAACCGTTAAATATTGAAAATGTCCCAAAGCAGAGAGACCTTCGTGGAGAAAATTTTGTATACGATGATGTTTGAGGGGAGTTCGATCCTCACTGGGTGCCCCATAGTTGTAATCTTGCGACGAACAAAACTGAGCACATTAAATACTAGAAGGAGATGCCGGCGTTCCCCGGGATCAAATACCACTGAGGTAACAGTAACTGAAGTACAATGATTCATAATCATTATCATCATCAGTCTTTTAACGTCCGTCATTGAACATAGACCTTCCCCAGGATTCGCCACACTTCTCTATCATGGGCATCGCAGAGCCAGTTCTTTCTGAACTTGTGTAGTCCGTCTCACCATCTAATATTCTGCCAGCCTCAGTTCCGCAGGTGATCTCGGGGGATCCATGTCGTGAGTCATGATGTCCATCGGTTGTCTGCCATTCTTGCAACAGAGCCGACCCACTGCCATTTGAGATTTTTAATGGATTCTGTGGTGTCCTTGACTCCTGTCTTTTTCCAGATGTACTGTGCTGTCTTGTGGTCTCTCTTTTTTGTGCACGTTGCATGGTCCCCAATTTGCGGATCTGTCTCTTGGTTAAGTTCCATGTTTCAGCTCCATAAGTGACTATAGGGAGGACGCATTGGTTATACACCCTTATCAATCTCATCTTTCCTCATAACCGATAAACATATACATCTGGGTTTGAGTGAGATTAATGATTGTTTAATTCATTTTTGGTAAATGCAGAGAACAGGGACGTATTCCTTACGTTGAGTTGGTTTTTACAAGAACTGAATTAATTTCCCAGCGCTCTATTTTTAAAAACCTAATTGTTTTTTCTAATAATCTCTTTTTTCTCTATTTTTTCTTCTTTTCAAAGAGAAAAAAAGCTCAGATTTTCATTATATATGGATTGTTTTAAAGACAATTTTTATTTTCATCGGCAAAAACATAATAAGGATGATAACAATATTTTCAAAAGAACAGGCAGAACCTCTGTTGACTTTTAAACGTCATTACATCTTGAAGTGATCGTACTGGACTACTTTTTTATATTGTTATGGTTCATATGTTCTATCATTCATTTTATTTCATAAATCTTACGAGAAGAATAAATCAAGCGAAGAGTCACTCTAGGATGGCAAGTCTCCAGCAGGGCAAGGACAATTTTCAAAAACAAGAAGATCTCATTAGTCCTAAAAAGATGGTCATACGGCCAATGCATCCTCCCAGTAGCCACGTATGGAGCTGAAACATGGAAACTAACCAAGAGACAGAACCGCAAACTGAAAAATATGCAACGTTCAGATGGAAGAATCATTCTTAGCCCTCCATTTTTTCTGGCCTTTCTGGTCATTTTATTCCGATGGGAGAGTCAATAAATAGGTGCTCAACTTCACATAGAGAGATCACAAGACAGCATTGTATATCAGGGAGAAAACAGGAGTCCAAGACATCAAGGAATCCATTGGAAAACTTGAATGGCAAAAGGCTGGTCATGTTGTAAGAATGGCAGACAACTGCTGGACATTACATTACGACTCACAACATGGATTCCTAGATACCACATGTGCAACCAAGGCCGACAGAATACAAGATGGAGAGACAAACTAAACTAAATCAGAAACTATTAACCCTGCGATGCCCACAATAGAGAGATGTGGCAAATCCAGGGGAAGGTCTATGTCCAATGACGGACGTTAAAAGACTGATGATGACAATGATAATGAAATCTTGTGGGAAAGTGATCGTACTTGATTTCAAAAGGTATGAGTTAAAGTAAACATAGTGAAGGATCTCGGTATTGGCAAATCTCCACATAAAATATTACGCCCTTATTCTCCACAGTTATCATTTTTTCTTTTCTTTTTTCTTTTCTTTTTCTTTTTGAAAAGGAGTACAGGAGTTCCATGGATCAGTTTCTTTTTAGAACGAAAGCTAATGCTATGCATAAAATGTTCATCCTATAAATCTGATTTTTAGCTTTACTGAGTCACGATTTCTAACGGTAACATTGCACCATCAGATGTTGAATATCATTCCCAAACGCTAATTCCAGTAAATCATAACAGATTTTCAGAGGTGTCCATAAGATAACAATCCATTAGTCTACGACCACTTCTAATGAAGATTGTGTATGGATGCCCTTCTAATTGAACCGACCAACATTTAATTCAATAATTTCATCCATCGATTACATGTGAGCGATAATATGAAATACGCGAATGATGGCAAAGATTCAAATAATTAAATACTTGAGGCAAAGCATGTAGACACAAAATAATAGAGATTAGCAATCCATTACTGAACATGAATATGACCTCTTCAAAAAACGTTTTGATCTGGCTTAAGTTACTCCCAATTAGTTTAAAGAGCCATTTTAAAGTGAACTTAATTCTGTACGGTTGGAGTATTTTCAACAAAATTGAAATAGAAAAGATATCCGTACCATACATTAATGAATCCTCGTTGCCCGTGCTTGCACCAGAACTAATTATCAAAAAATATCTAAAATTAACTGGATTTATTTTTAAATAGATCTTTTATCTAAAATTAGATCTTTAAAATACCAGCAAAAAATATTTGGCGATTATTGGTCCAAAATATTTAGAGAGACAAAAAAGAATACTTTGGAAAGAGAAAACAAAAAGAAAACGTTTTTAAATGGTACCCAGTTGCTCTTACAAGCTTCCAAGTTTGTAGCTCAAAATATTACCAGAGGTACCTGGAGATACACACACACGCAGCAACACAGACACACGGACGAGCGAAGATGAAATAACTTTTAACCCACTAAGCTGGTTGGTCAGGTGCACCATTTGTTGGGCTACAGTGTTTCGATTACTGGATAACATTTTAAGAGCCATTTTGAAAGCAAATATAATTCGGTAGGATTAGTGTATTTTCGACAAAGCTAAAATAAATTGCTCTAATAAGATAAAAATAGCAACTACGAAGAATTCAAAGTTAGCTATTTTGGTATTCAATAACATGACATTTTTGATCGATTTTCAGACCTTAAGACAGAAGCAGTAGCATTCCCTATGATATTTGAGAAGTACATTTGGCTTATCCTTTTCATTTTATATTTTATTTCTATGAAGTAGCTGAATCAATGGAAATTCCACGAGTGTTTACAACTAAGATTATACATTATCTCGTGTCTCTGTTCTTCTCTCTTCTCATTTACAACTCCTCAATCTCTCCCTTATCCTTTCAAATCTGTGTTGCTCGTTCTTTTTTTTATGTCTATTCATGTTTTATCTTAATTTTATACGAACTCACATGGATTAGTTTCCTATACGACAATCTTCTTTCCATTTAGCAGACTATTTACCTTTCTTTTCTGTCCTCTGTTTTCCTAACCTCTTATCAAGCTACTTAACTTTTTTCACTCCCCCTCCCCCTAATTATTTATTAAGCTTCTCAACCACCCCTTAATCGTATTAATAAAAGCGTGATATTTGAACGCAGGTTTGAAAAAGCAGAATGGTATTATAGATTTGTATGAAACCCACTATCAGAGTAAATAATTGAACAATTGTAACGTCAAAATTTGAAGTCATGTAGAAAAATCCATGGAAGAATGAATATGGTCAGAATTAATTCTATTTATGACATCATTGGCGTTTTCCACTGGGACTAATCTAAAACTGAGTAAAAAAACATCCATTGATAAGCCTGTCAGAATAAGAAAATAAAGTCAAAAAAGTTTTGTTTTTTCAATATTTAAAAAAAGAAGGAAACTAAGGGACCAATTTAGCATAAACTTACATCGTAATCTGAATTCAAATTGCTGATGCCAATTTTCGAGTCTGTTGACAACAGTATAGCCAGGAATGCTGTGACACACAGACACATAAACACATGCACATGTACAAACGATATAACCTTTCACCATCTTTGATGGCTACGATGGTTCAATTGATTCATTTAGATTATGACAATCCAGTGAAACAAACAAACAATAGTTCTCATTGATGGAATCAAGTTGTGATTATTTCTTCATTTATTTGAAACCGTCACCAAAACTCTCAACATAAGCTTCTTCAGTTTTCAAGTTGGTCTGGCTGACTGGCTATGTATGTATACTAGCAGGCATCACCAATGGAGCTAGAGGGCTAAAAATTTGAATATATACTTCTCATTTTATCTAAAAAAACGTTTTATTTCTTAATTTGTTTTTGCTTTTGTTTTTTATTTGTTTTGTTTTTTAGGGGGGAATGCACCTCCTAAATGGGTTTTCAGTGGAGGATTCAAATTGCAATTGAAATTTATGCTAAATTGATCCATTAGTTTGTGCCTGGCAGCATCCATTTTTTAAAAATTCGGACTTTAAGTCATCCGTCAAAAGGTGGGAGAATGATTTATTCATTGATCACCCCTTTTTCCAATCTTTTAATAGAACCACCTAACACTTACTGCCAAAAGTCGTTGGTCACGTTTTTGTTGAGTGTGTGAACAAACTAATCCACCGTTTGGAGTTGATTGTGTCTTACAATCAAATAAAACGCACGTCATTTCACCATCAGCAGCAGCAGCAGCTGCCTCTTTGCGTCCGTCGTTGGACATAGACCTCCACTGAAATTCACCAGACCGTTTATCGTGGGCGTCGCGGAGCCAGTATCTTCTGAATTTGTCTAGCTCATCACGCTATCTTTTTTTCTGTCGGCCACAATGTCTGGGGATCTGTGTTGTGACTAGTGACGCCCAGCTGTTATCTCACATTCTTGCAATATGGCCAGACCATTGGCAATATTTTGATGGTTTTCATTATATCTCTGGCTCCTGTCTGTTCTCTAATATACTGTACTGTCTTGTGATAATATCATGTAATGCTGAGTACGATTCTCTCCTGTGCTCGTTGCATGGTTCCCAGATTGTGGTTTAATATTTTGCTTAATTCCATAAAATGATGGATTTTTAACGGGTGAAATCCAAAAGCTTACGAGCAGTGTATCGAATACTCACTACGTTGTTTAAGAGGCCAAGACTGAGCTGTTGGACTACAATCTCTCCCTGTGGCTTACTTACAACAATAGATCTTAAGAAGGCCTATATCTAACAACGGACTTCAAAAGCTGATTGTGATGCTGATGATGACGTATGTAATTTACAATTTTTATACTTCAAAAGTTTCTATAATTGACAATTTTCGATAATTCGTGCTTTACGGATTCGTGATTAGTATTTTATTTATCGTGAAAATTAGTTATGAGCGGAGATAAACCAGAAATGTAGATAACTGACAATCATGATGAAGTTGGAAAAAGGAGAGTAAGGCATGAAAGGAGGGTGGGGGAGATTGATAGTGAGAGATGGGAGAAACTGAACGATGGAGTAGAAGTTATTGAAGGAGACTGGGGGGCAGAAGACGAAAAGATTCACGAAATCAGAAAAAAACGTTCCAGTCACGAGGAAAAGCCAGAAAAAAAAAGTGTGAATCTAATTACAGTTTGATCTCTGTCTAATCATTTCAGCTTTTAAAATTAGATTAAGATATTCTTTCTGGGATTCGGTACTTCTAAAATCACATAAGCGCAAGTATCTTTCTTGTTTACCTAATTAAACCAGTGACGCGGCTCCAGAGGAGGAAGGGGGATTTCCTAAGGTAGGGAAGGATTTTAGCCAGGGGTGGGATTATAGCCAGGGGTGGGATTATAGCCAGGGGAGGAATTGAGGAGGAATTCCAGTCAGAGGATGAACGTATAATGGAAAGTGTGATGGTAAAAAAAAAAAAAACACTTCTAGATGACAATGCAAATTGGGGGAGAGGATTGAGAAAACCTGGGATCACAAGGTGGGGGGATTGACAAATCCCTTTTGAATCACGGTCCCTTAGTGTATGAAGATCATAGACTAATCATTTCGGCTTTTTAAATTGTACACCTGCCGTCAAAGATGGAATGATTCTATCCCATTTATATATGTATGTCTTTGTGTGCTTGTATACGTATTTATGGGCTCAAACGGTTCTGGCCACGGTTTTTTATCTACGACTTGAAATTTTGCATCAGTGCAATTTCGTGAGATTCAGATAAAAGGAGTAATGGACGATGAGTACCTACATGAGTACGCTGATATAAAAGTTTTTGTTTGGCGACTAATGAGATACTTTTGTCAAATTCATTTCATTTTTCGAATTAGAATACAGAGCACAAAATAAGTTGACCATTTATGTGTGCGTTGGTGTGTATGGGTGCGTATGTGTGTGTGAGACAGAGAGAGAAAGACTGTAGCAATAATTTATGTCTCTTTCTTATCGTATTGATTATAGTAATTTAAAAAGTACACAAAAAGAAAACAGCGTTCCGAAAGAATCAAAATGGTCTGTTTATTTTCCGCCTTCCTGTAAATTTGTTATTGTGTGGTCATAAAATAGTTTGAGAACCACTTCCTTAGAGGCATTTCGATAATATGAGACGAACGAAAAAAAGGAATTGCAAAAAAGTGACCCCAGAATTCTCCATAAGAAAAAAGAATATTCTATTCCTGAAAACACTTAGCTAATGAAGAAATCGGGAGATAAGTATAAAAAGTCGACTGAAAAATGAAAGCCTTTGTTTGGAAAATGAACAGATTTCTTATTCGCGAGTAAAAGGAAAGGTTTAAGTGAAAAAAGATAGAGTTACTTTTTTCAATTCGGTGAAATAAAAAAATAAGCCATTGTTTTAATTTCGATTACCGTTTCTCGTCATCTTCATTTTTTAGTTGTTTACTTCGAATATCATTGAGAGCTTGTCTTTTATTTCCTATACGTGCTCTTTGTGCGTCCCCGTAATACACACACACACACACACACACACACACACACACACACACATATATATATATATATATAGAGAGAGAGAGAGAGAGAACAGAAAGAGAGGGAGAATAGAAGAGAAAGAGAGAGAGAGGGGAAAGAGAAAGGGAGAGAGAACAGAAGAAAAAGAGAGAGTGGGTGGTAGACGGACAGACAGACAGGCAAAATTACTTCAGTCCATTTACTCCTAACATAGTCCAGGTTCCAATCCAGATTTTAGCATAATCCATCAGAAAACTCAAATGGCAATGGGCTGGTCATGTTACAAGAATGAAAGACAACCGATAGACATCACAACTCACAATATGGATCCCCCGAGACCATATTCGAAATCGAGGCCGACAAAAACAAGATGGAGAGATGATCTCGACAAATTCAGAAAATGCTGGCCCGCGATGCCCATGATAGAGAAATATGGCAGATCCTGAGGAAGGTCTATGTCCAAAGACGGACATTAAAAGACTTATGACGATGATGATGAAGAAGTTGACCAAACATTAGTGTTACCAGAATATTAGTAGAGTCAATATGAAAACATTCATACATGAAAACCCCTTCAGCCTTGTAGCTTAATTACTTTTTGTAATGGGAAATTCAAAATGTTATTTCTTGGCATCCGTGCAGAGAATAGTCTAGTAATAATGTAACTTGACCTCACAGAATTTGCAACAAAAGCTATTTCACTTCTGTCGTATCCCCACAGCTATCCCGTTTGACGTACAAAAAGACTTAACGAGAAATTCTCAATGGTCACCACCCACCCCAGTGACCATAATCTATCTTAAGAACCTGGTACGGTGTGAAGTGTTCTACGGTCACTAAGAAGACGTATTCTGAATATTATAATAGGTCTCCGTAGGAAATTTTGGGTTGACTAATGAAACAAACTGGACATGCTTTAGGAACTTTTACTGAGTCAAAATAACTTGGGTATTCACTGTGGTGCACCGGTCATAAAGAAACATTTTTTTTTAATTAAATATGAGCTATTTCCAGTCAAATGTCATGAACCTTTCTTGTAAAAATGAAACACCTGTATGGACTGATAGCTATGACGTAGAGGTGGTAGGGTGTTAGGATGATTATGTATGAATCCGATTAAAAATGATTCACTTCTTGCGCAGTCTATTGCCAACCCTCTCTCAGAATTTCATTGAAAACTTTTGGAGATATCGGGTAGACAAACAAATAAGTTTCTGAGTTATTCTTTGGTTGCAGAAAGCTAGCTAAGACGAAGTGGAGGTAACCGTGCAAGGATCCGGTACAAAACTACACAGCTGCTTTCGATGCTTTTTGCCCATTCTTCTAAAACGTTTTCATTGAAATTCATTTAAAATTTTTGGAGATATCTTTTTGACAGGCAGAGAACTTTTGGAGATATTGTTCAGTGTGGACAGATGACTACAATGTAAGGAAGTAATTGTGTGAGGATCTGCCCAAAACTGTTCAAAACCAGAAAATATCCCCCAAAATTCTTTCTCTCTCTCTCGCTCGCTCTCTCCACGCACGATAATCAATAGATTCTCAATGAATTCCAAATGAATTTTGTGGAAGTGTGTGAAATAGTCTACGAAATTCTGTGGAGGGGTGAGCAATAGTGTAAGGAAGAATCAGTCAAGTTTTGGGTTGGATCCAGGAATATTCCTCTGATTGAGAGATATTCTCCCCTATTTTATACATTAATTTGTACACTCATGACTGCCCATACAATATCTCCATCTCATCAGCTTTCTAGTTTTATATGAGAGTAAGTTTGTTCACAAAGTTATGTACATCATAAAGATACAAGATGGTCTGAGTTATCATACCAAAATATAAACAAGAGATACGAGGGAAGAAATAAATACAAAAATTGTTCGGACACCTTGGATGATACCAATTTGTGAATATATTCTAAGTTGGTTCGCTGTTTTGCTAATTTTAAGGCTTTGTATCTGTATGTCTTTGATTGTATACTTTACGTAGAGACATACTGAAGAGCACTTACCAATGTGCTCAAGATTATGTAAATAGCTTTAAATGGATTTTTGAAGAATTCAAGGATTTGCTGGTTTTTTGTTGTTTTTTTTTTTTTCAATTTCATGCTAAAATAAGCAGAAGTTATATGACATTAAATATAGTGCTTAAATCACTATGATTTTAAACCAGAAATAAAACAATAAATCGACTTAAACCACAGGTCTTGAAATGTTCCAATACATAATAATTCATTATCGTTGTAAAAGACCAATCGGATATTGATCATATTTGGTAAAGTATATTCTTTTTAGATACTGTCAATCAAAACTGTCAGCATAAGTTTCTCCAGTTATCAAGTTGGTCTGTCGGACTGGTTATGTGTCACATACACAGTCTGTACCAATGGAGCAAGAGGGCAGAAAATTTCAACATTTACTCCTTATCATGCGTTAGTTTGTATCCAGCACCATTCACACCTGTTTCCCGAAAATTCGGATATTTTCAATGATCACAGCCCAACAGAAGGCTAGGGAAATAACTTGTTCATTGATCACCCCTTTTTTGAAAATTCAGTTAATCACCCCCAACACAGCATGCTGCCAAGAGACGTGAGATACGTGACGGTTTCTATTGAATGACTAACTAGACCTGTCTTTCTTCTCTCCATCAAGAAAATTATTTCAAAGACAATTTGAAAAATGAAAAAAAAACAAAAAAACATTTGACAACTAAATTTCAAATTTCCCGATGACAAAATATTTAATCGGATTTTCCACACAACTAAAAATATCGAAATCGTTAGAAAAATAAAATAAAATTGAAAAAAATAAAAAATAATATAACTCTGGTTTGTCAAAGAATTCATTAAACAAATTCGTAAAATGCGACCCCAGGAGTCGATTGTCAGAGATAAAGTGTTGTAACATTATTAAAACTTGAGATTTTGAATGACACGTCTCCCTAGAATCGAACACTTGATTGGAGAAACAGTCTGCCAAACACCAAAACTGGAGTAACAACAACAAGAACAAGATTCACCAAAATTAGGGGTGTAAACCGATTTGTAAAATTCACACCTCCCACCGTGATTTGAACTCATGACTAATCGATTAGCAAGAGGCTGTGTTACTGACTGACCTAAATTGACAAACTTTCGATAATAATATACATTTCTTCATTTTTTTCTATTCATTACTAGTAGAAATACCCGGCTTTGTACGTTATTTTTTTTATATATATTCCTTGAATGAATGCAATGACAGTTAAGTATAATTGGAATAAATAGTTCCAAGATGTGCACCTTGTACATTCGTTACAACAATGTAATTGCTTTCAGTATCCTGACGTCATGCTGTGTGTATGCGTCTGAATTGCGGAAGCATTGCGTAGATGCACAATCGTCTATATCTTTGTTGGTCGGAATCGAAGAGGGGCTATTTGAGTTAGGATAGAGAGGGAGAGATAGAAGACCTCCAACCTTTGTTCCTGCTGTCGACGTTGTTAATCATCGGGAAGAAAGTGCAGCCATGCAAGACTATCATTAATTTTCTCCCAATTTATTTGTTACGGTTTTCAATTTGGAAACCAGGGGGTTCTTCAATTAATTTTGCTAACGGAAGGTCAGAAAGGATACATACCAAGAAACATTGCATGCGTGAAACATGCATGACTTTAAATATTGCGTTAATTTTGCTTCGTATCCAAGTCGGGTGACAAATAAAATCTCACTAAACTACTGCCTCGCATGGACCTGAAAACACTCTCTCTCTCTCTCTCTCTCTCTCTCTCTCTCTCTCTCTCTCTCTCTCTCTCTCTCTCTCTCTCTCTTCTTCTTCTTCTTCTTCTTCTTCTTCTTCTTCTTCGCCTCTCCTCCTTCATTTCCGGTTTAATGGTTAAACGGAGCGAGTGCCTGTCAATCTCGTAAGTCGAAAGACCAACTGCTCTTAAAATAAAAATGGACCGTCAAAAGCCCGCTGTTTTCAAAGATCCCTTTGTCTAAAAAACGACTGACTAGAAAGAAACTTACAGATCTTTATACAGTTAGTTTTCCCGCTGGCACTAATATTTCTACGCCCGTTCTTTTTTGCAACACACGCATAAACAGACATACTTACACCCACTACCATGGTACTTCTTCTCTCTTCACCTTTTTTCTTTCTTCTTCTCCCCTTCACTAGTATCACATCATAATATAATTATGATCTCCAAAAGCATAAAATGACAGAATTCTTGCCCTTTTTTAAGTTGCGAAAACGTTAACCGAAATAAACAAATATAGGATGTAGAAAGAAATTTTACCTTTTGAAAATTTTGAAATTTATGCAAATACTTTGCAATGACTATTGCAATGCTCTCTTGTGTACTATTGTTCGTTTGTTTCCAGCCAGGTTCTCAGTAGAACAGATTTTTTGCTGAAAAGTAATATTTTTTCACTAAAAAAATTGTAGATTTTGAACAAAAAGTAATTTTTTTTAGATAAATGATTAGTTTAAAGGCTTTCATTTTTGTTATCTCCTTTTTTTACAAAAAAAAAACAAAGAAAAGTAAAAAAAATATACCAAAATGGATCTTTTTTTTCGATAAAAATCTGTTTTTTCGGTATTTTTTTTTCATTTCCATAATATACATTTTTCAAAATTACTCCTAAACGTTTTTGTCGTTCTTTTCAAGAAAAGATATATCTAATAAAATGAAATACTTGATATCTTTATCCTTTGAAAAAATGACTGTTTTTCCAAAGTTTAAATGGAGAAATTTGAATGTAAATCTTCTTACCTTTCTTCCTCCACTTTCATCAGGATGACATATATATATATATATATATATATATATATATATATATATATATATATATATATATATATATATATATATATATATATAAAATAAATAGTAGATTGTGGATTCGCTACACAAACTAGCTCATGTTTCTGCCCTCTTTGGGCTTCATTTATTCCTAGCTCTACTCTAAAACAACTTAACTTCACGAGTAAAATGTTGTAGGTATCGAGCACTCTATGAAATAAATCCAATGCATTTCAGTGGCTTTATATTATTGATATATTATCATCTCATGTTATACTGCTATCCTGATTTGTACCACATACACTGTATATATATATATATATATATATATATATATATATATATATATATATATATATATATATATATATATTGAGAGAGAAGGAGATGCAAAACAAAAATAGCTGGAATCAATATCAGCCGGAAAATTAGTTGGAGTCGAGTTTGACCCCGTTATAGACAGGATTGTCTTACTTAATATCTCCAACTAATTCGTGTTTCCCTTATTATGCGTGATTTCTCAAGACCATTTCTACTGTAATTTGTTTGAACATTACTGAATTGACTCATACTAGTGGCGTCGTGCCAGACTAAGTTAGGCTTAATAGACAAACTCATTTGAAGACATAAAAAAATCATCCGTTTTAGGTACGTTGTTTATCGTCTCAGGTGTTTGTGTCTAGTAAGTTTGTTTCCCTATAAAACATCAAAGTAACTCCTCGACATCGTGAGTTGAGACCAAAAAAGAGATTCAATCGTCGTTCACCTTATCACACGGCTTTATCTCTTCCCACGGTGAGTTACGACAAGACTGCATTTGATACACCAATTTATATATGAGCAACGTTAAACAACGTCGATCCCAGTCACTACCTAGATGAGTGACCGACTGGGTATACCATGAGCTGTAAACAGTTGAGGATCAAGCAGAGAGCCTTCTGTGGTGGTCTCGTTAATCGCCCCTGGAAGTATACCGATCTCTATACTACTCTGGATAACGCAAGGCAAATGGCCCACGACTCGACAACAACCCCTGAACACTCTGACTGGTCTGGCTGCGAGTGACAAGAAATAAATGGATTTTCTATAAAACATCAAAGCAACTGAACATAGCTTTGAGACCAGGAAAGAGATTCATTTTTCTCTCCGCCCATTCACACATCTTTATTTCTTCTCACGGGGACGATCAATCAATTGTCATTTTCAATTAGATGTTCGTAGTTAATCTAGCTATAGTGAGACTGCCTAAAACTCCATAGAGACGACAGGTTCCAATTTTTCACTTCTGCCAACGAAGTTGGAGAGGTATATATATGTATATATATATATATATATATATATATATATATATATATATATATATATATATACATAAATATTGGTCGCATCTTCCGTCTGTCTATCCATGGGATATCTCCATAAGTACTCCATGAATTTCAATGAAAGTTTGCGTATCGTTGGGCAACGGGGTACGGAAGGGTTCGTTAATTTGTGGGGAGGATCCACATACTTTTATACTGAGAGATATTTCCCGTTTTTTTTTTTTTTGTTTTTTTTGTTTTTTATTACTTTTAAGTATACGCTCATGACGGAATTACCTCTCTTCGTCGAAGTTACAGGTCACCACCACATGATATGGCCAAAATTTAATTCCTGCTTGTCCACAAGATATCTCTTAAACGACTCTAATAACATTTTGTGGAAAGGTGGGGAATCGGACATGGAAGAATTGATTCATTTTGGGGGTTCATTATTACGCAGTTACTTCCCTTTACAGTGGCATTGGCAGTTGTATGCGCTCTTCGGGTGCTTTCTAGTTTTGAATGTGAAACAACAATTGAAAAACGTCTGGAAGAATTCGAGATGTGTGTCATACAACAGAAATGTTGCTACCGTCATGGACCAAGAAAACAACCAACGAGAAAGTGCTTCCAAGAATGAATGGAACAAGAAAAACTGATCAGCATCTTCAGAGAAAGAAAACCTACAAGTTCTGGACATCTAATAAGTCTAAATAACATGTAGAGGACGTCTACTGGACAGAACGAGAAATAGAGGTCGCCCAAGAGATAACTGGTATAATAACATTATAGATTGAGCCTGATTGTAGTATGGATGCGCAGTGAGAACAACAATGGACAGGGAGGAAACCGAGGATTACTGCGAAGAAGAAGAAGAAGAAGAAGAAGAAGAAGAAGAAGAAGATAAAAAGAAGAAGAAGAAGAAGAAGAAGAAGAGGCAGCAGCCTTGCCCTTCACCTTTTACGAAATCATTTTTTTACACATTTTCACGGTGGAAAATCAGACACATTCACAGACACACGTATGTAAAGAGAGTATATATATATATATATATATATATATATATATATATATATATATATATATATATATATATGTGTGTGTGTGTGTGTGTGTGTGTGTGTGTATAAATATACATATATATGAGTGTGTATGAGGAGAAAGATTGTAGATCTGACAGGCAGGGTGTCTCAGTGTTCTGTTGGTTAAGGTAAAGCTTACTTTGGGTTTGGATTTGTCTCATTTCCCTCTCTGAAAAAATCTTATATTCTACAGAACACATTCACTTGTTAGGAGACCCAAAATATATATCGAGACATTTTCCCTCAGATATTTGGGGGAGAAAAATAATAAAAACCCCAGTTTTATCTACCTTTACCCAAAAATATTTTCACCCAAACTACCTTTCAGTGTATTTCTGTTGGTTTCAGCATTTTTTCTCAAACTATCGCTTTCAAAGCTCTGAGGAAGTTTTGCGCGGGTGAAACGTAAGTAAGTAATTACACTTTTTAACAAAAAATCGATTTGAAATGTACTAATTAGTCTCAAGTCTTTTCTATGTGGCAATTTGGTCTATAACATTGGTTGAACCTTTGTTTCGCTGTGTAAACTCATCAGATAGACAGTGTAATTAGGCCTGCTTATTATTTATTGACTGTACACTTCTGCTTTGATTCGAAATGTGACTGTTGGAGTATACAAAGCAAAGTAATTCCCTACAGTCTATAAATAATAAGCAGGCCTAATTACACTGTCTATCTGATGAGCTTGCATAGGTTCAATTATTGTTATGGACCAAATTTCCACATTTGATCGACATATTGTCTCTACTCAAAACATTGAGTACAATAGGAATAAATATATTTCGGATGAATATTTACAACGTTGTGTATATTTATTTTATCTATGTATATATATATATATATATATATATATATATATATAGAGAGAGAGAGAGAGAGAGAGAGAGAGAGATAAAGAGAGACAGACAGACAGACAGAAAGAAAGAGAGGGAGGGAGAGAGAAAGAGAGGAATTAGATAATTATACCTGGAATAAAGATATTTCGGATAAATATTTACAAAGTTGTGTATATTTAATTTACCTATGTACATGTAGTTAGAGAGAGAAAGAGAGAGAGAAAGAGAGACAGACAGACAGACAGAAAGAAAGAGAGAGAAAGAGAAAGAGTGGAATTAGATAATTATACCCGGAATAAAGATATTTCGGATAAATATTTACAACGTTTTTTATATTTAATTTACCTATGTATATATATATATATATATATATATATATATATATATATATATATATATATATATATATATACATAGAGAGAGAGGGGGGAGTCAGACAGACAGACAGTCAGAAAGAGAGAAAGAAAGAGAGAGAGAGAAAGAGAAAGAGTGGAATTAGATGATTATACTCGAATTTAACTTTTATAATAAATATTCTGCAAATCCCTTACATCCTTTTGCATTCTCTGAGATAACAAGATGCATTGATTCATTCTCTTTGGCTGCAATTCACTGTTTGCTGGGAGAATAACAGAGTCACACACTTCCTTAAATATTTATTAGATTATATGTGAGCTCAACTCAGTCCGATAGAATAGTTTCTCGTCGAATTGTTAAAATGCCAAATGGCTCTGGTTGATAACAGTCGGTGAGAAACTCATTGAACTGAGATTTTAGAAAAAGATCTGAAAAGTTCTAATCACCCAATCATTTGACAAAAAACAAACCTGATTTGAAACCACAGAAAGTCATAGTTGTTTTTTTTTTCATTTCTTTTTTTTTTCTCCTTTCTGTTCGATTCTTTTTACGTGTCTGTCTGTAAAGAAATGGGAAAACAACAGAGAAAAATGAAGCGAGAAATACGTGTGAAATTTTTCTCTCTCTCTCTCTCTCTCTCTCTCTCTCTCTCTCTCTCTCTCTCTCTCTCTCTCTCTCTCTCTCTCTCTCTCTCTCTGACAAAGGACTCTATCACTTAAAGGGTAACATTTTGCCATTAGAAATATCTCCTACCTACTATTCTAAACAATAGACTCTTCCACTGAAACAATTTCAGAAGTATTTTCTATAATAAAAAAAAAAGATCTTTCTAGTAATCCAAGATCTCATAGAAATTAAAATGTATCTATTCTTCGCGGGGATTGACTAGTCTCATTTTCGTCGAAAGTAAATAAAAAAATAAATAAATAAATTGATAAATAAATAAAAATTAAGAATTAAAAATAGATGAATAAACAGATCTGGTTAGTCACTCAATGGAAACCTTCAAATGACCGACATCCTTTGACGGTATGCCTTGTTAGGGATGATCAATGAAAAAATGGAAAAAAGGGCGATCAATGAATAAGTTCTTCCTATCGCCTGTTATTTAAGTATGGATCACTAAAAAGTTTGAATTACATTATGATTCACCAGATCTCCCTATCATGGTCGTCGTGGAGCCAATATTTTCTGAACATGTCAAGTTGGTCACGCTATCTTTTATTTTGCCGATTACAGTTTCGCATACGATCTTCTAGGATCCAAGTTGTGAGTCGTGATGTCCAGCAGTTATCAGACATTTTTGAAATATGACCAGCCCATTGCTATTCGATTTTTCTAATGGATTGTAAGATATCCCTAACACCTGTTTTTTCTTTAATATACTGCGCTGTGATCTCTCCATGTGATGTTGAGCATGATTTTCTCTTGGGCATGTTGTATGGTCCTCAGCAAGAGAATCAATTATAGGTGACTATTGGGAGATTGCATAGGTCGTATACCCTTCATTTTAGAACTGATGCGATTCTCTTGTTCTTGAAGATAGATTTTCCTTTATCTAGAGTCAACCTTGAAAGATTCTTTGCTTGTTTTCATTTTCTCAAAAAAACGGTAAGACAAGGTGATACCAGCTCTCCTGAACTCTTCACAGCCTGCCTCGAGATGATCTTCCTAAACCGAGACAGGGAAATTGAAGTAATCAGAATAGTCGGCGAATACCTAAGTAACCTCAGATTTGCTGACGACATCGTCCTCTTTGCTAAGAACCTCCATGATCTCCAGATAATTCTTGGCGAACTGGAAGAAGAAAGCGAAGAAGTTGATCTTCACAAACCATGTATAGATGCGATACGTGCTATTCAGTTCGTTTTGTCGATTTTTGCTCATTTTAAAATGATTAAAAAAATGTTTGTAAGTATTCAGTCAGAAATAAAGCAACCCAATATGTTTTTTTTTTTTATTATTCTAGATTGTGCAGCAAAGAATGTACTTCTGCCAATGAAGTTTAAAGAGGTATATGTCTTCACTCATATCTGTCTGATCGTCCACTCAATATCTCCAAAAGTTCTCAGCGACATTTTGTGATAGGATGGGCCATGGGCTAACGAGGAATTGATTCAATTCAGGGTGATCTAAGAAGTTTCTTCCCTTGCATCGTAGCTATATATCCATATCTAAGAATTATTTCCGATTGAGAGATTTTGTTCATATATTTATAATTATTTACTCATGTTTGTCCACTGAATATCTCGAAATGTTTACAACGAATTTTGGGTAGGATGGTTTGTGAACTAATAAATAATTGATCAAATTTTAAGCTTGATCCAGGAATTTTCTTTCGATTGAGAGACATTTTTTCACATGAGACAGTAGTCCAAAAATTGAAAAATCGAAATCGAATACAGTTACCTCCCCTGCATTATAGTTATATATGAACTGATTTCCATTCAGAGTTTAGTGTATGGTATTTACAGGGTTGTGTGCTCTCTAAATGATTAGTATATCTTTTCCCCAACATATCAAAAAGTAAGACAACCAAATTATAAAAATTTCACTCGTACGCGTATTTTATTTGCTTGCCGTATTTTTTAATTTGTACATTGAGTTTTCATTTGCAAGTTGTATTTATTTAACTTGTTTGTCGCATTCCCCAACCTATTTGCCTTAATTTTTAATCTGCTCTGAAAAAGTTTACACAATGTTTTGGAGAGAAATTTTAGCATTGAAAACCTGATCTTCACTGACTGCCGGGCGCTTGTGGTCAAATCGTGACTGCTTTCCCCAAGAGAAACTTTTTCTCCAACTGAGAAAACTGACCACCCAGAGAGCCGACCCTGGGTCTCAGTCCGTCAAAGTCAAGGATTGAACGCATCTAAAAATAATCCTGCATCTAGATGGACACTGAACAACGCCTCTACAACAGCCAACTAACGGCGTGTTGCATGCTAATGAGTTCACAGAGGCTCGTGGGTTATCTCCCCTGCTGATGCCGTGTGAATCTTCTGTACTGGCTACAGGCTTAATTCTTAATGACAACCCTTTGTTTCCGATGGAATGCTAAAATCCAATATGGTAATTTGGGATCCATTTGCATTTTGGGCACTTCCAGGATTTTTTTCATTTTATTTTCTATTTTCATTACTTCTTATTTATTTCCTTTCTCTTTTTTCTTTCTTTCTTTCTTTCTTTCTTTCTTCTCTCTCTCTCTCTCTCTCTCTCTCTCTCTCTCTCTCTCTCTCTCTCTCTCTCTCTCTCTCTCTTCCTTTCTGACTTGTATGCTTTCTTTCCTTCTTTTCGTCTTTCGTGCCTTTTCTTTCCTTGCTGCGGGTGGCCAAGCGGTTAATTGCTCGGTTGGTCAAGTTCAAACTCTTTGTTGGGACAATATGTGTTCATTTCACCCTAATGCTTTTGGGAAAGGCATAAACCCACCTTTCCCGTCAGCTATTTTTGAGACAGCGCTACGTTAAAGTGGGTGATACCACCGGGTTGGGTTGAGTATGAAGTTATGTGGTATGTGGATCCAGGGTAAGGATGACTGAAACCGTTGTCAGCGTAAGGGCATTATTTACTTTTTTCTTTCTCCACTTCTTCCTTTCTTTCTCTCTTCTCCCGCTCTTTTTCTTTTGTCCTTTTCCTTTGTTTTCTTTGTTCTTTCACGTGCACTCTTTCGTCCTATTTCTTTCTTTCTCTTATATTTTTCTTCTCCTCTCTCCCAAAACCTTTTTCTTTCTTATAGTTTATTTTTTCTCCTTTATATCTTTTTTCTTGATTCCCACGTTTCTTTTCAGTTTCTTTCTACGTTCTTCATTCATTTCCCAATTCCCCAATTGTCTTTTTTATTTCTTTCGAACTTTCTTCTCAACATTTTTTTTAACTTTTGTTTTATAGCAGTACCCCGCTTGACACTTCACCTTATAAAGCTGCTTTGCTATCACGCTCTATTCTAAATATGTTTCTCGTAATAGATTTTGAAACGATAAAAGAAAGCATCGTGAACAGTCTCCTGAATAATTGTATACTAGATTCACCATCACAGTCAATAACTGAGCAACCGTAGCGTCAAATTTTGATCAAAGTCATGTAACGAGAATTTCAGTCAAAGAATAAAAATGGTCAGAATAAATACTATTTATGACATTACTTGCGTTCTCAACTGAAAATTGAGTTTTACAAGACAAATAGCAATACGTAGATTCTGGAGTATCCATCTGCTATAAATAAACCCGTCAAAATAAGGCCCTCTAAAAAATCGAGAGAACTTTTTTTTGAATGATTAGATATTTAGGGGGGGGTCTAGTGGGTCTATTGGAGTACTGATGCAAATTTTCAAGTCTGTAGACAAAATGGTATGGCCAGGAGCCCCAGAATACATCAACAAACACATAAACATACATACGTACACATAAAAATGGATAAAACCCTTCACCATCTTTGATAGCTACGGTTTTTTTTCAACTCTTCAACATATAGAAATATCTAGATTCTGAAGGACCTATCTGCTATTAACAACCCCGTCAAAATAAGGCCCCCAAAAGTTCAAAAGATTTTTTTGTTCAAAGATAAATGTTGAAATATTTAGAAAGTGTCTAGTGGAGTACTGGTACCAATTTTTGCCTGTAGACAAAACGGTATGGTCAGGAGCGCTAGAATACACAGACAAACACACGAATGAACACACGCAAATATTTAAAAAATAGAAATAAGCCTTTGCCATCTTTGATGGCTACGGTCGTTCAACACTTTGGTTGATGAGTCATTTGTACGTGAATAAGCATAATTGGTATTAGGATTCAGTATAGCTCTCTGGACAAATTTAGAAAATACTGGCTCCACAACGCCCACGATAGAGAAATGTGGCAAATCCTGGGAAAGGTTTATGTCCAATGACAGAAGTTAAAAGACTGATGATGATGGGGATGTTACGTTTCAGACTGCATTTTAGGAACGTATGTAGTTATTAGCGTGTTTGTTTTGGGGGGTTTGTTGTGTTCTTTTCATTTTTCTATTTTTCATTACATTTTCTTCTCATTTTTGACGGGCAGTATGCTTGAAACAAATATGAGTGACAAGCAAAAAAACCTGATACTGAATGGACGCTTGGTGTTATGCTAATCATTTCAATGCCAAGTGAGACTCTGAATAAAATCAATGCAACGACCAAATGAATTATTAAATCCTCAAATCAAAATAGTCACCAAGGAAATAAAATGGAAAAAAAACATTTTTTCATTTTATTTTTAAAAAATTGAGACAGCAGCGACGCCATGTTACTCTCCCCCACACACACACACCTTCCATTAACCACGAACGTAACCATCGTCTTTGTGATAATTATTCTGTTAAAAATCAAATCACTTCAAAATTCAACGCTTTGTATTGTTAGATACAAAGAGTCTGTTCATATTCTCTAATACAGTAGGCTGCCATTATTACGCGTTATTACGGCACCCTCAGAGATTTGAAAGTACCGTTTTAACGAGTGAGCCGTTATAACAGGTTGATTTTATACAAAATGTTTAAATTCAGTACACTACCATTATTACGGTATCCTTGCAGATATTTTTTTCGAGTGCCATTATAACAAAGTTGCCGCAATAAGCTTTTGGTTTTATGCAAAGTGTATTAATACTGAGAAACCAAATGACTTTTCATCACCCTTTTACACTCTAATGTCCTATATACAGGTCACGGATCTGCAAATAAAATGAACGAACCACAAAATGATTATGCTTATCATATACATGTGAGGTTATGTAATGTCTTATTTGTTGAACGTATCAAAAAATTCTCAGAAAATACCTTGAACAGATGAAAGTTTAATGCGAAATGAATAAACAAGTATATCTGAAAAAGTTAATAAGAGCAATTAATTTGGGTGGAATTGTATTCAGGATTTATTCATTTCAATTTTTGGAAATAATGTGCTGACATCTTCATGTGCTGTTGCAGCAAACTAATCTCCGACAATGGTCTTGCAGGAATCTAAAAAGAAACAAACTTGCCGTTAAAACGCGTCCCGTTACAATGAGAGTTTACTTCTTTCCATTCATCTGTATTATATATTTTCGAGAAACTTCGTCGATAATGATACGGCAAAAAACTGGGAAAAATACCTTGCCCGCTATTGGGAAAACTCTGTGGCCTTACCCATCATTGTCGGTGCACTTGGATTAGTCCCTAAGAACCTTACGAAAAGATTAGAAGAATTGGAAATCAGAAGAAGAATTGCCAGTGAATGCCAGAAGAAAATTCAACGAGTACACTGTGCATGCATACATACATACATACATACATACATACATACATACATACATACATACATGCTCATATATAACGTATTTGACTATGTATAATCCGCGAAATTTCCTACTAAAAAATTCTGGAGCGTATTATCTATGGAAACATAATTGTTATACATATTTGAATACAAAATAGTATACTTTCGAAATTGAAAAACAATCGGGGGTGTGGATTATATATGGTAGAGGATTATACATGATTAAATACTCTGTGTGTGCGTGTGTGTATGTGTGTGCATTTATATAGTCAAGAAAGCTTTACAGCTTTGAGCACTCAATATATGAAAATAAAAATAACTTCTTTTCAAAACTTTTTTCTGTCATTTCAGTCACTTATTTCCCAATATCTGTCAAGGCAATTTATGCAATTTTCTTGGTTGTTTTTATCTTTCACACAGACTCTTATATTATGGCAATGTGTGTAAATGTTTCTTGCAAATCTCCATTAAATCGAATGTGACTAGAGAAAGGGTATATTTTACCTTTCGTTCACTCTTTTCAAATTCAAATATTCTAATGCAAAATAGCTTCAATACAATATAGGAAATGAATTTATTCAATAATAATACAGAACAAGTCAGTTAAGTTCATAAAAAAGCGTCCAGCTTTAGATTCTTGCCACTCTGATATTGTATATAGTTTTGAATGCTTATTTTCATATTTTACATTATTTTCGTGAGTAGATTGATGTTATATCTTTTTACTCGAAAACTTTTGAATTCATTCAATCTTTTTATCCAATACACCCATGTGCTTCTGGAATCTAAAATACCCGCGATACATTTGGCTTACTAGCTTGCAATAGTTGTTGAAAGGAGATGAACAAACGGCATCACATCAAGTGAGTGCCACACTGGAAATTTGGCAAAATTATGATATTCTGGATGATTAGTAAAAGTTCATTCGTTGACTGAATATCAAAAAATATCAAGATTTTGTGAAAAAAGAATCTTGAAACATCTGATTTACAACAGAATAAAGGAATAGCCCCCCACCAAAAAAATCACGGAGACCAACCTCTAGCATACGTATCTATTTATAACTGATGCAATCCAGGATTATTCCTTGAAATACATCAAAATTTAAATCAATTGAAAAGAAATGATAAGATAAAAACATTCTATGCAACAAAACTAATCAAAAGTAAACGCCAACCTGAAAGATTCAAACAAGTTTGAACATCGTCCCATTTCAGAGATTTTACGGGAAAATGGATTGCAAAAAGGAACGTAAAATATGCAATGTACTTATAGAAGGGAAATCCTATTTATTTAAGTACTCAACGAAACCTGAAATAAAGAGAAACCTAACATGCAATTAGATCAATTGCAGTTGTTAAATAAAAAAAATATCTCTTCACAGAAGCAATACAAATATCCCTGAAAACGGGAATGTATGTTTCAAAACTAGTTTATGGGATTAGCTTACAAACTATCACGCCACGCGATATATATATATGTGTATATGTATATATATGTATATATATATATATATATATATATATATATATATATATATATATATATATATATATATATATATATATATATATATATGTGTGTGTGTGTGTGTTTGTGTGTGTGCATATATATATATATATATATATATATATATATATATATATATGTATAATTTTTTTTTATATTACACGCATTTCGGTCTTCAAAAGCTTCCTCAGATATTTTTTTCTCTTTAGGTTCTTTTGAATTGTTAGTGGTGTATACCTACGGTTTCCATAAATATATGTTTGGTGGCCGTTGAGAAATATAGTTTTAATAACGGTGCCTTTTTGTGAATTGTAGTAACGGACACTTCAAAATGAAGCCAATCTATCAAAAAGATGATTTTCTGTACGAGAAATTGTTTAATAGACCCCAGAAAAATAGAAAGAATACTTTTTATCCAATACTTTCTCATCCAATACTCTTATACAATAATTTTCCAATAGACTGTGAAACTTTATGGACAAATATATTTTCTCTTTTAAGATAGATATCAAAATAGATATGTACGCGTATCAAGACGTAAACAGAGAGGACACGCCAACTCAGCCAATCCCACCAAGATAACAATAGTCAAAAGAAATATATATAAAGTTCTTATCAACCAAGAGAGATGCAAGAAATTACCTCCTCCTATAATAGAAGCTCCCTTTCCAACCTTTCAATGGATGCACAAAGCTGAAAATTCAAATGATCCGTCAAAATGATAGAACCACAATTCACAAAAAGCCACTGTTATTAAAACTACATTCCTCAACGGCCACAGGACATATATTCATGGAAACTGCAGATATACTCGACTAAAAATTCAAAAGAACCCAAAGAGAAAAAAAAACCTGAAGAAGCTTTTGATGGCCGAAACACGTGTAATATAAAAAATTATATATATATATATATATATGTATATATATATATATATATATATATATATATATATATGTATATATATATATATGTATATATATATATATATATATATATATATATATATATATATATTGTGTGGCATGATAGTTGGTAAGCTAATCTCATATCCTAGTTTAATTGTATATTTTAATCGGTGCCCAACTACTGTGGCTCTGAGTTAGATTAACCTACTCTGGGTAAATAACTATGGCACCTCGATGGTAATCATGGTTGGAAAGCCTATCTTTTCTGACCATTACATTAGTATTGTGGGTCTGATTCTCACTGGGTATTCTAGATTAATTGTAAACAGTTAATCCTGCTTCTGATTAGTCGGATAATATTGTAGAAGTGACATTTGCTTTTGTCTGTCCATTCATACAATATCCCTACAAGTTCTCAATAAATTCAGAAGATATTCAGTTGAAGAGAAGATCGTGAACCAAGAAACGATTGATAAAATTTGGGGGCAGATCCAAGATTTTATTTTTACTTTTTGTGTCAATGGCGTTGGCAGAGGTATGCGCTCTCTGGGATGGTTCGTTGGGTTTTCACTGCAGGTCAATTGGCAAATCCTCAATAATCCAGGACTCCCCTAAGTATTTTAGCCGACGTCAGTAGTTCTGTCGTTGGGATAATCTCAGCTTTTCCCCCAGATTCCCAGTTACTCCAGCCTCTACAAGATTCTTCGAGACTGCTGGACCACGATGGGAACTGTTGTTACCTTCATGTTTCACAGCCTCTCCAGTTTCTTTCTAAGGCCCAGATACTTATCCAACTTTTAATTTTCTTTAAGCATTACTGCGTGGTCAACCTGGAACAACGAAATCCACTCTCTGACACGTTTTTTATCCACCTTGAGTCATCCAAGGTCTAAAATCTCCTCCTCCTCCTCCTCCTCCTCCTCTTCTTCTTCTTCTTCTTCTTCTTCTTCTTCTTCTTCTTCTTCTTCTTCTTCTTCTTCTTCTTCTTCTTCTTCTTCTTCTTCTTCTTCTTCTTCCCAATGGTGTTTCACTGCCGACTGAGTAACCCCACGTAAAAAATGTGCCTTCAACCATGCTCAGTAAGATTCTATCTTATTTATTGCCAAGTTAGTCCAAGGCGACGCAACCAGTTCTCGAGATATTTAAAATAGCTTGATTCTTTTCGGTCAAACCACATATCATAATAAGACACCGTTCACCATAACTGTCACTAAAACTGCCTACACAAGTTTCTCCAGTTCTTAAGGTGGTCTGATTGGCTGGCTGGATGGATGGCTATGTATGTATGTATGTATCACACGAGCAGGATGAATCAGTTGGGCTAGAGGGCTGAAAATTACTTTTACTTCTTATTATGTCTAAAAAAACGGGGTTTTATTTGAAAATTCCTCACCACATAGGTTTATAGTGAGAGGTTCAATATGCAATGTGAGTAAATTCATACCTTATTTTGTGTCCGGCAACATTTGTGCTTATTGTTTTGATCACTTTGTAACGATCACTGCCCAACAAAAGAAAGTAACTTATTAATTAATCACCCCTTTTTCCGATTTTTAGTTGATCCCCACCAACGTGGCATACAGCCAAAATACATTGGTCATGCGACGGTTTTTATTGAGTGACTAATTTTTATCTTTTGCTTTTTTTTATTGGGTTCATTGAAAAGGGAGAGAGAAAAGAAATTAAAAGAGGCTTATGAAAAAGATACCCGTCATCTTGACTCGACATATGGGGTGTTTTCGTTTTTTTCTGAAATAATTTCCCGATTTTAAATTAGATTATTTTCAATTATTCCAATTAAAATTAAGACCTTCACACATTTTCTTCATGAATTATTCCATTCAGGGAAGCGGGTTTTTTCTGTCTTGGACACAAAATGCTCAATATGCAGGAAGCATGAACCTGGCCGAATACATTGAAGGGTTCAATTTTATTGGCTTCATGACAAAACAAAGAAATGAGAAGAAAATCTGAAGAGAAGAAAGAAAAAAGAGGAAAACAAAGAAAAGAGAGAAAGGTTTAAAGCAAAGAAAGAAGTTGAAAGAAAGAAAGAAAGAAAGAAAGATAGAGAGAAATAAAGACAGAGAGAAGAATGATTAAATAGAAGGAACAACCTTGAAATTCAATGCACCAAGATGTAGCAAAGCCAGTGCTACAACTTTCTTCTCAAGTTTACGTCTAAAATTGAATCAAGAATAACTTGAAAGACAGGAAAATCTAGATTTTCCACAAATAAAATCTAGTAAATATATTTCATATTAATAATAAATTAAGTGAGACCTGAATCTTCAACATTTATTTCATTCCAATATTACTTGATTTAATAAAAAAAATATTACCCATTATATTGCAATAAATTTGATATTTGTTTCATTAAAAATCTTCTGGAGAGTAATTTTTGTCAAAAACATCTATATTCAGATTTTTTTGAACAAATAAGTAAGCAACTCTGAGCAAAAGACTTGAATAATGTTTCGCTTTGTCGCTGCTAGAGATGCTAACACATCTAATAAAAATAAAACGAAAGACAATTTAGAAAGAAGCAAACAAACAAAAGAATGAAGAATAATGGAAAGACGGAGACAGAAGTCAAAATGAAAATGAAGGAAGAATTCGGAAAGAAAAAGAGAGTCCCCGTGCATCAAATAAAAAGCCCAGGGGAATTAGTAGTCTAAGCACAAAATGCAACGGATTTTAAAAAGATCCCTTGACTTTCAAACCAAGAAATCTCCAATTGCTGACAAATCTCGCCAGTTCTCGTTCTAGGAACTCTCAATGGCGTACACAGTATTCAGACGAAAAGCCTGTTAGAGCAGTAGGGATGGGGTGACTTTTCAACGTAACAGTTGATATTGGGGAGGCTTTGAAAGGCCCAGTTGCTAACGGTACGAAGATTGTTTAAATCCTGCTGAGATTGTTCAAGTTTGTGTTCACTTTGCACTAATGCTCTCGGGAAAAGCATGAATACATCTCCCCCACTCTAACAATGGGAAAACAATTGAAGGAGAAAATGAGTAGCGCCATCTCCTGTTTATCAGTAGGTTAAAAGTAAATAGACTTTGGTTATTTCAGCACCATCCTTGCAGTTATTATTCTGTTTGAATCATTACTGCGGCCTCAAATATATGACTCTTTTTTGTTAATTTGGCCTATTTCCCCGTTGTATGATACGCAGTTTTCGTCAAAATATGGCTTTAAAGATTATCCCGCATATTATATCCCGAAATTCATAGTTTGTAGTTGGCCTATGAGTTTTAAATGTTTACCTTTTATACTTTTAGCTTACCAAGAAAAGACACTTCTACATCAACAAAATGTTGTTCTCAATAATTTACGACGACGTAAATGGGTTTCACGAACTTGGTATACAGTAATGTCTCCATTAGAACCCGGAAATTGAGAAGTAGGTATACACCTTATACCACTCCTCCATTCCCATCCATGATAATTATTATCTATAAAGCATTGATTGGGATAAAATTATTGCAAGAACATTTCTTATTCTAACTTGTCAGAATTGGGTTTTTAAAACAAAACTCTAAATTGAAACTCTCTTGTGTCAGTATCAACCCAGGCGAATTTTGTTCTAGATTAAAAGATATTTTCAATGATTTTTGTTTTCATCCTCATTCTTATGGGATAGGGACATTGTAAGTATCCCGTGCTAGACAAAGGTCAATTTGTGCTATTCAAAGTTATGGAAACCTGAATAAAGTTGCTCCTATTTTCTGAGATTGATGGTCAAAGTTGGTTTGGTTATAAACATAAACCAGAAAAGCCCGGAAAATCTGATAAATTTTCCTTTCACTGCACAAAGAAGAATCTGGAAAATATCGTTAAAACTTCACCTCTCAGAGACTTTATGAATCTCCAATATCTCAAGTACATTGCACCCGTGGACTGTAGACCAAACAGTGATCTTACGAACTTGTGTCTTTTGTTTGTCTCTGTCTAAATCTATTACAGTGATCCATGAGTAAGGATTTCGTGGGTCCTCGGCAATATATCAGCTGAACGAGCCACACGAGAAACACAATCGAGGGCTGGTTTCACAAGACTCTTGAATAGAATTTTTGAGCAGATAAACTAATGTCTCATTGATATGAGACTACTTATAGACTGAGTACTAACCTCGTACCGGACTAGTAATATTTGCCAAGTTCAACTGAGTCTAGCCCAAGGTTACAAGCGTGGAGCGTCCAATATGAACTAAACATATCATAATAAAAATGATTTTATTGAACAAATATTACCAAATTTTGTTTTCCCGTAGTTAGGAGATTAATTTTTCATCAAAGAAGATATGTGGTTCAATTTCAAGAAAATCATTGCATAGAGCTTTTTTTAAAAGCAAGGGTATTCGATAACTTTCAAAGGAATAATTAACATTCCAACTTTTGTTCAGAATATCGAGGAACAACTTCAAATCGAAGGATGGTCAGAAATTCTGATTTCGGGAGGAAAAAAATGCTTGCCTCTTTTCTTGGATTATACACCAGACGAGAGTTAAAGAATGCATCGGCTGAAATGTTATGTTGAAACCGTCAAGGAAGGAAGAAAAATAGATGAAAGATTCGATTGTTCGAACAAAAGTTAGAAAGCAAGAACTGTTCTTTATTCCTGAAAAAAAGACGTAAAAAACACAAACCAACAATTTCTTCATTATTATCAATATTTTGACTTCTACTTATGTTTATCTCAATTTTTTAGTTGCCATTTTATCGCAACTTTCACTCGGGCTGGTTTCCCTTTGACAATGATCTATCGGCATGGGTAAGAGATAAAGAATTAGCTCCAGGTGAAACTCACAGCACTCCTTGATGTGCGTGTTTACAACATGTTGCTCAAGCAACTGAGCATCTGAACTCAAATGACAAACATAATTTAGATTAAAACCTTTAAACTCATCATACCAATCAATTGCCGCCATGTTTGTTTACATCAAAAGCTGGTAATGTCAGTATTATTATAGCAATATGTTTCATTAAATGAAGAATTATGATACCTTATTTCTTATTTTTAGAATACTACTTACCTTCATTTTTTACTTACTGCCCAAGGGAGGCCAGCCTGAGTATAAGATTAAAAGCAAGTAGTTTAGAAATTAATCATAATGATTCACAATACTTGATTTAATAAAAAAATAATTTAAAAAATAATTGCCGTAAACTTTCTTGATTTGAATTTTGATAATTTGAAAACTAACCTGATTGACAGATGATCTGACTCAGACAAGGTCACACTTCAACAGAATTTTGTCAAGAAAATTCTATTTTTTTAAAAAAACAAATTAAGCTCAGCTATATGATTATGTTGATTGCTTCATCAAAATGGTGACGGGAGGATGATAATGTCTTTGTTCTCAATTCACTTTGAACTAATTATGGAAATTGACTTCATAAACAGAGGCGCCAGTCTGCAACGAACAGAGATTAGAATTGTCTATAATTTTTACAAGAGTCATCAAGATTCGAAAAGTTTTTTTGAACACTCGAATTCATTCTTCGTGTTAGTTTTGTTTTATACACACGACGTTTCAGCTGATCTTCTATAATAGCAACGCATGAAACATAGGATGCGGTTGTTTTTAACTCTTTTTCTCTATTAACCCAGGGCTTCCATACCTTGTCCTAGTTGAGTTACGAGAGCCACACCTAGTTCAATTTTACACTAGTCTGACACTCAAACCCATTCTTCGTGTTATTTTAGTTATTCACACCATGTCGAGACTGATCCATTCTACGACCTTCCTCGACAACGCTGGAAAGCAGAGCGATTGATATTGTCTTGAAAGCAGCAGTCATTATATCACATCTGAGGAAGGCTCGAAAGCAGATCAGCAGAATTATCGTGTTAAAAGCCACAAAGGCGAAAGGGTTACTCGACTAAACAAAGAAACAAAAATTAGTTGATTTATGCAGCTTTTTCCATGGTTTTTTTCAGTCAACAGCATTCTCTGGCTATTATTTGGACTTCTTCCCAGAACGCAGTGGGTTCACCTTTCTCTCTGCAGATATGATCCGCCATACCATATTTTTCTTGTTCGCCTTTGGTCGTAGCTTTTTGTGTCCTTTAGTCGGACTTTGAGGACGGCTCGTTTCACCTTTGTGATTTAAGATTAATCTCCTCATGTTCTGGGTTGACCGGTAAAAATGTTTATTTTTTCTTTCCAGAGAAAGATAAGGTTCTAATTTTTAAACAATTTACAGAACTCTCATTTCTTTCTGGGAGAAAGCTGGAGATCAGATCGCCCGAATGATCCAGTTTAAAGCAACGACGCCACTTGGGAAGACTGGAATGCCGAGCGATTAACTTATTTTCTCCAAAGTCTTTGATGTGACCCGGTGTTGGATTGAACCACGGCCTACCGAACCGGGGTGGGGGCACTCTACCTCCAGGTGACAAGGACCTTTTTTTTTTTTCGAAATGGTAAGTGTTCTGTTTTTGATGACGCATGGTGATCAATTTCCATTGGCTTCAATCCAATTGGAAGAACGGTAAGTGCAATCAAGATATGACAAATATTGAAACTGCATTGACACCTGGGTCCCCCGGGCGGAAAGTGACACAGTAATAGCTTTCCCCAATTACAACAGTAAGACTCAATAACTCATGGCTAGATGGCGTCTTTCCCTTGAATCTAGTCGTGTATTATTCACCGGAGTTTAAATGAGTCTTAGGGGGAGAATAACGATAGGCACGTCCACACACAGAGCTTACGTCCAAATCATGTTGGAGACATCGGTCCTCGTGTGATGATCGGAGTTCAGCAACGTCGAGCCTGGTCAGTAACGAGATGGGAGAGCAATTAAGAGTACCAGATGCCGTAAGCGAGAATGGTGAAGTGAGTGTAATGTAACCTCGAAGTCTATTTTATATACTGCAAGAAGAGACAAGAGAATCGTGTGCTGTTCAAGCCAGCGTAGGGCACCGCTTAGCTCTACACGCACTCATACACATACGCATATACATATATGTATGTTTGCGCGTGAGAGAGAGAGAGAAAAAGAAAAAAGGAAGTAGATACATTAGATTGATGAGAAAATTTCATCTTAGAGATATCTTTGGGATGTAGGTGTAGGATGACACGCTGATCTGACTCAGCAAGACGAGTTCGAACTCAGGCTGGGATAATTGTGCTCACTACACTATCGCTATAGGGGGAGGCTTGAATCCATCTCAATCCAAGCCATGAGTGAAATAACGTGTGGTGAAGTGAGTGACACCACTTCGGGTGCCTGTCGCCTCTAAGTCTAATTAAAACATCACAGATAGTTCGAGCTAGTAGTAAAGGGATATATGGAATCAAAGCTGTGGTAGCTGGAGCTGCAGCCAACGTAAGGGCACAACTTATTCTCTGCCTTTAGAGTTTTACAACAAAATTCAAAGATAGGAAAATGGCTTACATAAAAATAGGTCCGGTAAGTTCACTCGATAGAAACTGTTACATTACCAACGTCTTTTAGTAGCATGCCGTATTGGGGATGATCAATTACAAAAATGGAAAAGAGGACGATCAATGAAGAAGTTAACACTCTCGCCTATTATTCGCCAGTGAATACTAAAAAAGTTTCAATTTGAAAAAAAAAAACAAGTGTGAATGCTGCCGGACAGAAATTTAGCATGAAATTACATTTAAAGTTGACACCCCCCCCCCTTAAAAACCTATTTGGGGTGTAGAATTTCCGAAAATGAGAAAAAAAAAGTTTTTCTGTTGATGTGATAAAGGGTAAATGATTGAATTTTCAGCCCTGTAGCTTTCTTGGTGTGGACTGTGTGCATGACTCATAGATAGCCAGTCAGTTAGTCAGGATGACTTAAAAAAACTGTAGAAACCCTTGACAGTTGAAACAGTTTTGGTGAATGGTTTCTGAAAAACGTCAGTCCACACTTGAACATGTCTCTCTGCCCGATAGAGAAAAGGTCATTTTTAGACAGAGTCATTTTAGAGAATGGATTGTCTAACTGACCTGTGGTTAATCCAACGCATGCGTACCAAAGATCATATATATTGAGTGCTGTGACGCATTCCTTCCTTCACCTTGATCAGGGCTATCTGCAATTTGTGCAGCAGTAGCCCTCCCAATTCCTTCTAGTAGCGGGGAAGCTTTCGATCAATTCTTGTATCGATAGGCCTTTGCCATCCAACCCCTCATCGGTGATTGGTGATTCCTCCCCACCACAGTCCTCTCAGACTACTGCCGATAGGTTCTCGCCGCTTCTGGACATGAGCACCCCATACGCAGTTTCGGATATTCTGAGAGCGAGCTATCTGCCTATAACGATCAAAATCCTCTAAATCTTTCTTCTTATCCATAACTTTTGACATTGAATTGCTATATCGAACCCATCAAAATGAAATACCCGAGGTCAGCTTACCTACCCATTTGCCTTTCAACCTGGCATGAGCAGTCTTTAAAAGACAAGAGTTATCATTCTTGACATATGTTACTGGTCATAATTTTTTGGCTCATAAGTGTACATGTAATATCGTATGCGCATGTATGTATGTGTGTGTATGCCTGAAGGCATTTCGAGAAATATATTTACGTGCATATTTACATACATACCATTTCCTTATGAGCAACTTCCACGGGGTATTTCAAAATCACAAAAGGTTTTTTTAATTTTTGTTCGTTATTTTGATGCATGTTGATTTTTCTATTTTTCAATTTATTACGTAAGTAAAATTGATTTCTATTTTTTATCTTTCAAATTGAAATATAGATATTCTTTTTTTCTCACAATCCCCCTAAACGAAAACGTTCGCGGCTCTTTAAACCACTTCGGAATTGGGAGGAGGAGGAGGAGGAACTGCGTTTCCCTATTTATTTTCATCGTAATCTGCACAAAAACAAGCCGATATTGATGGATGATATAAAGGTCATTAAATTTATATATAACAATATATATATATGTGTGTGCGTGTATGTGTGTGTGTGTGTGTATATGTATAATTTGTTCAAACCTATCTACACATTTTAGTTTATGATGTAATGTTGATATTATTTATACATTTCTGCATGCTTCGATGTATTTATTTCACATACGGTCAAATTCACAAATGCATATTCGCTTTAAAAATATACCTAAAGTGCATTGGCTATTAATATATATATATATATATATATATATATATATATATATATATATATATCTGAGTATTAATGTGCACATATATCATCTCACGATTACTGCATCAATGTATGCGTATGTTTAGACAGCAGACCTTCATTATTCTTGAACGTAAACTAGAAAAGATAACAATAGTAAGTAAAAGAAAACATCTCTTGTCTATGGTCTTTAATCAAACTTTTGTTCATATATATATATATATATATATATATATATATATATATATATATATATATATATATATATAATTTATTATTTGACTCACAACAGTATGAAAAATTGTTCCGATGTAACCACATCTTTTCAGATAAGTAAACAGTAATGAATCGAACGAAAACACACACACATAAATATTCATATACTAGTTGAATATCCGTCTACGCCTGGTTAAATATTTAGGAAATGAAAAAAAAGAACTAAGGCTTCCAGACATGTAAAGTAGTTTCTCTCCACTCAGGGATACAGCTTCAGATTTCAGAGCCCGAAAGGCTTGCTTCTTTTGAGGACCCCCTCGTACATTTAGTGCGAGTATTTAATGTAAAATATCAGTATAAAAAAGAAACCCATTGGAAAATGGACTTGTAAGACCCCTAACCATGAAACCAAAATAAATAGACTAAATCCTGACAGACAAAAGCTACAACATCAAAGACATTCAAATTCTAAACCAAGTAAACGTAAAAAGCGACCACGGAATGGTAAGATGTAAGATGCAAGTAAACACCAATACAGAATGCAGGAAAATCTTCCACGCCGGACCGCAACCACTAAACGTACCAAGTAAACTCACCTAACCCTTAAAGCTAGAATTGAAAAACTGATTTGATATGCTTACTAACGACACCAACGTCAACGAACTCTACAGCAAAATAACAACCTCTCTATTAGAAGCCGCCAATATGTTTAAACCAAGAAATACACCGACCATTGGCAATATCTCAGACGAAACCAGGAAACTTATTGAAAAGCGCAGAAACTTCAAACCACCAACAACTACAAGGGAAAAATAGAAGAAACTGAACTAAACAAAACAATAAAGAAGAAACTAAGAGAAGACAATTGAAGGTATACAGCAGCCATCATCAAAACCTCCCTCGAAAAACTTGAAGCAAATGGGGACATAACAACAGAGACGGAATAGTTGAACACACCCAAGAATTTTACCAGGAAATCTACTCTTCAAAACACGGACAGCATAACAATGACCAGAATACACAACACGCTGACAATCAGTTCGATGACTTCCCAGAAGTTACATCATGGGAATTAAAGCAAGCCATCAAAAAAAAAAAAAAGAAAAGCTCCAGGACCAGATAACATCACCATCGATCTACGCAAAAAAGTCGGTAAGAACGTCAACGAAAAGATAGCTGTTCTATTCAACTTGGGTCTAAAACAGAGTTCTGCTCATGATCTATTTATGATAATGAATCTCCATGAATTTCTTAAAAGAAGAAAACAAGCAAAGAATCACCGAAACAGTCACCTGGTAAACAACTTATGATCCCAACAAGGAAAAAATTACACACTGTACCATAAAACAGGAAATAAAAACGCTGAATGAAATTACATAAATTGCATTGATAGATATTAAGAAATAAGTGACAAGTGACACAAAATGAAAAATTTAAAGTTTTTCAACATTTACTGTTTAAAGCTGTAAAGCTTTCTAAACTCTCTCTCTCTCTCACTTGCTTTTGCTTTTGCTTTTTCTTTTTCTTTTTCTTTCTCTCTCTCTCTCTCTCTCTCTCTCTCTCTTCCTTTCTCTCTCTATATATTTATGCACGTGTGTGTTGGTACATTTTATATCTATTTTTCTATGCAAAAGAAAGTATGTATTGAAAAATGGATATATACGATCCGATTGAATGAGTATCAATTGCGTTACATTGTATAAAAGCATCTATTTGAAACGATCACCCATCGTAATACTCATAATGTATTACTTGACCTAAATAACGTAAATAGAATTTGTTTTGAATAGAAGAAAACGGGGCTGCTGCTGGAATCGAAACTGCTACCGATAGGGTTGCCGCTTTAACGTAGTGTTGCTCTTACCATTGAGCCAATAAACCGGCGATGATGCAAAGGCCTAAATATCTGCTTTCACTGCAAGTTCTCATCTCGTTTATTCACGGTCTATTCGTTTCTTTCAGGGCGACAGTTATGTATTTAGAAATGGATATGTATGATCTGACTGAGTGAATATGTATAAAAGGTCGATTTAGAATTATTTTGGCAGGATAAGTCATAAAATACCAAGTTGCAGCATAAAGCATTTGAGGTTGACCTCAGTGGCCATTTGAGGTCACCAGAGGTAATTTTTGGTAATTCCTAGCTGATTTCTACAAATTCTAGCATGATATTAGGTTTTCTTTCGAAGTTTTAATATCGCAAATGGTCGGGCAGATGAGGTCGAATTCGATAGGATACGTACGTTGCGCTAACCTCCAAAATCATTGGTCACTTAAGGGTCATTCTTTTAACTGGTTCTTGCGACTTAAGTGAAAGGGCATTTTCCCCCTAAAAAAAGTAGTGAGGAGGTCAATTTTGGGTTAAAAAAAAAAAATTTTTTCAAACATCTTCCGACCAAACAATTACATTCTTGGAAGAAAATTGATGTTGGCTTACATTGAACAGTAAAAGATGATAGGATAGGTGATTATTGCAGGTCACCAGAGGTTGATTTGGGATTAAAATAATTTCTCTTTTCAGTTAAACTCATGAAAGCAAATAATATCTGATAGAGAAAGACCGTTGCTTCCTGTCCGCCGAGCCAAAGTACAGTCTTGAAGTACCTCGTTACTTCTGAAGTAAAAATAACATTTTATAGGATCGGATTTGTCATTTGTAATTATGTTCAGATAGAGTTGCGTCTTTTTAAAATAATTGCGAATGGTTGCTCTTAGAAAGTAATGGTTCATCCCAGTATTATAGCTACGTAGTTAATAGGACGGCCACACTCATCCCAAACCTAGATTTCTTTCTGAAAGCTGACACTTTGTCACTGGTAATGGACCTGACTGAAAGGAGGAGAAATTAATTAGAGAGAGAAAGTATACCTGTACTTGAACTTATAAAATGTCTTTTATAAAATAAAATGATAAAGTATACATCTAACTTAATATATTAACAAAACTGTACAGTATTTTTATCAGTATGTGTTTTCCACAGCATCTTACAAAATCTTAAAAAACATACCTAACTATTGATATCAAAATTGCGAATAATCAAATCCATGAAATAGAAACCAGTGAAATACGAGGGTTGACTGTAAATTACTTCAATGACCTGATTCACCCAGCTGCTGTATTTGAGGAAGGGGAGGGATGGTAGAATCTTATTACGGCTTTGGCTGTTACTTTGGAAAAGGCCAGCATGTCGATTGATTAATTTGTCAAGCGGTATATCAACACTTGATGGGTCATTTAATGTCGAAATCAGTTTAAAATTCGGAAAGTCGGGTGTTTATTTGTTTTTGTCTTTTCTTTCTTGCGACTTTAATGAAACGGCAATTTTTTAATAGTCTCGTGACATTGGTGAAAGGTTATTTTTTTCTAAAAAATGTGGTCGAGACAAATAATTTGTAGAGGTAAAAAAATCCTTTAAAGGTTGAAAAATATTTTGTTTTGGTTTGGTTTTTGGTTTTTTTTCACAGGTAAAAAACAAATAAAAATAGATTTATAGATGGATATTTTTTTTCTTTTCTAATTATATTTTGATTTCGAAAGGTCATTTGGATTGACCCAGTTGAAGAAATCTTTTGAATTTCTTGCTTGGTAATACTTGTCAGTAAGGGACTAGCTATGTATGGCCCCTGGCACCTTACAGAAGTTGGGGCCTCTTCACATTTCAGGGGGTATGAATGGTTGGTCAAGGTGCATCCTATTTGGCTTCTCAGTTTCTCCTCTCTTGACATTCTATGGTTCTGTTGCTATTCTCTTGAAGTCTGTTTAATCCCATAAAGTTTGTTGTTTGTACCAGGGCGCCATCATTCCTGTCACTTATCCACTACGAACTTTTGTTGATGGTTTGTCTACAAGTCGGTGCTGGGGATTTTGACGTTTGATGGGTTCGGGTTTAATGATTTCCTTGCTGCTGCGTCGGATGCCGATATGGCTTGGCACTCAGCAAAAGATGATGGTTTCATTTTTTGAGATGGTGTTGATCTCGTTGAGGAGCTTGGCAGTCATTAAGTCTATCATTTTCCAATTTTTCTGTGATGTAAGATATGACATGACATATGAAAAGATAATGAATTTCTTGAAATTGCTCGACATCATAAAACTGAGTTCTTAGTCAATGGCTGACACTTCAACACTGTACTTGAATGCTTTGTCAGGGAGTCGTTTTTTTTTTAACTTTGTTATGTTGAGGATAGCAATACATCCCACATTGTTTCTATCCTTTAATTCGTCAGTGTATATTGGTAGATGATCGGGTTGATGTTTTTGATGCTGGGTAGGTCTTCTTGAAGGGTGACAAGGCTTTGTTATTGCTTTAGGGTATATAGTTAGTTCTAGCCACGTGTTTGGTTGTTTGGCCAGCCAGGGAGGAGTTTGGGGTTTGACAGACTCTTGGACTTGTGTTGTGTCCGCCTGAGCTTCAGTGATGAGTTCTTCCGTACGTAGTCAGTATGGTTTTCTGTTATTTTCGTTTTTATTAAAGACAATTGTGTATTGTAAGTTAAAGATGCATTTATATTTGGGGTTTGATGGACATGATGATAGTTTTATACAATCCTGTAATGCTAGTTTTTCTCTATTGTTAATGGGGATTCCTATACTTCAGTATATAATATTTCCACTAGGGGGATAGTGAAAGATCCCTGTCTCAACCCTTGGGGATCTACTGTGTCCATATTCTTCATGTATGATCTTCTTGATGAGCCAAATATGAAACAACCGGAGTCAATTTTTAATCTTATTGAGGAGCGGTAGAGTTTAACTTAGGTGCTTCTATCTCCACTCAAGTCAGTGTCTGCTATAACTCTGAGCAGTTGGGAGGTTTTATTGCATTTGGACCTAAGATATTTTATATGGAATATGAATGTCAGTCTTTTTACCGGAGATAATGCCTAGTTATTTGTATTGATCCATTATAGGTATTACACCACTGTAAATTTGTAAAATAGGATGCATGCATTTTTTGTCTCTTGATAATTTGGAACCACTCTCTGTGGTCCGTTTGATTATTTTGTTGCGGCATAGTTAGCGCTTTCTCGTGAGCATCTATTTTAATCTATAACAGATCAGAAAGTCATCCACGTATAAAGTGTACTCTGTCCCGATGTTTTACTGTCTTGTTTATTTTAAACCGTGTAACAGACAAAATGCTCTCTGCGTTACTCCCATTTTATGTTCTTCTTGAATTGAAAGAAAATAACCAATCTGTACTTTAAACTTTCTATCGTTTAAAAAATCGCTGATAAAAACTGGGATTCTGACTTTCAATTCAAATTCCTTTAAGTTTCTCGTTACGCCATATTTAAGGGTGGTTTCGTGTGCTTTTTCCGAGTCGAAATGTACAGTTAAATCGGTTTTTTTTTTATAAATGCTTCTCGTATGAATGTTTCCAATTGAACTAGGCTATCTATAGGGCTTCTTTTGTTTCTAAATCCCGTCGCTCTATAGCATGTCTTTGATTTAACAATGTTTCCTTTTGTTTCATTTCAGCCCCATATCTCATTTTAGTTAATTGTCCCCCGTTATAATGGAGGGTTTTGATAATTGTTGAATCAAGTTGGCCACTCGTTATTCGCCGATGTTTTCACTGAGTGGTAAGTATAATGAGCATACAGTTATTGTTTTGAGTTGAGTTGCCGATACTGCGACGACCCATCCTCTCGATAGTCACTTATGAAGCTGAAACATGGAACCTAACCAAGAGATAGATCCGAAAACTGAGGAGCAAGCATCCTGCAAATGAGAGAATCATGCTCAATCTCACATGGAGAGATCACAAGACACCACAATATATCAGAAAGAAAACGAAAGTCCGAGATATCATAGAATTTATTAGAAAACTCAAGTGGCAATTGGCTGGTCATGTTGCGAGAATGACAGTCAACTGATGGACATTACGACTTACAACATGGATACCCAGATATCACATGCAATATCGTGGCCAACATGATACAAGATGGAGAGATGAAGTAGGCAAATTAAGAAAATACTGGCTCTGCGACGCCCATGATAGAGAAATGTGGCGAATCCTTGGGAAGGTCAATGTCCAAAGACGGACGATAAAAGACTTATGATGATGAGTCAGAAGCTTTATCAGCGTGTTCGTTTATGTAACTGAATGACTCGTAATGTTTAATGTGTCGTTTTCTTCAAGATGTTTTGTTTTGTTTTTTTGTAAACATTTGATTGCTGCGAGGCTACTTGCTATGAGGAATATTAATTCAAAATGATTAACCGTCGTTCCTCTCAAGTTCTAGTGGATGATTTTTTGTTTTGTTGTGTTTTTTTTTTTTTTTTTTGCCATGCTTTGTTTTGGAGGAAATCTTTGTTAGGAGGTTTAGGCTGTTCATGGATTCTGCTCCTCGATATACATTGTCGTCAAACTTTCAAATTTATGAGGTAAGGTCAATTCTTATCTTTGGTTGTGATCCTGGTCGTGGGAGGATGTGCCCGTCCCTGCCTGGCAAGGGATCTTCTCATTATCTAGCTAATTTTTTCTCCCTGAGTCGGTGTTTGACCCTTTCCAGTTTCTTTTTCCCGTCCCGATGCTTACATTGAGATTGGGGGGGTTAGTTTCTCATTTTGTTTCTCCTGTTGATCTTTCTCCTCCTCCTGGTTTTCATTTTCCTCTGGGGTTAGGTTATGTGGTGTGAGTAGCATTGGTCTTCGTCAGCGTTGGACTTTACGAATTGGGCCAATTTTTTTGTATTTGGTATAACAAGAGGTCAACCAGCTGATTGGTAGGATCGGCCTCTTCAAGTTTTTCAGTAATGACTTCAGGGTCATCAATCGTGACCAGGAAGCTGTCCTAGCATATCATGGGCCGTTACCAATGGCAAACAGGTTGTCTCCATTTGAGGGGAATGTTCTTTCTGCGGGGGATGCAGTCGGTATATTCTCGGCCCCAGCCGACAGGGGCGCAAAGGCGCAAGAGAAGGGCTCATAGAATTCGGCAACGTCTGTCTTACAACTACTTACACTGTATATGACGAAAAACCTCCAGAAAACTTGTTGAAATGTAATCATATCTTAAGGGATGCTTGAGCCATTCATGAGAAAAATGACTGACGAAAATCTGTCCGTAAACATCATTAGTTTCTGGTGTATATAATCGAAGATTGGTCAGACCACTGATGACCTCGAATGACCTGCAAGGTTAACGTATTTGATGAGTCGATTCTTATTGATTTCCCCATGTCAAATGATAGGTCAACAGGCCTTGTAGTTTTAGAGGACAGATGGCCCCAAATATTAGTGTATATATATATATATATATATATATATATATATATATATATATATATATATATATATATATGTGTGTGTGTGTGTGTGTGTGAGTGCATCGATTTTATAAAGCCCAACCTTCCATTAAAATGATAAAATTCTGGTATTTCTGGTTTAGAAAAAAAATCAAATTTTTATTCAACAAATTGGTGGGGGTGTACTTATTCATGTGCGATACCGTACATCGTATGTTCATACTGTTTCGGCCCTCTTACACGCGTAAGCATATAAATTTAGGCGAGAAGGTGCATGCACACACGTACATATACGCACACGCACATACACACATATTTATATTGATACTTTTTTAAATGTTCTGTTTCTATCAATTAATTCGATCAAAAATATAACTACACAAACGCACCTACACATCTCTCTCTACGTGTTATATACACACATATCTACCTTCTACCCCTCTTATATATATATATATATATATATATATATATATATATATATATATATATATATTGAAATCGTGTTTTGTATATGCAACGTATTCGCTCAAGAACATGACTGTAAGCAAGCATACACATTCTATCACAGTCACCCACCCCTTTACACACTAACATATCATCACCCCTCACACTCACATGCACACACACACATATAGTAGGAGGGATATATATATATATATATATATATATATATATATATATATATATATATATATATATATATATATATATATATATTATAATGTAGATATTGGTCCGTGTGATATTTATGTAGAGACTTATCTTTCCGCTGTTCTTGTTGTGTTTCAGTCTGGTTAAATTAATCTGTTTACAAATCGACGAATCTCTGCAAAGTTTCCGTTTCAATGAAGATCGGATTTTCTCTTCTGTCGGGAGAAAAAAGGGGCACGACACACAGATCTGATAGGATGGAATCGACATAAACACAACCCGAAATCCTGGAATGAGATGTGAGACACGGCAAACAATTTTTTTTTATCTTTTCTTCTTCTTCAGCCTCAAAAGTTCATTGTTGGACGTAGTCCTCCCCCAAAGTATCTTGTTATTAGACATTGAGGAGTTTATGGGCCTTGCCCTGCCACACTGGCCTATGACTTATTTACAGGAGGAGAGGTGGATTTGTGGCACACAGCGAATAAATTTGTTTTTACGTCTTATTTTTCATCAGCCTCTAAAATCAGTTTTAGTCCAATGTTCCCACAAATTCTTTCGTAGTCAGAAATGTTTACGTTGTGCCATGTTTTTCCAATGACAAAAGTATGTGTGCACTGAATGCTTGTACAAATGTAAACTTGAAATTGTTTCAAGATAATTTTGATACAGCCTATTCCTCATGACTAATGAAAATGTATTGGCACTTTTTAGTATTACACAAGTATGATTGCCTTCCCTGAAGTAACGTATTTAGTTAAGATTTTAATTAATACTTTGAACTACTTTATTCAGTTTGTTGTTCCATTAAATAAAAAATTGATGAGTCGAACGACCGTAGCCATCGAAGATGGTGGACAGTTCTATCTTTTTTGTGTGCGTGAGTTTGTTTGTATTCAAGCGCTTCTGGCCATGCCGTTTTATCTATAGACAGAAAATTATCAGAAAATAGTCATCGGCACTCCTCTGGACATCGTCTGAAAAACAATTTATTTTTGGACAAAAAACAACTTTTTTTCACCTTTAGGGCCCTATTTTGACAGGTTTATCATTAAAATCTAGATTTTCTAGAATTTAAATGTTTCTATATGTTTCTTTTCAATCTATTTAAAATGTTTTCCAAAATGTTGTGTCATATCAATTTATTCAGACCATATTTATTTTTCGATGAAATTTATTCACCTGACTTTAAATTTTGATTCTACGGTTCTTCGATTATTGACTGTGATGACGAGTATGCTTTATTTTCATGAACTATCTTTTATAACTAAACTTTTGAGCGAACATTAATTTCTTTCGTGAACTGGTTGCAAAACATGATCACGCGAGTGTATGTATAGCTTCGAGGGGACTATGATAGTTACGTAGATAATAATTTTAGTTCATTTTTAAGTCTGGCAACCCAGTGTTTACATAGAATCTATCTGAAAAAAACAGATTGCATCTGAATTTGCTTCTGATTTTCCTAATGACATAGGTTCCTCAAACATTCTGGGATGAGGGGTTAATCTATGTATGATGTTTTTGTCAAAAAATGAATGCAGAAGGAAACTGGATATACGTTTTAACACTGCTTAGAAAATAATTTTAGTACTTAACATCCACCGTACAAAAATTCAAGGTAGGACCTTTTAGTTATTTACTAATTACAGTTTAAATACGGCCGAATCGCGTTGGATACACTGGTTCTTGTAAGATCACCGAAGTTAAGCGAAATGGTCATTACCCTGATATACGTGACCGTCTGAGAATACCAGGTGCCGTGTGCAGCAGTGAGATTGTTCTGCAGTCGTCTTAGCCTATTCTCTATCGCCTATTAAGAGAACCACTCGCCAAGCTAAGACCAGACTGTACACCAGTCCCTTTCTGAAGTACACGTTGCTCTGAGACGTATGACACTGTGCTCTCTTAGGGACCACCTTACTCGTAACAAGTGGCAGCAATCATTAAACGTAGCTCGGATTTGGAAGGTGCAAGACGGCAAGAAGAATCTGTGAACCAAGTTCAAACTCCAATGTGGACAGTTTAGGTTCTCATTGATGTCCTTGGGAAAGGCATTAATCAGCAACCCTCGCTTTTAATATCTGAGGTTAACCAGAGGACTGAAATGAAATTTTAAAAAATTGAAATTTACAACATTCAATTTCATTGAACGATTTTTTCCTTGTCGCACCATTTTCAATGTACAGTTGACTGATTCTACACAAGTTCTGGGTATGTGTCCAGATTTATTGAAAAAATATTGGTTAGAAATTGTTTTCTTACTTTGTTTAAAAATAAAATAAAGATACGTGCTATCGTGATCGAAATCAATGTCACAGTGTACTTTCAAATTTCTGAAACGCAAATGTCTACCAGAAATGCACTCGGAAGCCAAACAACCCTCTTTTACGATCGTCCTGAAAGAGGAACCAGTTCGGAACTACATCCCAAGGCAGCGGAAGGTTTCAGTATCTTCTAATCTTCATAACAACTTGTGATATCATTTGAGTGATATTGATCTAAGATCTCAGCTTATCTTCCCAGGATTTTCACGCCAAACTGGATCCTGTTGCATTGCTCTAAGAACTTGACCTTTGATGCTTTGTGGAACTTCAGTGCTTGTGTGTGAACTTGAGTGTTTACTTGCATAGTGTTTGACTCGAGATAGACTGTTGATTTGTTTGACCAGTCGTAATTTTTCCAGTGCTTGCAACGGTCATAGAAGCGTCTCTAAAATAGGTTCTTTGTTTGCAATAGGCGCATGAAATGACGTAAATCGGCACATAAAATGACGTAAATCGGCGCATGAAATGACGTAAATCGGCACATAAAATGACGTAAATCGGCACATAAAATGACGTAAATCGGCACATGAAATGACGTAAATCGGCACATAAAATGACGTAAATCGGTGCATGGAATGACGTAAATCGGTGCATGGAATGACGTAAATTCCGAAATAACCTGAGGATGGATATCAATCTCGCCCGTCTTCTCGTTCTCCACAGATGTTTATCGGATTCATCCTCTCAACGGCTTTCGGGTATGATCATATTTTCAAGACACGTTCCGTTTATTGATATTTTCCATGAATAATGTTTCATTCTTCAAAAGTGTGTTGGTACTGTAACATGTCAAGTTCTTCTGTGCCTCTTTATCCTTATCAACGACGAGATAGACATGAATAGACCGAGAAGGATATTATTATTGGACTAATACTGTCAACAGCTTTCGGGTGTGATCATATTTTCATGACACATTCGGCTTTATTGAAATTTTCATTAATAACGTTTCAATCTCCTATACCAAAGGCGTGTTGCAATGAAGAATTCGGTACCGTTACACGTCAAGTTGTTATGTACTGGGGCAGATATGATTATTGGATTAATACTATCAACAGCTTTCGGGCGAAATCATTTTCTTATGATACATTCGGTTTATTGGATTCTTTATGAATAAAATTTTATACTTCTACAGCAAAAGTGTTTTCAAATGAATATCTCTGTCGTGTGTTTCCTTCATATTTCTGTTGTTGTTGTTGTTCATTGGCAAGTTGGCTGTCAAGTTTCAAAATGTAGCATGGTTAAGTATTATCCTTAGCTGATTTTTTCCTTCCTCCACTCCCTTCCTACTGTGACTGTCACACATATAGTATCAGTAGCTGCCATCAGCTGAGCTTATCAATGTGCAGGTAACACGTCATGTTCTTTTGTTCGTTACTCCACCTTTTCTGTCTTCCATATCTTGTTTCATTTCTGCTTTTTTCTTTTTCTTTCATTTTGTCTTCTTTCGTTATTTCTTTCGTTCTTTTGTTTCATTAAGCGTTTCCTTATTGTCGGTGAGGAGGTGGGCAGGAACAGAGAAAGAGAGGGGGAAGAGAGAAAGAAGGAAAGAGACGAATTGTTTGGGATAAATTGAAAGATCAGGTGATGAAGAGGCGGATAGACAAAGAGAGAATGATGTGAGCAGTCTGAGATAGATATGAACAAACTTAAAGAGAGAGAAAGAGAGAGAAACAGAATCAGTTATGAATTGAATGTGAAAGAGAGACAGACAGACAGATAGACCAGGATAGACATAAATTGAAAAAGAGAGATCAAGGAGAATATATGAATTGACGGAGACAGAGAGATGTGGATAGATAGATAGATAGATAGATAGATAGATAGATAGATAGATAGATAGATAGACGAATATGTAGTAATAAAGATATAGGGAAATAGATGAAGAAGATAATATTTCGGAGCGAAGTGAGAACTGCCTGAAATTAGTTTTCCCTTGCATCCCCGTATGCTCTCTCTCTCTCTCTCTTCTACTTTTTCATGCTCTCTCTCTTATTCTCGCTCAATCTCTCAGCACTTTCTAATGCTCTCTTTCACGCTCCCTCACTCCTCCCCTCTCTTTTTCTCTTATACTCTCTTTTTTACTCACTCACTCTCTCTCTCTCTCTCTCTCTTATTCTATTATATGCACACTCTTTCACGCTCTGTCTTATTCTCTTATGCTCCCTCTTATTCTCTCCCTCTTTCTCTCTTTCCTTGTCCCCAACCCCGGCCATTTCGAGAGAGAAGAGAAAGCCAATGGCGAAATCAATAAGCAACTGATTAATCCATTCATTTCTTTAACGGATCTGCTTGAATGGTTATTAGAATTAATTCAATCTTCGCCTGTTTTTCCCGTCCTTTAGAAGAATGACATCCCCTCGACCGAGATAGACCGTCTGGCGCTACTTTGAACAAAAACATCAGTCTTCTTGGTGATAAACAATATATATATATATATATATATATATATATATATATATATATATATATATATATATATATATATATATATATGGTGAGAAAAAGGATGAGATTTATCCGACATAATGATGATTTTAATAGACAATATGGAAACACGTAAATTTAGAAACTGGATTGAATTTATTCCCGGAACATTTTCAGAGAAATTGTTTGCTCTCGTTGTCAAATCAAAATATAAAAACCAATACATTATAAAACTTTTGATTTTTTTTTTTTTGTAATAAAAATGATTCTATACTCTTCTAAAATCTTGGATTGATTGCATACGTATTCATGTAGCGAAATACAAATACGGATACATGTTAGTACAAAAGACAAATGAAAAACAAACACATCTTCAAAAATCTTAATGAATAAAAAAATACACTAAGTACATGTTTGTAAAATTTTGGATCACCCACAGAATATGACAATGTAGATACATCCCCTAAACAAAAAAGCCTGAAACAACGCACAATTGCACACGCCACATGCGCACATACATTTTTCTCCATAACAGTCATTAGACTAAACTACATACACACACTTCTCAATTTCACTCATGCACAAACGATTTCAACTTTGACACGAAAACATTTACTAAATCAATAATTATTATTATAATTAACGATCCCTTATTCAGGGTTGATCACTCTTTAAGTAAGGTAACTCGTTCATTATGAGCTATATACAGCAATGCTCTTCCAACTATGGAATGGAGCACTCTGGTGGATGGGAAATTGTGTGTAAGTAAATATATCGCTTAAATTCAGTCTTATTGACCGTCCAGTTCTACGTAGGGGAGGGGTAAAATGTCTCTGGGTCTGAAGCGAAGGTTTCGATCCTACTTCGTGGTACTGGATGAGATAATGGATAGTCTATAGCCACACTGATGAGTTGCGATACAGTGAAAGAGCTGTCTGTGGGCGACTCAATTATCAATTATTATATATATATATATATATATATATATATATATATATATATATATATATATATATATATTAGGTCGGTAAAAAAATAATTGAGGTTTCTCACCAGCAACTTAAAAGCAGAATATCCCAACTCAAAACTAAAAGTTATGAACCGAAATAAGAACCTTCGGAATCTACTCATTTTACCCGGAAGCATAGAATTCTCTTGCCCTAGAATCAATAGATTCTTCGGAGGCGTTTTCAGTTGCTTAGTTGCTGGAGATCTTCTCTATCTTCATAAAGTTCTCAAAGTGCTTGAAAAGTGTCAGCCGATTGGACGGAGTCTGGCAATTGAAGCGGGCTGAGTTTGGATTTACTGGCCTCGTTCGTTCAATTTCTGCATGATACTTTGCACAACAAGTCGAGCCTTCTTTTTTGTTTTTTCAAATTCGGTAGAAATGTCGAACAACTGTTGAATGGTCAACGTTTAGTTCTTCTGCGATCTCTCGAGTTTATTTTGCCTGAATAACAGCCCTCAATTGAATGCTGTAAAGCACAGAACGCTCACGTCTCGAAGGCTTTCATCTCCGTTTCGAAATGCTGAGCTGTACGTTCGTTGATAATCCCTTGGCTAAACATTTGGTTGATATTGTGAGCTGTTTTACGACACATTTTGAAAACGTACTACAAAATTGCTTCAATTTGCTTTTTCCTATCTTTGATTCAACGGCCTCAAATAAACCAGGGTAGATAGTGAAAAGAAAACGTTCAGCTGAAATGAATGGAGCAAAATTCACACTTCAAAATGGTAGATTTCATGAACATACTTAAAAAATATTTTATTCCAAGAGAAGCATCAAAGTTTAAAATGATAAGAATCGCAATTATTTTTGCATCAGCTGAATATATATATATATATATATATATATATATATATATATATATTCACGTACATGCAGCGGCAAAATTCGTAATACATTCGACAGGAGTGCGCTGTTAAACTTACCCGGACAATCAAGTAGTACCTTTATGTGTTGGGTGCGAAAAGAATTTGTCTTATCAAAAGGAGTTGCGAATAAAAAAATAAAAAAAGAGAAGCACTGCCATATACGATGGTTAATACATCGATATGTTGTAACTGAGTGGTGCCAAATCACCTACCAACAGAGATGACCCTGCAATGGGACAGCCGGAATACTGAGTCAGAAAAAAATCTGGCAATCAAAAAAGCAACCCGAAATATATGAGCAAAGACACAAGCAGCAGTTAGAATTTTTGACTACTATTGTGCAATTAGAGTTTGGGTGAAAGACTCCTATGTGGTTGGCAGTATGAACTCGCCTACAGGATGCAAAAATGATGAATTGTGTTGCAACGACGTGATGGGCTTGGATAAAAGTTGAAATGAGCGCCAAAACGTTGTAGCTTTGAAAGCAGAAAATTGAGACAAGTACATCAGTTGTTAAAAGGGAAAGGTCAGTTTGATGTATTTGAACAGTGGACAATAATATGAGGAAAAAATGACTGGATTTTGAGTAGGAATTTAATGCTTAACTTTTCGTTTTATTTACGGAACAAATTGAATTCGTCCGTCACTTCTGTTTAAGATACGTTTTTCAAACTCTTTTTATGAACCTGTGAAATCTTCTCATATTGCGTTCTTCTTGTGTACGATTACCTGAGAATAACGCTCAGAGTTAGTAAATTACGCATTTGCATTTCCAGACCACGGGCACCTCTCTCTCTCTCTCTCTCTCTCTCTCTCTCTCTCTCTCTCTCTCTCTCTCTCTCTCTCTCTCTCTCTCTCTCTCTCTCTCTCTCTCTCTTTCTTGCTTTCCTCCTCTCTCTCACACACTCAGAGGCATGGACACGATTTTCTGGTTTCCGTGTAGATGTGAATAGCTGTGGGACTTTGTTCTGTAACTCATTCTCTCTCTCTATTTCTCGCTCTCTGTTTCTCTTTCAATCTCTCTTTCACACGCATACACGTGTGTGCGTAATGAACGCTATGTATTGCTACTTCTGTCTGTCTGATATTTTACAGTCAGTACCAACGAACTCTTCCACTTGTATGTGAATGTTTGTTTGTGATAGAGAAAAAGCGGGGTAGAAAGAGAGAAAGATGGAGTGGCCTGAAAACGCCAACGCAAAATTTACATTTGTATGTGTGCGCGCGTGTGTGTGTGTGTGTACCTGCGCGCGCATGTGCGTGTCTTTGTCTGTTTTTGTGAGTTAAACCTAATAATTACTTATCTGCCAGCTGCCTATAATCAATTCGGAATAATTGTGTAAGTAAAATTTATACTTTTGTATATTTTGTGTTTACTACAGTCTTTGAAGTCTCTCTCTCATCAAAGAATATTCGCGAGAGAAAAACGACAGACGCCTTTGATTGGAAGGACGATACCAAAGACGCCAATACCATACACACACACACATATATATATGTATATATATATATATATATATATATATATATATATATATATATATATATATATATATTATACGTATCTATATCACTAGCAGGGATTCCTGGCGTTTCCCAGAAATAAAAGAAAACTTCTCACAAACCCCGTGCTAACCGAAGCACATCGCTGCAAACAATTAAGCATTATTTCTTTACTCATGTTGACAAATTTTGTGGTTCGTTTTTCCTGAGCAACGTTGGGATTTCCGGTCAGAACTTTTATTTATTTACTGTCAACGTGCAGCAGTGGACGCGTGGAATTTCCACAGTTTGAAAAGGATTAAACTTACAATTTGACACGGAATAGGAAAATTTTCTTCCCATCCCACTCAGTGTAGCTAAATATGGTCTGTTACTGATATCTAAAAACTACCTCAAAAATTATTAAACAGCCAGATTTTTCTATTTACAGCTAACTTATCAAAGGAAATAACCGTATGTTAAGAATCCAGTATGAATTACTTTTATTACGTAATATAATTTATCAGATTCATTCGGCAATCGTAGATTATTATCAGCTTAATTCGTAAAATCGGCCAGATCAAGTAAAGAAAAAAAAGCTAGTTTTTCGGTTTGCCTATCAGGCACATCTTTCTTTTAGCCAACTCCGTCATTGATGTACCAACCGAGTCTGCTGTTCAAGCACATCTTTCTTTTTGTTCCCTCTCTTATTAAACTAATCTTGCCAGCATGCTTCTCAGGCACAGCTTTCTTTTTACAACTCTGTTATTGAAGTACCCAGCCAGCCTGCTGCTCTGCCTGTCAGGCACGTCTTTCTCCTTTTACCCTCTCTTGTTAAAGGTGTATACTCAAACACTCGAACAGACGTCCAATATTTCATTGTAAGGTTGTATTGTTCTGTTGTCTTGTTATCGTAGAGCCATTTTATGTTCATAATAACGTGTATGTCATTTTCTTCAACACCCTATTCTCGCACTGAGTTGTAGACCGTCGTGTGTTATAACCGACGTAAATGTTTTCTCATAATTTACCAAGTTCAAACAAAACGGTTTGTTCTATTCTAATGACTTTTCAATCAGTTGATTTGTTGTATGCCTGGGGTCTGTTGTTGTATAACCACCCCTGAAACCCGTCTGTTTGCGGGCTTGATTTTCGTCTAGGATATCTGTTTGAAAGCATTTTTCCTGAAATAGTTTATATATGTTAGATATAAATGTAATTTGGCTTTAATAACCGAGATCTTGGCTATCTTCGAGATATAGCGATACTATTTCACAAGAAAAAAAAAATATATATATATATATATATATATAATTACGTAAATACCTACATATAGATTGTTTCTACGTATTTGTTGGATATATATCATCATCAATCTTTTCTCATCCGTCGTTGGACACAGTCCTTCCCCCAGCATTCACCACATTTTTCTATCGTGGGCGTCATGGAGCCAGTATTTTCTGAATTTGTCAAGTTTGTCTCTCCACCTTGAATTCTGCCGACCTCGGTTTCGCATGTGATCTCTGGGTATGTATGTTGTATAGTGCTCCATTTTTTAGAAAGGGATATTTGGAGGTAAATAACAATAATTCAGTAAGACAGAAATTGAAATGATAATGATAATTGCTATGGCCACTCAAAAAGAATCACATCATCATACTGAGGAGAGTCCTAGAAATATGAGATCTACGGCCTTCAGCTGTTAGCAATGGCCTAAGAGCCAAGGATAAGTCATGATGGAGACGGTACAAACCAAAGCGCTGCTGTGATAGGTGAGGACGATATGAAAGGAGGACTGGAGACCTGAGGAGACTTACTTCACAGCCTTCAGTGATAACCACCTGGCAACTGGTGTGAAATTGTAAACCACAGCATCGAGAGTGTGAAGAGGAGGGCTCAAAACTTGAGTAGACTTGCTGTCACTCAGTCTCTAGCGGTTACTACCAGGCAACTGATGTGAAAATGCTAATAATAATAATGATTAGTACCTTTGATAATATGCAATATCATAGAAACAATGGGCCACGTTTCTGTAGCGACTCATATAATAAAATTATATATATATATATATATATATATATATATATATAAAGACGTCAATAGGAAATAACATGAAGAAATACTTGAATGACGGTAGCCAAGACAAAAGGAAGGAAGTGAGGGTTAGGGTTATGAGGGTTAGCGTTGTGATTGATTATTCCGCTTTGATTTTTATGGATCGATTGTTTCTTCAATTGATTAAAGACAAAACAATTGATTCTTGTGGGAATTTGTTTTTGTAATTTTCCACGGTTATAAATTGAAAATACTTTGAGATATTTCTTAAGAAAACTCAGAAATCTGTTTAGTATATATTATAATTTTTTTATTTTATCTATTTTCAATCACAAGTAATATATATATATATATATATATATATATATGTATATATATATATATACATTATTCAACATTTTCTTCTTACCATTGCAGATACTAATGCAGCAAACTCACATTGTAATAACACTCGTTCAAAAGCATTATATAATGGCACACGCGGTCTGGAGTGGATCTCTCTTGAAAAGACTCCGGGACAATTCAGAATCATTGTTAGTACCATCTTCAGTCTGTATTTTATTTCATTTTGAATCATCGTAGCCATAATCATCGACTCGACCAAACTACAAACAACAGACTAGAAGTAGTTTTTCCTTTTCAATTATTGATCATTCACAAACATTTTTTTTTAATAATGTGCATAGACAAGTGAATAAATTCAGATGTGAGCATTCGTCTGTTATTTGTGTACCATTTTCAAATCTAAGTGACCAGTGACAGGGTCAGAATTAGGGTACAAGGGTACAATGGCAGTACATAGATATCGAAAATCGATAGATCAATATAACACGAGCATGGTCGACCAAGGTAGATAGATAGATACAAATCGACTGAGATAGATAGATGGACGTCATCAAATACCTTAACTAATTAGTAAAAATCATCTATATTTATCTGAGTCATAGTTAACACCAAAGGTTCGACGTTTCTAGTATTAGTAGATGTACTATTGCGTGACAGACTTTAAAAGGAAACTAACTGCTCAGCTTTCAGCTCCACCCTGTAAAATCAAAGTTACCGCTGCATTTAAAATATGACCACGGAGCAGTTGATGGGTTAATGAGGTTCTTGTTTCCTAGCGGAAAAACCAGCTATCTTAAGTTAAATACAAGGCCTGGTTGATGCTGGAGCAAATTCAATCTTTCTTATGTTTTATCTTATCTTTTTTTTTTTACCTGATCAGAAATATTGATAATAATTATTTCCTTTCCTTAAAGACGTTCTCCATTCCTCGAACAACAAGAAAAGTTTAAACTTTCTTTGATTTTCTTCTTTTTTTTTTACTCAAAATATTTTTCCTTCGGCAGACAATTCTTTTAGTCTCGCAAAGGATGATGGGAACATACGAACGAACATCCGTGTATTTGATAGATTCGTAAAGAAGAAAGAGCAATTGATTAATTTCGGGCCAAAAGATAAAAAGTCTTCAATATATTTTGTTTCTTTTCTATTATTCTATTTCTCTTTCTCTCTTTTCTGTGTTTTTTCTTCCTATTGGTTTCTCTTCTCTGCTCTATAAGCACTTTATCTTCTCTTCTCTTTTCTCTCTCTCTCTCTCTCTCTCTCTCTCTCTCTCTCTTTCTAAACACACACACACGTGTATATATATATATATATATATATATATATATATATATATACGGTTAAGATATTATAGTCAATAAGAAAAACCACAAGTTAGATGAAGATGCTATTTATTCATGGACGGGAAGACCTCTCGGTGGTGGAGTTGTATTTGCTGTTAGCTGGTGGGATGGGGCCGTGTTTGAAGTCGTTAGCAAATGGTATGGTCAAAATCGTGCATGTGTTCATATATGTCATCAGTTATCATTGTTGAAAAGGGGATAGGTATGTATGTAAGCGGATTAGAGTGAGTTCCTGCTGCCTCTATGTGTGAGGGGAATCTGTTCACCATTATGTCGGATATAACTTATCCATCCTATAATCTGTAATGTACATTTTTCTTCTCCTTGCTCAATAACCACTCTGACCTCTCTCTCTCTCTCTCTCTCTCATTTTCACTCTTACATTTCTCTTACTTATTCTCTCTGTCTCTCTTTCTCTCTCTGTCTCTGTCTCTGTCTCTGTCCGTCTGTCTGTCTGTCTGTCTGTCTGTCTGTCTCTCTCTCTCTCTCTGTCTCTCTCTCTCTCCTTGTCTATTCTTTTCTATATAACCTCTCTGACTTCCTTCCTTTTCTATCTCTGTCGATAGATCAGAACCCCTTTTGAGCAATGTATATATATATATATATATATATATATATATATATATATATATATATATATATGTATATATATATATATGTATATATGTATATATGTATATATATATATATATATATATATATATATATATATATATATATATATATATATATATATAATATCAAATAGAGAGAGAGTGGGGTTGAAACCTTAGACAAAGTTAAGGAATGTATTCACCAAGGATGATGGGTGATAATGATGATACATTGTGATTTTTCTTTATTTTTCTTCAATGTACTTCGGGAAAATCTTGGTGTTCTCGAAAAATACTTATGTTTGGTTGTGTTCAGCTTTTTTTTTTCTGTTTAAGATTTATTTGATCTTCTCTCGTTCCAATGCTAAAAAATGAATGTTTTTTTTTCTCTCTCAAATACTTGGTTTATTTTTTTCATTTGGTTCACTTTTTGCTTTCCCTCTAATTTGTAGTTATTCCTTTTTTTTTTATCACAACTTTGAGGAGGGCCGTTATTTCTACGGCAACGAGCGAACAGCCGGAGTCTTTTTTTAAAAGGTCTGGTTAATCACTCCCCAGAAACTGTCGAGTGGCCAATGCAGTGCGGGGAGAGATCGATTTGAGAAAAAAATAGAAAAAAGGGGTGATCAATTGATTTACTCCTCTCACCTTTTGTTTGGAAGTGATCACTAAGAATGTCCAGATTTCTGAAAAATGAATAAATAAGTGTGAATGCTGCTGGACAATAAGTTAGGGGTCAATATAGCATGATTTGCATTCCAAATGAATAACCCTCTAAAAAAAACCCATCCAGGCAGGAAAAGAAGAAAAAATCCCTAAATACACAGAGTATATGTTTAAATTTTCAATACTCTAGCTTCATTGATCTGGTCTTTACGCAAGATACATACATTTATAACCAACTAGCCATAACAACTTGCAAACTGCCACCCAAACTGTTAACATAGGTCTCTTCAGTTTTCGAGGAGGTCTGGCTGGATAGCAGGCTGAATATGTATGTATTAATCTAGAAGGTTGAAAATTTAAATACTTGCTCAATCATATCATGCCTACAAAAAAATTTTTTATTTTGTTTTTTATTATACAGTCCTTAAATGGACTTTTGAGGGGCTTCAATTTGCAAAATGCTGAATTGGTCCATTAGTTTGAGCCCAACGGTATTTATACTGGTTTTTCGGAAATTCGGACTTTTTTTTAGTGATCACTACCTAACAAAATGTCGGAGAAGTTACTCATTCATTGATCACCCCTTTTTTTCAAATTTTCCAATTGATCCTCCCCCAACACAGCATGCTGTTAAAAAGACATTGGTCACCTGACGGTTTCTATTCAGTGACTAACCAGACCTGCTTGTATTTATTTTTCTCTGTAGTTGACTATTTTTTTCACTATACTATTTCGTCATTTCTGGCGCTACAATTCAAGCGTAAAAGAAAAATGACAGATCAATTTCAGCTTTCTTTTTTTATGTTTGAATTTTGTATTTTCTTCATTTGTATTCGAAGTGTCCGCTTCCTCGCTCCTTTATTTTACTTGATCAATTACTATAACCCACTTCTGGCTTGACAGGCCCTCCAGAGTGTTGAACATGGACTTCCATTCCCCAAGTAAGGAGAAATGGGTGGATGAATGGGTTGCAACCTACCACACTGACCCATGACGGATTGATAATTTGATAATTGATGGGTGTATGCTTTTCCCATGGGACTGACTCAGCCAGAGTCTGAACTCGTTAACCGCTCCGCCACCTCGCTCCTCAGATAAACTCATTGGCTGAGAATAAGAGTCTCTTATCAGCTGGTAGCCTTGGAAAAGGCACTAATTTTTGCCTTCTGCTTATCGGCCAAGATGGCAGCTGTTTTTTGCTGCTACATACATTGTCAACCCTGGCTGTTGTTATCAGTCATTTGATATCAGTAAAAGCAGAAACCTACAAAGGATATGAGGTTGTCTTCAATGGCCTCTTCAAAGTGATCACCCTGAGGATCGCACACACTTATACCAGCGTCCTTTGCTCTCAATAAATGTATCCTTTACGCCGACACAGGCACCACTTTGAATGTTTATAAGGGAATGCAACAATCTGTATGGTTGACTTCTTTGTTCAAGAAGGTCTCTATTGAGAAGTCGCCAAGCAAACAGGCATCATTTCCCAAGAAGAATCGAACCATCCCGTTCCCACCCCAAACCACGTACGCATCAGATCACCCCAAGTTCACATCTTAATCTTGGCTTCCAGGGTGGGAATGCAACGCTTCCGCCACCATAGATTCCACTTGATCAATTGCGACGACATCTTTTTGTGTACTTGCCGGGATCTATTCACTGATCCTCGTGTCATCAGCTTCAAGGGAGAGGAATTATAAGAAAAACATTTTAACGGTTTCAACTGAACATCGATCGACTGCTTCCTTTCTAAATCATGAGGCCGTTTCAAAAGTCCGTACAGGACCACCTTGCCTACACGGAAAATATCATTTCCTAAACTTGAAAATCGGAAAATTACATCTACACGCGCGCACACAGACTTTCATGCACGCAGAAACACACACACACACACACACACACACACACACACACATACATACACACACACACACACACATATATATATATATATATATATATATATAGTAGAGTGTGGATTCGCTACACAAACTAGCTCATGTTTCTCTTCGGGCCCCATCAGGCGAATCGGGTTCGCCTGATGAGGCCCGAAGAGGGTAGAAACGTGAACTAGTTTGTGTAGCGAATCCACAATCTACTATATATATCTAGCTCTACTCTAAAATAACTTAACTTCATGAGTAAAAACTTGTATGTATCGAGCACTCTATGAAATAAATCCATCACATTTCAGAAGTGGCTTTATATTATTGATATATTATCATACTATGTTATACTGCTAGCCTAATTTGTACCACACATATATATATATATATATATATATGTGTGTGTGTGTGTGTGTGTGTGTGTGTGTGTTATTTACAATCTACATTTCTACTATAGTTACTTCATTCCTCATTGTGCATCCCAAATATATATATATATATATCGTCTACCACTGATGAACAGAGGCATTTCCCATCTCTTTCCATGACGACTGCAATTGTGCTAACCTTCGTTTTAAAATCATGAGGTTGTTGCAAAAGTTCCAATCTTTGCTATGACTTACTGGCAGACCTTTCTATCATAAATTTTCAATCTTGTGTCTAGTCTACTGCGTTTATTGTCCCATGGGCACTAAGTGGCTATTCCTTTTGCAATCTGTGGTCATCTTTTCTTGTTAAGTGTCCAGCCAATCTTCACTTTAACGGCTTGACTATTCGAAGAATAGCCTTCATTCTATTTTTTCCCTCTCCTCCATCTTTTACTGTCCTTAGAGTTATCCCTTGCATTGCTCTTTCCATTGCTCTCTGTACGATCCTTTGTTGGTTCTCACTTCGATTTGTTAATGTCTATTGTTTGCATCCGTAGAGAGGTATTGGAAAACCTTTTGCCAATGAGCTTAAAGTGTAAAGTATAAAAACGAATACCAGATCTTAAAAACTGGGTCTGTTTAATCCACTAATCTGCATCTGAAGACAATTCAATAATGACACGGAAATTAAACGTAAGTGCGGCTATGTGGAGAACTGTTACGTACCCACCCCCAGGTTTCAAAACTAGCCAGTGTTTTTCAAGGGTCTATTTTCAGGTAATTCCTTGTCCGCTCGGAAGGTTTAATGCTTAGTACGTCCGTCTCTCAAGCAGAAGGTCTTGGATTTGATTTCCAGTATGAGCAAAGATTGTAGAAGACTCTTCTTTGGGACAAGTGTGCACTCAGCAGTTAATTGAGTACACTCTAAGCTGTGGGATTAGTGTCGAGGCATACTTTCGGTAGATTTGCATAATACCAAGAGGGTGGTCATTAAAAAAATTGCAGATATAAGGTCTCGACTTAAGACTTGCAAGGATCACTAAGCTGAGGCATGCAACAGAAATCGGGAGTCCGGCTGTCATATCCCTTTGGGGTTGTATCTTAACCTTTCTGATAATTCTAGTTTTCTGGAACCCGGTAAAATGGTCCGGTGTTGTTTAGATTAATTTGGCAGTAGATAAAGTCACAAGAAGTGGACATCGTAAACAAGTGCCAACCATAGGGCAATGGTTGTACTGCTCGTCTCTCGGACCAATTCGTTGGTGTCGTGAATTTGAGTCTCAATAGTGTCCCTTTATTGTATCCTTGTGCCAGTAAACAGCCATAGTACGTGGAGTTGGTCTAATCGGGACTGTGAACGGTTTAGATCCGTCGAGAAATGGACATAATAAATGACCAAATTCCATTTCCAATAATTCAGTTTAAAGTTTCATGCCTGGAGGCTGTCCTTTTACAAACTGCAATATTGTAACTAATTACCGCAATGATGATTGGGTTCATGTTGATGATTTAACATTCTGATAACGAATGTCACTAACTTTGAATGGACATGTCCTGGTAAGAATTTTCTTCTTGAAAGGCATTACCATAAATGTTGCTGAATTTTCGCCGAGGGAAAAAGACAATGATTAAAAATTTTCTTGAAATTTTGAAGAAACGAATCTCACCCTTGGGTGGGACCTTTCGTTTTAATCATTGTACGAAGCCTGCAAAGATGGCAATTATAATTGCAGTCTCATGACCAACAACACCCGTTGTAATGTCTTCTTAACATGAGCTAAAGTGTGAAAGACAAACGTCTCAAATTGAAACGACCCCACCAAACAATTGTTCAACTGATCTGGTAGTCACTCAATAGAAACCATGTATTTTGATGGCAGCGTGCCGAGTTAAAAGAATTATGGGAAAGGGGTGATCAATGAATAAGTTACTTTCCCCAACTTTCGATAGGTGATGATAGCTAAAACAAAGTCCAATTTTTCAAAATATGATTGGGAAAACATTTTTTTTGTTTTCTGGAAATTCGGCTACAATAATTTCGTTTTTCTACCTCTGTATTTGTCACGTGTGCCGGCTGCACCAATGTAATCAGAGTGGAGTTTGACCCTGAAGCAACCACCCTTGTATTTACATATACTCTCTCATGTTTGGCTGTTTGTTGACACAATATCTCTAAAAGTTCCAAGCGAATTCCAATGTCATCTCGTGTGAGAGTGGGCTATGGATTGGAAAAACATTGATTAAATTTTGGAGTAGATCCAGAAATTCTTTCCTGTTGAAAGGTTTATTCACTTGGCCATACACTATTTATCTACATCTGGGGGAAGGGGGAGAATAGATGGATCCACACCCTTCCCCAGGGGTGTTAATACGAAGTGAACATAAACGCTGTCGACCGCTACGCCACTCGCGCCTCCCATTAAACCAAAAGCCGAGATATATTAATAAAAGTCCCCCAACGCTGAAAGGAGAGTCAGCACTTCTCATAATTTAAATTTCCAAATGATTTCCAGTGATGTTTATCACCCCAGACAATCATTTCAATCATTTACTCTAGAGAAAATATTGCACCATTTAGACAAAATTAATCTCAGTGATTGACCCAAAAGGTCGTCCACTTTTCTAATCATCGTCAAATGACAGTAGCGTGTTAATATTAATAAGTGTCTAGTGCGCATTCAATGTAGATTTTAGCTTGATATTGTCAAACTCAAGTACAAGTCTGAGGTTGACTTTGTTTTCCAAAGGTAACAACTGCAATAAGGACAATCCTCACTAAAATAAGAATAACAATGGGCTGATTATGCTGCACTAATGCCAGACAACTGCTTGACATTACGATGCACAGACTTATTTCAATACATTTTTATAAAAAAAATATAATTTCAATAAGAATCGGTGTTATCTCAGTGCGGTTGAAGATATCCTTGTCTGTGTGCGTTCGCTGCGATTACTCGACAACTGAAAAAGTTGATGTTCGTCAGATATAGAAATCAGTCCACATGGCAGGTACAGGGTCCAGTTTGACGTTATTTTGATCAGCGGTTCTCGAGAAATCTGATCAAAATAAATAGATAATATACACATAATAGACTCATCTTCATAGTTCCTAAAATTTCATAAATTATCTCGCTTGATTTCTGCTCTTTGGAATTATCTAAATCTAGACATAAAATATCCTAATTAGTGACACTGAAGAGAAGTAACCGAAATTCTTCAAACCCGTACTTTCGCACGGTGGGCAGAAAATCATTTCACATGACAACTATAGCAGTCTGTTTCAGACACCATGAAGTCCAGCTCCTTCGAAACAGTTTTTAGAAGGGAAAGGGCCTTAGTTTAAAAAAAGACACAATTTTCATATTTTAGTTCAGAACACTGATTCTTAGACTGATGAATGATTCACCCAATGATAGATGAAATTATTTGAGATGGGAGAATGACACTAGGGGGGTTAATGAATTGTGAATTATTTGATCTACTATTTTTTCTGATATTTTTATTCTTTTTCAAAACTTTGCCGATAAAATGATTAGCGCTGATTCTACCGAGGCTAAACTGCTGTTCCCAGTTGGTGTGTCCCCGAACTCAATAACAAATTAACAAACTCAAGAGGATACAGAGAACTTTTACTTCATAGATTAAGGAAGTAAAATCTTGATTTTTGAAAGAGGCTCAAGTACCTGAACCTTTATCCTATTCAACGAAGACATGAAAAATTCTCTATTATCTAAATCTGGAAAATCCAAGAAGATAAAACTCTAAATATCACTGTGAACCCAGTCAAGATCAGACTAAGTATAAGGCGAGGTAGAAATTGTTATATCTCCTCTAAAGAAAAATAAAACTTACATGAATAACCCCGTCATTTTCACGGGTATATATGCCAGTTATTGATGAAAGTGTTTCATTACGTTTTGAAGCGAGCAGATATATATTTTTTTTATGATTGAATTTTGAAGTTGCAGGATATTTCCTTAATTTATTGTAAGATGAATGTTTCGTGGAGACCAGACGAGCTCATGATACGAAATGAATTAGGCCTAAAATCATATCGCACACGAGAGAGAGTAAATGATGAATAACAAAGAAATCTAGTCGAGGGAGAATTAATTTTTGTGATTAAGACTTGAAAGTTAATGACAATGAAATAGTTTAAGAAACACCGAATAATAAGAAATGTTGAAGTTATCTTTAAGAGGGGAAAAGTTTTATTTCGTGTATCTGGTCTATGAATGTGAAATAAGTAACAATAAAGTGTTACGTTGCCAATCATGATTTGCCAAAAGTCCGTCTTTCTGTACGTATTTACTCGCCTAATAAAAAAACTACTTAGTATTGCTAACATGAAATTTTCTTTGGGTACAGAATGATCCCGGGAATGTTTTTAGCTGATCATTTTTTGCCAACCCATCCCCCCTTTTGGGGGGTGGGGGGTAAATCAGAGGGGTCTATTTATTAGATTATTCATCAGTGGTAAAATACTTTTTGATGAGTCAATATCTTTTATTCTTTTTCTCAACTCAATCTTCTTTTTTTTTTCAACTCAATCCTCGGAGATAAAAATGTGATATAGACTGCGTTCTTTATTCAGAAAGAAGCAAAAACATTTTTGATATATTTGATATCCTGACTTTTACTGCTAGTGCATGGATATCTTGGATAGTGGTGTTTGATTTGTGCATGTTTTGATGAAGTGCGGTTGAAGCACATTTTTCCATAGAAGGAAATTTGGAGATCAGAGGGCATGTTGATCCCATCGAGCAAAATATCAATTTTCACTTTTGAAGACTGAAATCAATAAGGAAGTTTCACTTTTAGAGGTCAAAATCTTAGGGAAATTTCTTTTTTATTTCTTTTCTAAGGGTCGAGAACGGAGAGGAAGTTTTTTTCTCTTCCTCTTTTTTCTTCTTTTTTTCTGGGCAAGGGTCCTTTTTAGGGATCAAAGTGGAGGGATATTTTGGTGGAGAGGAGAGGGGTTCGAAATTCAGGGGATTATCTTTTACACTTCAAGTGGAAATTTTTCTTACTTTAAGGGGTCAAAGTTGATGAAGGACGATTTTTTCCACTCTTAAGTGTCGAAGTCCAAGGGATGTTTTCTTTACTCTAAGGAGTTGAAATAGCGGGAGACGATTTTTTTCATTTTTAGGGGTAAAAATTGAGGAGGGTTCACTCTTAGGAGTCAAAATTGATGGTAAGTTTTTTTCAACTTCTGGCGTCGAGATCCAAGGAATTTTTTTTCTACTTCAAGGGGTCCAAATGGGAGGTGGTTCCGAAGGGGTAAAAAATGTGGTGGGGTCACTTTCGAAGGTGAAAATCGAGAGGATGATTTTTCCCACATTTAGATACCCCTTTTTTGTTTACTTTTAGGGTTCAATATCGGGGGAGGGGTCTTTTTAAGAGTTAAAATTGAAGGATAATTTTTTACCTTTTTTTAGTTCATTTTTTTTTGTTCACTTATGAGGGTCTAAATCGGGCAGGTCACTTTTAAAGGTCGAAATTGAGCGGAAGACTTTTTTACTTTAACAGATTTCTATCACTTTTAGGGGTCAAAGCAGGGGGTGATTTTATTCCAACTTTCAAGGGTCGAAAGATCTTTTAGGGGTCAAAATCGGAAGAGGAATTTCTCACACTTTTAGAGGTCAAAATCGGAGACTTTATCCCAGTTCGGGGTCCAAATTGAGAGAAATTCTTCCACTTCTAGCGGTCAAAATGTAAGGGATTTTTTTACTTCGGGGATCAAAACTAAGGGGGTGTTAAAGGTCGAAATCTAAAAGATTTTTTTTACTTTCAAGGGTCAAAATGGAAGGAGTCTTATTCATGGGTATTTCTTTCTTTCACATATAAAGGACAAAATCAAAGGAAAGATTTTTTTTTCACACTGCAAGGAGCTGAAATTACATTCAAGGGTCTAAATCGGGGGGAGAATTTTTTTTTTTCACTTTCAAAGGTCAAAGATTTTTTGAGAGATTTTTTCCACTTAGGGGGTCAAAATGAAAAAAAATTTCTTTTTTAGGGGTCACAATCGAGGGGAATTTTTTTTTTCTGCTCTTAGAAATCATTGTTGACGAAGAGATTTTTTCCTCACTTCCAAGGGTCGAGATCGAGAGGGACATTTTTTTCACTTCACTTTCAGGGGTCAAAATGGGGAGAAGATTTAACGTTCCCTCTCGATTGTGACAATCGAAAGGGAACTTTTATTTCTCATTTTTAGGTGTGAAAATCAAGTGGAAATTTTCAAGATAACGGAGTGAAACTTTTCTCATCTTCAGGAATCAAAATTGAGAGGGAACGTTTATTTTCATTTTATGGTATCAAAATGAGGTTGGAACCGTTTTTAACTTTGAACCATCCTCTTTCAACAACAACCCCCCACACTCTTTCTTCACGATTTGTCCAGTTTTGAACATTACCCCATTTTATAAACTTTTTCTTTACCTACACGCCCGTTTTTAACTTTGCTCCGCATGAACCCATATATGATATTAACCCCTCCATCTTACATCAGCCCTGACCTTTGTTTAACATTAGCCGAATGTCCTTTTTCAAAAATAGCCCCGTTTTTTGTTCTAACAGCATAAAAAGTGGTATCAAATTAATTTAAAAACAGATTGAATTAAACGTTGCCCGATTTTCATTTATCTATCTTTCTCCTTCTTTTTTGGACAGCAATTTCACCGCACCTTAGGGCAAATATTTAGTCTAGTCAAGAGAAAGAACTAACCAGTTTCAATACCTCGAGAACTGGCCGCATGGCTGAGACGTAACTTAGCAAGTAATTAGAGGTGAACACACACTCTCCTGTGTGGTTGCTCAGTTGGTAGTGACATACCATTGAGTGAGCTTTTATATTGTCACACGTTATATTCACTATGCGATGAGGTAACTGATGCAGATCCCAAAAAGGACTCTGCAGACTGTTTTGAAAAATGGAAGGGATATTAGGATTACTGTGCGAGATCGTAAAGGGGTAACTTGGAGGGGGCTATGTGTGTTTGTGTCTTTTATTTGTGTTTTGAATTTTCTATTAAATATCGTGATTCCGTTGTAGATAAGCTCAATATTTTCTTATTCGTCCATCAATTCAATCTGTTCCTATTTATCCAAGTAACTGAGGCTGCGAGATGGTATCATCATCAGCAAAAGTAGCTTTTTGACATCCATCTTCGCCAAGATTCGCCCGGCCTCTCGATTGTGGGCGTCGCGGAGCTAATACTTTCTGAACTTGTCTACTCCGTCACGCCATCTCATGTTTTGCCGGCCACAGTTTTGCTTATGATCTCTGGTGATCCATATTTGGAATCGTGATCTGAGTTGCCTGATATTCTTGCAATAAGACCAGTCTATTGCCATTTGAAATTTTGTATGTTTTCCAAGATATCTTTGGCTCCTGTTTGTTTTGTAATACATAGCATCATCTCGTGATCTCTCTGCGTGATGTTAACCATGATATCTCTCCTGGGCACGTTGCATAGTTCTCAGTTTGAGAACCAATCTTTTAGAACCAAACCAAAAGATATATCTAAGTGACCTAAAGGATATTTGTGTCACTCTTTGAATAATTCCTGTCTTCAGAGAACCAAACAAAAGAATTTGTTCAAGAATTCTGCTTTGTTCTTCTTGGATTCAAAAAAGGTGTTGAACGAGGCATTCTTGCTACGGGCCGAACATTGTCAAAATACGATTTACGGTAGATGGAAAAATAATAACGATTGACACAAAATGGAGATAGGGAGAGTGAGAGAGAGAGAGAGAGAGAGAGAGAGAGAGAGAGAGCAAAAGAGAGAGAAGAGTGTAAATATGAATGTAAATAAAGACGGAAGGATGGAATGAAAGAGAGAGGGAAAAGAAGGAAAGAAAGAGAAATGTAAAGAAGGTGTAGTTATGAATGTAGACACCGAGAGAAAGAGTGAAAGAGCGGTCAAGAAAGAGAAAAAAGAAGGAAGAAAGAATAAACAAAGGAGAAAGGAAAGGACGGAAGAAAGAGGGAGAGAGGTTGAAAAAGAAAGAGGGAGAGTAAAGAGAGGGCAAAAGACGGACGGATTGAAACGATCTAAATATATGTGTAGACACAAAAAGAGAAAATGAAAGAAAGAAAGAAAGAAAGAAAGGAAGAAGAGATAAAAAGAAAGGGAGAGTTAAAAGATAGGTAAGAAAGAGGAATAAAGAGAGAGAAAAAGCCATAAAAATAAAGAGGTGGGAAAGAATTGGATAAAAATAGAGGGAGACGGATATGCATGAATATAAAAGTGAGAAGACGCTTTCAAGTTGTCGGCATCAAACGTTTTGATTTGCTTTTATGTCCAAGATAAAATGTCTCCCCTACGACACAAACAAATCTAGTGAGCGTGTCTTGCTGTGAGTGGGAAGAGGAGGAGAGAGGGGAAGAAGAAAGGGGGGGAAGGAGAAAGGAAGGAAGTGTTAGGTTTAGGGTTAGGGCTTCTTTGCTTGTCTGTCGGGAGGAAAAAAAGGGTCAGAATCGAAGATAGGTACGATAGATATCCATAAGATCGTGACAGGAGATATTAAACACTAGATTGAAGGAGAACCGAAAAATAAAGGAAAGAGTGAAGATAAGAAGGGAAGGAAGGAAGGCTGCTGTCAAGACGGAGATAAAAGAAAGAAAGAGAAAAAAAGGCCAGAGAAAGAGACGAAAGAATTATAAGAAAAAAAAACGGAAGAAAGAAAGAGCAGAAAAAGTGACGGACAAAAGAAAGGGGGAGGAAAGGTAAGGAGAAAGAAAGAGAGAAATTATGCAGAAGTAAAGAGTATGAAAGATAGATAAAGAGTATAAGAGAGGCCAACAACTGAAGAAAAGAGCAACATGAATCGAAGAAAAGAAGAAGAATGAAAACAAGAGAAAGATGGTGGGCTGCAAATAAAAAAAGAAAAAAGAATGAAGAAAGGAAACAAAGAAAAGAAACATAAAAGAAAAAGAAGAAATAGATATTTCCTGAAGGAAGAAACGGCAGAAGTCCCAGACATGAAAGGAACAAGAAAAGACTAAAGGAAATGGTTACTCTTTGTCCGAGTTGTCTGTGGGTGTAACAGCTTTTGCTACCTCTGCCTGACAAGGTAAGGTAGTTATTGGAGAGTGATTTCACCTTTTCTCTACTGTTTTTCAACTATTGTAGCATGCCAATGACGAGACATTTCAAGAAATCGATACTTTCACCTAAGCAAATTAAAAGATAAAGCAAGCATATTAAAAAATACGACAAGCAAATTAAAAAATACGACAAACAATTTAAATTTGATCTTCTGCTGACCGTATGAATAGGAAGGAGAGGAGAGTCCATGGACATGATAATTAGCAGTGGGCATTTATTCTCTGTCGCACTTACGTCAACAGTGACGTCTGGTGACGTAACATAGTAGAAATGAAATTTTATGTTACATTAAACTTGATAAATTGTATCTTTACTTGATTTTACTTTTAGATTAGATTAGCATTCAGGAAAACTGAACACGAACAAGGAAATGGAGAAAAATCATAATGTTTTTGATATTTTTTAAGTACAATGCAAATGCAAAATTAGATAATTATTCCATCGTTTTTTGCAGCAAGGGTAAACCTCTAGAAAATGATGCCGACTGATAGATATAGATCACATGTTGACAGGAGATTTTGAAATGAAGAAGATGAAAGACGGGAGAAGGAGTGGCGAACTAGATAAAGGAAGGAAAGAACGGAGAAAAGATGGAAAATGATAACGAAGGAAATGAAAAGGAAGAAGAAAAGTATTATTGCGAAGAATAGAAGATTGCTGAAAAGGATACGTATGAAGCAAACATAAAGGAAAACAAAAGAAAAAGAGCGTTGGTCAGGAAGGAAAAGAAATAAAATAGATGGGAGAAGTCAACAACGAAAAAAGGGATAGGGAAAGAGTAGAGAAAATGAGAAGAAAGATGAGCGGGGAAGTTGGGAAGTGTGGAAGGAGTCTAATGTTATCTAAGGTCAAAGATGAATCAATAACACTTAACCGCGGAAAAGGCTCCTCGCCAATGTGAAATTCTGGCCACAATCTTTCCACGAAAGCAATAAACTTCAGTTTATGTCCCAAATAACATTACAGATGATAAGGGGAGATAACCTGGTGGTTCCTGATGCTTAGATTTACAGATTCAGTGAATCCTGGAAAATTTAAGAAGTACAATGACCATTAGGATAATAATGATTTTGAATTCGGAAGATAATAATAATAATAATAATAATAATAATAATAATAATAATAATAATAATAATAATAATAATAATAATGACAGGACTCATCAGCGTAGAAGACTATGTCCAGAGGGCTACAACAGGTCTAGAAAAAATGTGCAAGTTAACAGTGGAGAGATTATGAAGAGTGCCCCAAACAAACAACAAAAAAGTGGAAAACGATGGAGCAGCATATCGAACAAGGAAAGAAAAATGGGAACAGAAAAAGCTATACAGAGAATCTAAAAGACAGATACGGGATGTTGCAGACCAGAGATCATGGACACGGCTATAGAAAGGAACTCAAAAGTGAGAAACAGAATAAAATAGGATAAAAACACACGTTAGAGTAGCAACAGTGATACAGCTTTGGAAAATGGAAGTCACAAATTACTCTCGGACTTTAAAATCCAAACTGACCACCCCATCCAATCGATAAGATCGGACCTAGTGATCGGGGACAAGAAGAGGAGAACCTACCAAATGATAGATGCAGCTGTGCCACCAGACCACCGAGTAAATATGAAAGAGAGTGAAAAGCTGGGGAAATACCAAGACCCGGTAAGGGAGCTTAAGAAAATGTGGAACATGAGAGTCAGGGTAGTACCAGTTATAGTAGGTGCATTCGGAACCGTTCAAAAGACACTGAAAGCGAGATTGGAAGAACTGGGGATAAGAGGAAGGATTGAGAATATACAAACTCCAGCACTGCTGGGCACTCCATGAATACTAAGGAGAGTACTAGAAACTTGTGATCTAAGACTCCAACTGTTAGCAGTCGCATAACAGGGAGAAGAGGAAAAGGGGGGGGAATTTAAAAAAAACATGCACACACCACAACACACACAATAAGTGGTAGTGGAAGTACGAACCACAGCGCTGTTGTGATAGGTGTGAGAGATATGAGAGGAGAACTGAAGACATAGGGAGAATTCCTGTCACATCCTTCAGCGATAACCACCAGGCAATTGGTGTGAAACTGTAATTCACAGCATTGCTGTGCACTGTGAGAGTGTGAAGAGGGAGACACGAGACTTGAAGAGATTTTCTGTCACTAGGTTTCCAGCGGTGACCACCAGGCAACTGGTGTGATAATGGAACGTGTACCCTTAATAGCCTTCAGGAGCGATACACTAAGTTACTATTGGTCAAGACTCCGGCTCAGGCTCCCTTAATGACAATCAGCAAGGATACAATTATCTCTGAGCGGCTGGTAGCCGTAATAAGAAGAGAAAATGAACGAAAGCGGACAAAAAACTAGTAATGCATTGTTACTTTAAAAGCAAACCATCTGAGTGTCACTGTAAAGAATGCACGCTCAAAATATCGAGGAAAATATCTACCGTGGAGGCATCGAGCAAGCACCTTGCTGATCAAATGAAACAAATCCTGAAAAATAAATGCCCCCCCCCCCCAGAAATAGAATACAGGATATCTGAAATAAAAGAGAAACAGAAGGAAGCGGTTCACCGGAAGAGGAATCCCTTAACACAACCAGCATATTAAACGACGTAATGGAAACAAATTCAAACAAAAAGAAAATCCCTGACCAAAAGCATACGCAAGAAAGAGACGTTGACATCCCAACGGAAGAAGAAAAAGCCCAGATACAAACTCTTGAAGGAATGATGCAAGAAGAGAAGATGACACCGACACCGCCACCGCTTAGGGGGCAGAGACTTGAAAAAATTATTAGACTCAACCGAACATATTGAAACTAACGCTGTAACGTAGCACAACAATCTGATCTACGCTGGCGCAAAAATGGTGACGAACCTCTTAACAACACAAGGAGAAACCTCGAATAACAAGAACAAACAGCCCACGTGGGAAATAAGATTAGATAAACAGATCTCTCAACTACAGAGAGTTGAAGCGCAACTGAAAAATGCACCATACATGAATAGACCGCGGGGCAAATACAAGATAAGACAAAAAGGCGTTCTCACAACTGTGGAAGAGATACACCGACGAAGACTTGCCAAAGAAGCAAGACTAAAGAGATATAGACATAGGACTGACCAAATACGCACAGAACTGCATGTTCCAAAACAACGAAAGAAAATATTACCCGGACTGGAATGGAGAAAGAAAACAGAACAAGAAGCCAGATGCCATCGAGGCAAAGAATGTCTGGAACGACATACAGGGACATCTGAAAAGACACAGCGAAGATCCAGATGGTTTGATAACATGAAAAGAGAACTCCAAGACATAGATTACTATAAACAAATAGTATTGAATGAAACCATATTGGAACACACCTTTAAAAAAATAGCCAACTGGTAAGCATCAGGACCCGATCCACGAATATTGGTTCAAGAAATTCACCATATTACACGACAGACTCACCCATTTACTCCAAAGTTGTGAAGACGGAGGTGAGGTCTCAGAATGGATGGCCAGGGGTAAAATGACCCTCATTCAAGAAGACACTGGAAAAAAGGGGGGGAACAAGGCAAGCAATTATAGACCAAGCATGTGCCTACTACTATTGTGGAAAACCCTGACCGGAAGAATATACATCTCCATGGAAAGAAGAGGACTACGACCAGAAGAACAGAAAGGATGCAGGAAAGGAACCAAAGGGATGAATAGCTTGCTCTAAAACGACCAGATGATCCTCAAAGAAGGAAGAAAATGGGGGAAGAATGATGCAATGGGAATGATCAATAATTTGAAAAAAATTAATGATCCCTGACAGCTGGATACTCGAATGCCTCGGGATATTCAAGGTCAGTAAACCAATGGTGAGATTCATAGCCCACGCTATGAAAAACTGGGAAGTATACTTGACAGCTACAGGAGAAAACTTATCAGAGGTAAGTACAAAAAAAGTATTTTCCTGGGAGACTGTCAGTTCCCACAACTGTTTTTTCTAACCGCGATACCAGTCGACAGAATCTGGGGAAAAAACAGCAAAGAATACTTATTCTCCAAAACAGAGAGAAAAGTCAACCATCTCATGGACATGGACGACATACAACCATATCTCTAGGAACCGTGCCCAAAACACTGAAGACGATATTGGAGGAATTGGGGGTGAGAGGAAGGATTGAGACTACACAGACCACGGTGCTACCGTGGACTGCACGAGGAAAGTACAGGAATATCAGATCAACGACCCCTGCGAGTAGCAATGGCCTATTTGCCAAGAAAAAGTGTGCTGCTGTGACAGGCTGAGACGTCATGGGAGGAGAGCCGAGGTTCTAAGGAGACTACAGTCAAAGCCCTTAGAGATAACCACCAGACAACTGGGGTGAAACTGTAATACAAAGCACTGCTGAAGTCTGTGATAATGTGATATGGAGGTGCGGAGACTTGCTATCATTCAGTCTCAAGTGGTGACCACCAGGTAACTGGTGTGAAAATGCCACTTAGGAGAGTGCTAGAAATTGCTAGAAATATGAGATCTTCGACACCCAGCTGTTAGCAGTGGCCTAATAGGGAGAAGAGGAGAGAACACACACACACACACACACACACACACACACACACACACACACACACACAAACAAACAAACAATGCCATATGGTGGTTGAGACACGAACCACAGCGTTACTCTGATAGGTGAGAGAGATATAAGAAGAGGACTGGTGACCTGGAGAGATTTGCTGTCACTTAGTCTCCAACTCTAAAACCATCTAAAAATGAGGAGCGAACAAATAAAAAATCTCTTCTCTAGCCAACATTGAAGGTTTCAAAAGATTAAGATTTCTTTGCCTCATTTTTATTACTTTTTCGTTGATTCATTCAATTTTACAAACCTATAACGCGTATATGGATAACTTGACGGTGAAATTGTAATAAATACTTACTTTAACTGCAACGTAAGTCGACAGCTCTGAGAACAAAACATTCCATGATAAGACCAGATTTGAATTGGTTAACAGTATTTGCAAGAAATTAGGTGGCCCAAAGAGGGATAGCGTTCGAAATAAAGGAAGACAGCTGTTATCTTAATGAGAGGGGGATAATAAGAGAAAAAAAGAAGAAATATTCTTTCATCCCACACAAAGCGATATTTTTTTATATCAAACGTCGGGATAGATAATGGATTCGCTTCACAAACAAGTTTATGTTTCTGACCTCTCTGGGCCTCATCAGGTGAATGATTGTATATGTTTTTAAATATATATATATATATATATATATATATATATATATATATATATATATATATATATATATATATATATATATATGTGTGTGTGTCTCTCTCTGTGTGTTTATAACTTTTTCCTCCGCTAATCAATTATATTGCATTCCAGACAATATTTTTTCTTTTGTTTTTGATTCAATGATTTTTCTTATTTTTGTTTCGGACGTTCTAACGGCGAGAACCTTGAAAAATCAATTGAAGACAAATATATTTTCTAATCTTATTCATATTTTCAAAACAGTAACAAATGTTGCCAGATGCTGTTAAAAATATCATAAACAACGTTGTAAGTTTTGAACAGAGTCTGTTATTCTTTCCCTTTTATTTGAACTTTTTTGTTTCTCATTATTAATACACTTCATATAGAATCTACTCGTTATGACGGCAAATTCGTTGAAACATTTCCTAATCCGTGCGGGTGCCGTAATAATGAAAGTCTTCTGTATAATATGCAATGGCGTTTGATAAATAGGTTTCTTCTGTAAACTCGTTGAGATATTTCTTATTGGTGGCAGGTGTAGGCTTTCTAAACCAGATTTTTTTAAAAACGGAACTTTAAATGATGATTTAAGTGGAAGGCAGGCCCTTCCTACCGGGAAGATTGGTGCAACACAGTCTTATTTTCACTTGACCTTACTCTACAGTAAACTTTTGCTGTAAGGGCACCCATTCTAACGACACTTTAACAGCACTTTTGTTTTTATTATTTTGTAAAACCACATTCGGAGATTAGTTTACAGCAACAACACATGGAGATTTCAGTGCATTATTTTAAAATCTAAAATGAGTAAACGATCCAAATAACTCCACCTAAAATATCGTGGGGGATTAGACTGGAAGGTCCATAAAAATTGATTGGTTTGTATAAAATCCTCCCATTATAATGGCCAATTCGTTATAACGACTCTTTCAAATCCCCGAAAGTGCCGTAATAATGGAAGTTTACTATATATATATATATATATATATATATATATATATATATATATATATATATATATATATATATATAAAAATATATATATATATATATATATATATATATATATATATATATATATATATATATATATCCAACTCAGTCTGCTATCAGTATATTGAGCATTAGACTGAAAGGGTGATAAAAAGTCATTTTTGTCTGTGGTTTTTGGTTTTTCATTAAAAATACACTCCGTGTGAAATCCACCTGTTATAACGGCAAGTTCCTAAGAATAGCAAAGTGCCGTAATAAAGAGGGTCTACGGTAAATTCGGCCTTGTGCTATATGAAGCCATCCTCAGAAATGATCATGAACAATAATCGTCTTTTCTAACCTGATCACAAGGGCTGTCGATACTGTCACCGCGTCGCTCACTTCCCCAGCATTCGTGTCGAATAAATCATGTCAACTGCAGCTGTTGACGCTGTTTCAGGAAGCGCTAATCTTGACAGAGTTTTTATGAGCTCACAGTCATCGTTCTCGATAGAAAATCCGTCATCTCTCCATCTCTCTTTCTCCGGTCATGACTTCTCTGTGTGTTGATATATTCTGTTGAAATCTCCTTATTTATCCATACATATTCCTCGAATACATTGAAAGGAAGGTGAAGGTCATTGTACATTAGAACAAATTCAGGAATAAATCGTCTTAATAATAATAATAATAATAATAATAATAATAATAATAATAATAATAATAACAACAACAACGATAATAATAATATGAAGAACTGAAGAAGGTGTGGAACATAAAAGTCAGGGTAGTACCACTTATAGTAGGTGCACTCGGAACCGCACCAAGGACACTGAAAGCTAAATCGGAGGAAATGGGAATCAAAGTATGGATCGAGATTATACAGACCACAGTACTGTTAGGGATAGCATGAATACTGAGGAGAGTGCTGGAAATATGATACCTGTGACCCCCAACTGTCAGCAGTAATCTAACAGGGATAAGAGGAGAAAAAAAAACAAAAAAACAAAAACAAAAGAATCACCATAAATGGTCGTGGAGGGACGAACCACAGCGCTGCTGTGATAGGTGAGAGAGATATGAGAAGAGGGTTGGAGCCCCAAGGAGATTTACTGGCATTCATCCTTCAGCAATAATCACCAAGAAACCGGTGTGAAGCTGTAAACCACAGCACTGCAGTGGACCGTGAGAGTGTGGAGAGGAAGGCTGGAGACCTGGGGAGACTTGTCACTCAGTCTCCAGCTGTGACCACCAGGCAACTCGTGAGATAATAATAATAATAATAATAATAATAATAATAATAATAATAATAATAATAATAATAAACCCCAATCATGACAGTACAACCAAACCATTTTACCGCAAAAAACGGGGCACAGATCCAAGACCTGTGTGTCGTAACCGGCAGGTGTTCCCTTGTTAGCCACCAGGAGGGACCCGGTCGTCATCCTGTGACTGCTGGCCAAAATCTCGGCTCGTGTACCCTTAATGGCCTTCAGGAGGGACACAGTCGTCACACAGCTACTGTTGGCCAAAACTCGTATACCACTAGCGATATCCAGGGGAAGCGCAGTCCTCATGGGGCGACTGCTATAAAGAACAAGAGAAAGAGATGGACAAGGGAAGAGAATAGACTAGTTATGTACTGTTACTATAAAAGCAAGCCTTCAGTGCGATCTTATAGGGAGCGTATGCTCCAAATATGGAGGGAAAAATCTGCTGTGGAAGTATCGAACCAACGCCTTGCTGACCAAGTAAAGCAAATTCAAAAGAAGAAATGGTTGTCTGAGACTGAACTACTAGAGATTCGCATTAATGTAGAGAGAGATTCAGGTGACACATCTGAAAAATGCCCCCCTAGCACAACTAGTACCAATAACAAAACTAGAATAATCCCCCATGAGACCCCCACAGTAAGCTACGCACCAGAGGGTGATGACGAGGCACCAACGGAAGAAGAGAAAAGCAAAATACAAGCTTTGAAAGAGATCATGCGAGGAGAGAAAACAACACTCCCCTCCCTAAGAGACAAAGACAGAAAGAAAGTCGGAGAAGTGACCGAACAGGTCAACTGCCTCTTACAGCACATAGAAACAGACACCCTCCTAGAACTCAACAACCTAATTTATGCAGGGGCGAAAATGGTAGCACAAAGCTTCACAACACAAGATAGGAACCTGGGTACTAATAGGGAAGGGAAACCCAACTGGGAGAGAAGGTTACAAAGGCAGATCTCCCAACTACAGAGAGACGAAGTACTGCTTAGAAATACACCACACACAGACAGACCACGAGTAAGACTTTATAACAAATATAAGGTAGCGCAAAAAGGCATCGCAACTGTAGTCGAAGAGTTACACCAGAAAAGACTAGCTAAAGAGGCAAGACTAAAAAGATACAGACTAAGATCGGCCCAATACACACAAAACCGCACATTCCAAAACAATGAGAAAAAGTTTTACCAAGATTTAAATGGGGAAAGAAGGCAGGACATAAAACCAGAGGCCACAGAGGCCAAGAACTATTGGAATAGCATATGGGGGCACCCAAAAAGACACAATGTAACACCGCAATGGTTAGGAAACATGAGAAAAGAACTAGAAAATATAGACAAGGGAGAACCAATAGTACTGAATGAAACCACATTGAAACATACTCTTAGGAAAGTAGCCAACTGGAAAGCACCGGGTCCCGACGGGATCCATGGGTATTGGTTCAAAAAGTTCACCACGTTACACGGCAGACTCACCCACCTACTCCAAAATTGTCTAAATGAAGGCAAAGCACCAGAATGGATGACTAAAGGCAGAACCACCCTCATCCAAAAAGACCTGGGGAAGGGGAACATAGCAAGCAACTATAGACCAATCACTTGCCTACCACTTATGTGGAAAATCCTGACCGGGCAAATAGCAGAGAGAATATACATGTCAATGGATAGAAGGGGGCTACTACCAGAAGAACAGAAAGGGTGTAGGATAGGAACCAAAGGGGCAAACGATTTACTCTACATAGACCAGATGATCTTAAAAGAAGTAAGGAAAAGGAGAAAGAATATCGCAATGGGATGGATAGATTACAAAAAGGCATACGATATGATTCCACATAGCTGGATACTCGAATGCCTTAGAATGTTCAAAATTAGCGAACCGGTGGTTAAATTTATTGGTAATTCAATGAAAGACTGGAAAGTAGATTTGACAGCCGCAGGGGACAAACTAGCCGAGGTAGGGATAAAAAGGGGAATCTTCCAAGGAGACTCGTTGTCCCCACTATTATTTGTTCTAACAATGATACCGCTTAACAGAATCCTGAGAAACAGCAAAGGATACCACTTCTCTAAAACAAAAGGAAAGGTCAACCACTTAATGTACATGGACGATATTAAATTGTTTGCAAAAAACAGGGGAGAGCTTGAGACTCTGTTCAACGAAGTAAGGGAATATAGTGAGGACATAGGAATGGAGTTTGGGATAGAAAAATGCGCAATCATGGTGATGCATAAAGGAAGGCTTTCAATGACTGAGGGAATTGAACTTCCGGACAACAACAAGATTAGGGCATTAACTGCACAAGACCGATACAAGTACCTAGGTGTCCTTGAATGTGACACGATAAAACGGGAAGAGATGAAGGAGAAAATTAAGAGAGAATACCTCAGAAGGATAAGGAAAATATTAGAAACCAAATTAAATAGCAGAAATCTAATAAAAGGAATGAACACCTGGGCTGTGTCAGTAGTTAGGTATACAGGACCATTCCTAGGATGGACAAAGGAAGAGCTCCAATCAATGGATAGGCGAACAAGGAAACTTATGACGATGCATAAAGCATTACATCCTAGGGATGATACAGATAGGCTATACGTTAAGAGAAAAGAAGGTGGTAGGGGGCTCATCAGCATAGAAGATTGTGTCCAGAGAGCTAAAGTAGTCCTAGATAGATATGTGCAAACAAATAGTGAAGAAATCATAAAGAGCGCGAGGGATAGTGCGACAAACAATAAAGTAGAAAACAATGGAACAGTACAGCAAACTAGAAAAGAAAAGTGGGAAGGGAAAAAATTGTACGGCGAGTTTAAAAGACAGATAAAAGATATAGCAGACGAGAAATCATGGACGTGGTTACGAAAGGGAAACCTTAAGAGAGAAACAGAATCGCTCATCATGGCAGCCCAAAACAAAAGCATAAGGACAAACTACATAAAAGCAAAAATCGATAGAACACAGACAAACAGCAAATGCCGCATGTGCGGTGAAAGAGATGAGACAGTAAACCACATAACTAGTGAATGTAGCCAACTCGCCCAGAAGGAGTATAAGCATAGACACGATAGAGTAGCAACGATGATACACTGGGAACTAAGTAAACAAATGGGATTCAACCATGGGGAAAAGTGGTATCAGCACAAGCCAGAGGCAGTTTTGGAGAATGACAACCACAAACTACTGTGGGACTTCGACATCCAAACTGACCACCTCATCCAGGCAAGAAGGCCGGACTTAGTAATAGTAGACAAAAAAAGGAGGGCCTGCCAAATAGTAGACGTTGCTGTACCTGCAGACCATAGAGTAAAGAAGAAGGAGGGTGAGAAAAGGGAAAAATACCAGGACCTAGCAAGGGAGTTAAAGAAAATGTGGAACATGAAAACCAGGGTAGTACCGGTCATAGTGGGAGCACTAGGAACTGTCCCCAAAACGCTGAGGGAGAGACTGGAGGAGATCGGGATTAGGGGGAGGATAGAGACCGTACAGACCACAGCACTGCTGGGCACTGGACGGATACTGAGGAAGGTGCTAGAGATATAAGGACTGCAACGAATCGTAGCTCTGTCATGATATGCGAAAGAGAGAGGAGACGTTAGCTGAAGACCTGAGGAGACTTATTGTCACTCAGCCTTCAGCGATAACCACTGGGCAACCGGTGTGAAACTGTAAATCGCAGAATTACTGCGACCTATGAGTACTAGGAGAGGAGGGCTGGAGACTTGAGGAGACTTGCTGTCACTCAAACTCTAGCGGTTACCACCAGGCAACTGGTGTGAGATTCCTAATAATAATAATAATATGGCTATTCGAAGGAGGCCTGAAAAGAGACACAGAAAAGCTCTTCATGGCAGTCCAGAACAAATTCATCAGGACAAACTATGCTGAGGCGAAAATCGACAGAACTCTAACAAATGGCACATGCCGCCTATATGGAGAAAGGGGCGAGACCGTAGACCACATAACCAGTAAATGTACTCGACTAGCTCAGGAAAAAAGTATAAAAACAGATACGACGGGGTAGCGTTAGGGAGGAACCTATCAAGGGTCAAAAAAATCTTCTATTGGATCAAACTCCCCCACCCCTGATTCTCAAATCGGTCACCAGAACCGGAACGCCCCCAACCCTGGCCCATCTGATTCACCACCCATGAAGCATCGCAATGCAACACGCACGAAATGGTCACGCAAGAAGTATAAAATAGTTATGATTGCCTTCTACACGGTATTAAACAGCCCAACTGAGGATTCGGCAGCCCAGACGTATTCCATATGGAGATTGAGGCAAATAAAATAGCGAACGTCCACAGACGTTAATAAATGACCGATAAACAGCTGCGGAAATCGATAAAATAAAAACGCTACTGACAACGTCAAACCGGTAGAGATAAACCAGCCGGGACATATTAATGAAAGAATGACGAAAGATCCTTTATTACATATCCAAGACCTGACAGTGGAAGAAATGAGACCAAATGCCAACGATACAAGACCTGAAAGTGAAGTGTCGCCTGTAACAACAAACAAGACATATGATGAGTTTCTAAAAAAAAAGTTAAATATAGATAACATAGACTCAGCGAAAAAGAACATGGTTATGGGATAAAGTAAGATAGAAAATCCAAGCCTCACAAGACAATCACGTCCTAAAATCTGATAAAACAATAGAAATTTCCTTACGATAAAAAATATACAATAGGGTGAATGGAATCTTATCAAAGGAAATGAATATCACAAATATAACTAGACTAAACAATATAATATACTCTACTGCATATGTAACAACGAATGCCATCGTAAGCCGGTCATAAAGAGATTAAAGCACCTATTACCCATGGATGATCTTAAACTCTATGCAAAGGATGAGTAAGGGGTGCTGCAATCTATTAATATGGAGGAAATTCGGCCTCAATAAGTATGCAAAAGCAATTTTCAGGCGAGAAAAACTGGCAACAACAAAGGATATCCTTACACCTGGACACAATCATTTATGAAGTTGATTAGGAAGGTACCTACACATAGTTCGGAGTTACTGAAGGAAATGGAATCCAACATGCATCCATGAAAGGATGAATAAAAAACGTGCTACGCTAGTGTTCAAACTATCATTAAAACTCAGCTCAACTCTAAAAACCATATCCAAGCCATCAACACCTTGGCTATGCATGTGGTACGGTACAGCTTTAACATCATAGACTGGAACATGATTGACAGATGCAGAATGTGCACTAAAACAAGAGAACTCTTCACTGATAGCAGAAAGCACCACCCAGAAGTAGACGTAGAGCAGCTAAACCTCCTTGTGAAAAAAAGGTGGTTGAGGTATGAACCAGTAAGAACTGTCATACAAAACTGCAACCATTGGTTTACACGCTTACCTGCAGGCGAGTGACGACTGGATGTTGCCACTGTTGAAAAACCATGAAACAGCAAAAAGGCTTCATTCAGTTGTGAAGGAATCCAAAGCATTTCGAGATGAGCTTAACAAGACTGACGTAATCCAATCAGTGACGAGGGTTGCAAAAAATGTAAAAACTACTGCCAAGTGAAAAGGAATATCAATGTTAAAAAGAGCATTGGGAACAGAAACCCCTACACAGCCAATACTCACTTCACACCAAAGATGTTGATGTAGATAATACCGAAATCCATCAATTGCTACAAAGTACAGGCCAAGACCAGAGCTTTTCTACCAGGAACTATTTAGCACAAAGGACAGTGCCAACTCGAACGGCAGGTTTTGTGACAGTGCAGCTGACTATCGACCACATTATATCTGATATAGCCCCAAATGAAAACAGACTTAGACACGATAGAGTGCATCAGTAAATGCTCTGGCTGGTCTGAAAGCAATATGGCGCACTGCAAACACTACATTGGTATGAATACCTGCCAGAATCTTTAACTGAAACACAAGATGTGACAATACAATGGGATTTCCCTATACACACGAATAGAGACATCAAAGCCAACCACCAAGACATGAATATTAAGGACAGGAAGGAAAATGGATGCTTATTTATAGATAAGACCATTCCATCTGACAAAAACAGGTAAGCAAAAGAGTTTGAAGAACTGTCTAAATACAAAGACCTGTAATGTAGCAACTTTAGACTATAACAATACCTGTTGTTATTGGAGCCTTTGTGCCATAAAAAAATGATCTCAACATATATGTAGGTACGATGTCCGTAGACATTTTGTTCTAAGCTCATTGGGAACCTTTGGACTCGTCCTTGGGCTCTCTCTCTCTCTCTCTTCTACTCAGCCCAGCTTCGGGGGAGCGGTTCGCCTTGGGGCGTTGTTGTCCCTTTGCACTTTGAGGGACATGTCGGGCTCGTCCTGACGCTTTCGCGATTGTAGCAGTTTTTGCGTGGTGCTCAACTTTCTCACACTAAACTGACCTTATATCGCATCTCGCCCTTGTGGGGGCGCGACTAAAAACATGCCTGGAAGCCCAAGCATTTTTGCAATAGAGGAAATTGTCTCCAAGGGCATCGCCCATATCCTTTGCAAAGCACTGTTCATGTAAATATTTTGTATATTATACATTTGGGGGGGTCCAGCCTCCAGTATTGGTCCTGTATTGACCTCCCCTGTTTGTATATATGGATTATAAATTGGAGGGGTCCAGCCTCCAGTATTGGTCCTGTATTGACCTCCCCTGTTTGTATATATGGATTATAAATTGGAGGGGTCCAGCCTCCAGTATTGGTCCTGTATTGACCTCCCCTGTTTGTATATATGGATTATACATTGGGGGGATCCAGCCTCCAGTATTGGTCCTGTATTGACCTCCCCTGTTTGTATATATGGAATGATGGAAAAAATGCAAGTGTCTATAAATTCATAACATTGTTGCCAAACCCCACAAAAACCGATTTTATTTATCTATTTTTCAATAATTCTTTCGTATATTTCAGCTGATAACTCCAAAAATTGTCTTATCAATTTATTTTTTATCCCATAGTATCTAAATTTATCAAATTATTTATTCATATTTATAAATTTATTCAGATAGTGGGTAGGAGATATTTTTTATTATCAACGAAATTGCTATCTTCAACTGGAAGAGACCATTGTTACGAACAAAGAACTAAGAAAATCACACTGTTCATTATATAATGTTTTTTCTCAATTGTAATTATTAAAAAAAAAAACAGTGTGTTGATGTCTGCTCGAATATTCCCCTGAACATTCATTAGAAAAAATGTGTTTTATTATCCTGTTCTTTCAATGTTGTTGTTCAAGATGAAAAATAGAATTATTTTTATGAAATTTCAGTTTTTCTTTCTTTTTTAACTTCTAAATAATACAAAAAAAGTTTTCGCCGAAACAGCAGTCAGCAAGTTGACAAAACATCATGGTCATCATCATCATCATCATTCTTTCAACGTCCGTTGTTGGACATAAACCTTCCCCAAGATTCACCACACTTCTCTATCGTGGGCGTCGCGGTGCTAGTACTTTTTGAGGACTAAACATCACTTCGTCAAAGATTTTTTCTACGAGTCGGCTGCACTTCAAAACTGCTGTCGATTAACTGTGTGTCGACGATAAGTCATTCGACGAAACGCCTGCACACGTATTTCTAGTATATTTGGCTCCAACAGGGTGTTCCAGTTATCATAGTCTTTTGTGAGGTGAAGTACTTTGTTTGTGTTCTTCCTCCAGTGTCTTATGTATATTTTCCTGTTGTTCTATAAGCTGGGGTATTTTCTATCCCTTCAGTTATTCTAGATCTTTTCTGTTGCATCTCCCCTATCTGTTCAAGTGTCGTTCAATGTTGTCTCTTAGTGTTTCTTCATATAGTACATTTGCGAGATCGCGGAATTTTTATGCTCTTCTCAGCACATTCTCTCTCTCTCCTCGATATCTTTTCTAAGATATGGACTCTTTCTTAATTATTAATACCCGCGCAGAAGAACCAACAGGCCTCCATTTTAATGTGAACACCTTCACAATATTTCTTCCTTTGCCTGACATTCCCCGAAACAGATGTTTTTGAAACTTCGAACGCCCGTGGCGAGAGAGCGTAGAAAAAAGACAATGGATTCAAATTAATTAGAAAATATTTTGCAGCTGCATCCATGGTTTGTTCCGTGAAGAAAGTGAAGAAGACTTTATTGTTTGGGGGTATAGCTATATCGATTTCAGATAAAAGTTCCATAGAGCCTGAATGTGGCTGGCGGACAGCCTTTCAATATTCAACACTGCTGAATGCTTTTTTAGAAGGAGGAAACCCCAACAAAATAAGGATCATAATACAGACGTGTGAACAATGTCCCCTCCAAATCTTAGTAGTCAATGACCGAATAAAAATTATATAACGCAAATATTTTGCTATGACAAAAGTAATCGTGCACAGAATGTTTATGCGAATGCAAACCTGAAATAAATCCAAGATAATTTTTAACATAACCTCTCTGTCATGGCTAATAGAACCATAATAGCTTGTTTAGATATATTACTAGTATAGGACAAATATAAAAAGATCAGAATAAAAAAAATGTAGAGCCAAAGAAAGTAGATCACTTCATTTACCTGGGGCAACAAATTCCCGTGGAATCTTCAAAAGAAATCAAACCAAGAATCATTCTAGATTGGCAAGCTTTTGGCAGAGCTAGCTCAACCTCCAAGATTAAGAAGATCCCATTAGTCATTGAAAGAAGGGTCAATAACCGATGCATCTTCCGAATAGTCACCTATGGAGCTGAAATATGGAACATAACCAAAAGATTGGATACTAAACTAAGAACCATACAATGTGCGCAAGAAAAGGTCATGCTTAACACCACATAAAGAGATGAAAGGACAGCTCATAGAAGTTCATAGAATATTGGCACTGCGATGGCCATGATAGAGATACCTGGCAAATTTTCGGGAATGTCTATGTCCAATAAGAGACTTGTTGTTGTTCCACTAAATAAAACAATAATGAATATCTCTTATTTTTATATGTTGCGACGTTTACAAATGTGGACAAGTTAACAGAAACAGAAACCTATGAAATTATTTTCAGTAAGTATACTCACAATATATCAATGATATGCTTATAAGTATAATTATTAATCACAACATCATTTTAGGTATCTGAGCTTTTGTACGCACAATAATTTCTCTTGTGCGCTGGTTGCAAAACACGCATGCGCGCGAACACCTGCGCGGCTGGAAGTGAACTGTGCTTGAGAATCCATTTTGAATCTTGATGATCACTCGCTCGAGTCATTAATTAACATCTTGAGTCACTTTTAACCTTTTCCCATCCACGCCCTAATGAAATCCATCAATCGATTGTTGTCCTAATTAATTTCAATTTTCGATATTCAACTTCAGGGAAATGATTTTAGAAAAGGAACTATATATATATTTATACACACACACACACACACACACACACACATATATATATATATATATATATATATATATATATATATATATATATATATATATATATTAAAAACTAAAATTCTAGAAAGACATGAGAATATGTTGATCAACAAACTCAAAACTTTTTCCCCTAATGGACTTGACGCCAAACTTAATTACCCTGAGCGCACAGATCTCTAAATCATAATCCTCCTACTATCAATAACCTCACGTTCACATATACACCCCCTCAGATACATCTCACAGTGGGAACTTCAAAGTCACTCAGACCCATAGTAACCTCTACCTTAGTCATCTCATTTGTACAAATCAGAGCCAACATATTTTCCATGACCTGTAAGATTAAAACATATGTAGTTCCTTAACCTCATCACCCCTCCATTTACACTATCCCTAACCTACCCACAAAATCTAACACCAAAGCATTTCCCTCCAACCCTGACACCTTATGTCCTCTCAAGACCAACTGCTGCTGCTAAGACCACAGACTTCATCACTGACTGAACTTTCTTTCACACAACGGGATGCCCCTAGCAGATGGGATACCATTTTTTGCTCACAAAGCAAAACTCCTTATGGACTCATGTTACACATCAAACTTATGAACTCTAAAAGTACGCACACAACTGAAGATGGAAATACCTCCCGAAACATGTCTAGACAATTAATGAAAACATTTACACAGAGATAAACCTAACACCCATACACTTTCAGTCCCGAGTCCATCTCACTCTCTATAGTTCAAATTATATATATATATATATATATATATATATATATATATACTAGAGCCTGTCATGCATTTAGTACAATACATATCTTATTACCGTTGAGTTCGAGCAGTTTCTCTGCATCTTCTCAGTCACTTTAAATTTCAAAGGTCCCCAACTTCAAAGCTTTTAATAATTTTTTTTTTTTTGCAAAAATCTGGTAAGCAGTAGCAGCACCGACATCAATTGCCCTTTAGTGTCCGTCATTTAATCTAGACCTTCCCCAAGATTCGCCAGACCTCTCTATCGTGGGCATCACGGGGTCAGTACTTTCTGAACTTGTCTAGTTCGTCACACTATCTTATTTTCTGTCGGTCACAGTTTGATCATGTGATCTCATGTGATCTGTGGGGAACCACGTTCGGAGTTGTGAAGTCCAGCGGTTGTTAGACATTCATGACCAGCCCATTGCCATATGAGTTTTTCAATGGTTTCCATGATATTTGTGAGTCTTGTTTGTCTTTGATATACGGTGCTGTATTGTGATCTCTCCATGTGAGGCTGAGTGTGATTTTTTCCTTTGCATGTAGCGTGGTTCTCAGTTGGAGGCTCAGTCACTTGGCCAGGTTTCATGTTTCAGTTCCATATGTGACTATCGGGAAGATGCATATACCCATCTTTTTAGGATTAATGGGATTGTTTCAAGGTTGAGTTCGCTCTAACGACAGCTTGCCAATCTAGAGTGATTCTTCGCTTGATTCATTCTTCTTTTGGAGAATTCGTGAAGATTCGTTGTCCTAGATAGATGTAGTGGTCTACTTCAGTTCTGCATTTTTGTTTCTGATCGTTGTCTCTTTGTTCTCAACATGTTTGTTGTATATTTGTTTTACTAGAGTTAATGTGAAGACCAATTTTCTTGCTTTCTTGGTTCTCAGCAAAAAAGACGATGTCGTCAGCAAATCTGAAGTTACTTGAGTATTCTGATTCTTTCATGTTCTCAGTCTAACCATATTAAATAAATGATTATATCCAAGCATTTTTCATCTTATGCTTTCGTCAAAAGAAGTGGGAGAGTCCATCATTTAAAAAGATGGATGAATACAATTTATCAGTAAAAATGTTACCCTAAGGAGGAAGACTCCATTATCATTGAAACAGAAACAATTCAATTCATTTGAATCATGTATTTTTCTATTATCTAATTTAATTGTTTTTGAAAACCTGACGATTTTGACCGATATTTACTGTGTATGTATGAGTGCGATCTTTCAGAATTATCTCCCTTTCATCAAAAAGTCTAAAACAATATGCAATCTTTTCCCCGATTAAACTATTTTTTTCTTTTACTTCATGTTAATCTTTATTTTATCTCATTTCATTTTCACGTATTTCAAATCTTATACTATTTCTGAACAAATCTCCCCAAAAAGTAGAATATATATATATATATATATATATATATATATATATATATATATATATATATATATATATATATATATATATCATGATTTAGAATGAGTCTAATGTCCATTTTGCATTCTAAAGATTCCATCGGATGAAACAGAGAGTGTTCTTGCTGTAAAAGGAAAACTAAATTCATTGTGAATGATATTTGTTCGCTCTGTGTAAAAACTTTTGCATTATTGAATGAAAAAATGTCGAACTATGTATAGGTGTGTGTGTGTGTGTGTGTGTGTGTGTGTGTGAATGGTGCCGTGCCTTACTGCACGTGTGTGCATGCGTATTTTTTATACATGTCTGTGCGCTTATTTGTGTGAGCGTGTACGTGTGTATGTGTGTGTGCCTTTATTTGTGTGTGTGTGTGTGTGTGCTTATATATTTAATGTATGTATGTGTGAGACAGAGAAAGAGAAGGTGAATGTGACTTAATCTCCAAAATATAAGTAAACTAGTTTATCCCTGTAAAACCAATTCATGGTAATATAGGTTTTCCCTGCAATTAAGGCCTTTCGCAAACCGAAATGGCATATAGTGGAAAAGCAATTACCCTAAATTTATATGAGAAGATTTTTAGTGTGTTCCCAGACGCAAAACATGGTGAGGGTGGTAGTAAGATTGAGTCATCGGAAGTCGTGGTGATGGGATGTACAGGAAACCTGATTGTAAAAGAGAGAGGAAGAGGGTGTACGCAACCTCTATAATGGTTCGCAGCAAAACAAAAGCTGAACCTTGTTTTCGCTTTTCACTTTTTTTCGTAAAAGCGAAAAAGTGGTGTAATGAGAATTTTTGAAAAGCTGGAATTACTTGTATTTGAAGTCCACTGTAGGGGAAAACATTGTTTCAGATAATGGGTAAGATGTATTTCCGTCAAAAAATTGTTACTTTAGGGTGGAAGAATCCATTGTTGCGACAGAGGACCTGGAAAATTTCAATGTTCATTATATATGAATATATGCAAAAAGATGCATGGACAGTTTATTTATAAAAGTTGAACCCAAGATCCCTGGTTTACAGGAGCAATATTCTGAGCCTGTGAGCTAGAAGGTCGAAAGGATGCAATGCCAATAAGCCCATATGTCTATCGATGATGACCTGTCTAAGTCCCCATGGCTTATCACCATCTGCATGGCCAGAATCCTACAGATACGACCCGTGGACACAGAATGACCATTTTGCACGGATTTAGTTGAATCATCAGATGATCATGTCATTTTATGACAGATTCATTAATTTATTGTCGCTGACGGTCAGGCCAGAGTTCAGCGGTCGGGTAGGAAGGGCATCTGGCTCGCTTTATTGTGCGCACTGTAGAGATCAATCCTGCTTAGGAGAATTAACGGGGTCGCCAAGGGGCTTTCTGCATAATCACAACTGCTTACGGTACTTGGTGTTCCCAGACGGTCACCTATCTAGGTACTGACCAGGCTCGATGTTGCTTAACTTCGGTGATCAAGAACCGGTGTGTCCAACGAGATTTGGCTTGCCTTAATTCTCCGGCTTATGGCCTCCTGGTTGGCCCGGACCCCAGCAGATGCGATCCGCGTGCATCGAATGTCCTCGCTCGGTTTAATCCCCCGGGGATTAATACCATCTTCTGACATTGAAAACATCGCAATGCGGCCTTTTTGAACGATCTATTAACCTTAACGGATCATCTCCTCGGTCATTCATTCAATTCTTGTCGTTCGTAGCCAGGCCAGTCAGAGGTTTCTTGAGAGTTGGAACAGGAGGTAGGATGGGCCTTTTGGCTGCATTATTGAGCGTAATGTAAAGATCGCTCTTCTCTTCAGGAGGAATAACAGGATCGACACGGGAAGCTCTCGAGATGATCCCAACTGCTCACGGCATGTTGTATTCCCGGCCAGTTATTCTTCTAGGGAGTGGCCAGGCTCGACGTTGCGAAACTAAAAGTACAATCGACTGACAGTTCGATAGAGGGAGGTGGTGTTCCGGTTAAAACCACGAATGAAGATCCTGCGCTAAGAAAAATGAATAGCGTTGAAAAGTGAAAAAGCTCAAGGTGAAGATGATAATAGATCTTTTAGAAGATGCGAAAGATGTCTATCACTATTGTGCAATTATTCACAAAATGCTTTTAAGAAAAAGTGCCCTAAAACTCCTTTACCAGAATAATGATCCTAACACACAAGACGATACAGACCTTGGCGATTATCACCCGATTACCTTACTCTCTGATATTTACAAACTTTTCATGAAAATGCTTACAAATAGATCAACAAACACTGTAGATGAAAACCAACCACGCAACAGACAGGCTTTAAAAGTGGATATTCGATAATACACTACGAAGACACATTAAATCAGTAAATAGAAAAGACATCAGACCACCACAAACCACTGTGTTTGACTTGCGTAAGCTACGAAAAAGACTTTCTCGATAAAACACACAGCAGTCTTCCATTCAATGTGAGAACAAGGCATTAATCAGTATTAGATAAAAGTGGTTGAGAATATATATGAAAATGGCACTGCAATAGTTAGACTTTATAAAGATATTAACCAAAAGGAGTAAAACAAGGGGATGTGATATCTCCGAAGCTCTTGAAAAACAGACTGGAAAGATATGGGAGTAAACATTATCAGAGCATATTTGATCAAATACACACATATGCATATATAGATATAGATATAGATATAGATATATACATATATAGAGAGAGGGATGTATATATATATATATACATATATATATATATATATATATATATATATATATATATATATATATATATATTCAATACATTTTAAGTTTTTTATTGCAATCAGCACATCAAGGCATGCATCTAGGTATGTTTTGTGCTTCTCGTTGCTAAATTTCAGGATTTTTGATTTAATTATATAGTTGAATGAATTAACCCAAGAATTTTTCTATCCTGCAAAAATGTTTAAAATCAATCAGCAGGGTTGTTAAAAAAAGCTTACTAACATTGCTATTTGGAAGAGTTACCAAGCTAATTAGTTGAGCAGCTTTCAACTAGGCCAAAATGCATTTTGGAAATAATTCAATTCTAGGCAAGAAACACTCAGTTCGTACCTGGTTCAAATATTTATCGGCAGTATTTCATGTATTACCAAATGGTTTTGCAAACATTGTGGAAAGAAAAAATATTTTGAAACTGAATTATAACGCAACACAATCAATAGAAATCGCTTTTAGACATTGTTCTCTCCTTCTCATACTGCATTTATATATATATATATTATATATATATATATATATATATATATATATATATATATATATATATTGCGTTATATTACAAAGAAACTTATTTGAAATGATCATATGCTTAATATATCACTCAATTTAGGCAATATAAATAGAATAAACAATTTAAGAAAATGGGACTGCTGCAGGAATTGAACTTGCAGCCGATAGGGTAGCCACCTCAACGTAGATATGCTCCTACCATTGAGCCAATCAGCCGCAATGCAAACGCTCCAAGTAACCGCTTTCAACCCAAATTGTTATTTCGTTTATTCTCGGTCTTTTTTCAACGCGACAACATGTACTTAAGAAATGGAAATATTTCGTCCGACAGGATGAATTACAAATTGTGTTGTATCATAGAAAAACTTATTTGAAATGATCTCCCGTCGTTACACGGTTAATATATCACTCGATTTAGACAACGTAAGTTGAATAAACATATATTCTCTTCTTTCTATATAACATAACGCAATTTATTATTCATTCTGTCGGACCAAATATGTCCATTTCTTAATACACACACACACACACACACACACACACACACACATATATATATATATATATATATATATATATGTATTGTGCATCGCCAATACTATATATATTTATATATGTATATATATATAATGGTATTTTATATAAGTATCGAAAATGTCCCTTGAAAGCATCAATTATCATGTTTACTTTTTATCTTTACTTCCAGCCGAGAAAAAAGTTCTGCTCAATTACATTTTCAAAGCGACGAATGAGATAAAATTGGATTAAAAGAGAAAAGAAACTGGCGGTTTTTTCCTTCTTAACTATGAACACAAACTTACGTCGAATGCTGGGACTATATAACAGCTTCTTTTCTCTCTCTACGTTTTCTCATAGCTCGATTGATACACTGTACACAAATTCAGTTTACCACTGTTTTGTGGCCGCCTGGGTTTTTGCTAGCGCATACATTATTCTGCCCTTGGCCTGATAGAATTCTGATGACCAGACCAGGTCACTCTTTAATGCATATGGTACAGAATATAAGTTTACAGTTTCACACCAGTTGCCCAGGTGGTCATTGCTGAAGGCTGAGTGACAATAAATCTCCTCGGGTCTTAAGCCAATATCTCTTCTCTCTCTTGCCCATCACGCCAGTGCTGTGGTTCACATCTCCACTTTCATTTTCCTTTCCTCTGTTAAGCCTCTGCTAAGATTTAGTGTTCCAATCCTTATATTTCTAGCACTTTCCTCAGTATCCGTGCTGTTCCTAGCAGTGCTGTGGTCTATACATTCTTTTTTATTATTATTATTTTTTTTTTTTTTTTTTTTTAAGACCAAGGCAGGAAATGACATGAAGACGGGTTTGGATACTAACATGAACGTTTTTTGTTTTGTTTTTTTTTTTTTCGAACTACTTGATTAGTACAAAAAGGTGTTGGTTCAGTTACAAGACTTTCATGGAAAGAGTGCGTATCAAAATAGTTTTCACATGATAAGGCCTTAAATGGAATGATTATGCCGGAGACTGTCTCCTCGTTGGAGTATTTGATCAACGGGAGCGATTTGGACTGACAGGATAAGAGAATCAGATAAGAAACCATTTTTATTTTAGCGGATCAGCAGAGAGAGGCCCAATAAACATGCATGTATATATATATATATATATATATATATATATATATATATATATATATATATATATATTGTTTTTAAATTCCCAAAACGCTTACATGATAAACAACTGATGATCGTAACAAGAAAAATCCACACATTGCACTATAATATCTAATTCTGTGTGTATACAAAAATCATCGAAATAATCACAGATATTGGAAAATAGTAGAATGAAATGACGTGAACTTTTTTAGTGCTTAAAGCCTTAAAGCTATAAAGCTTTCTAAACTATGTATATGGATAGTCTATAGCCACACTGAAGAGTTGTGATACCACGAAATAGCTGTTCGTGGAGGACACAATGATATATATATATATATATATATATATATATATATATATATATATATATATATATATATATATGCATATATGCTCCTCTATTCAGGGTTGAGCACTATTTAGGTGAGGTAACTCATCCATTGTAAGCTTATGCAATGCTCGTACATAGGAATAGAGTACTCTGGTAGACGAGGAATTTATCCGTAAGTAAATATATAGCTTAAATTAGGCTTTGCTAACTGTCAATTTCCGTAGCTTAGAGGCAGTATATCTGCCTCCGGGCCTGATGCTATGGTTTCAATCCTGTCTCGCAGTACTGGATGGGTTAATGGAAAGTCTATAGTTACACTGAAGAGATGTAATACATCGAAACAGCTGGCTGTGGATGACACTCTCTCTCTCTCTCTCTCTATATATATATATATATATAATTTCACTTTATTTCCTCGACATTTCTTTTTTGTCGACGGTCGAGTACTGTTGTTCTGCCTTAGTGAACATCTTCACCTCCTACTATTTGTGTACTTTTACCTTGATTCTCAGCTCTCCCCACCCTAGTCGCGGTCTTTGAGCTATCATTCCAACCCAACCCCCACTCCATTCAACGTAATTTTTTCAATGAAGTGCGACAGAAAGGCGGGCATGGTGCTTATTATACAGTATACCTGCGTTGTTACGGCACCCCTTTGGAGTGACGTTATAACGAATTTGATATTATAGACGGTGAGGCCTTTTTTTTTTAATACTGTACGCAAATTAAAACGTATGGCATGCTAACTGATGAAAATGCGGAGAGCAAATCGTTTACTTTTTAATTTACCTGGGGGAAAAAGAATAGTCAATAATGCCACTAGAATGCGTGTGTCATTGATTAGTGCCGCTAGAACGAATGTCGTTGTGAAGAGAGTTCGCTGTAATATAGATTTGCATTGCTTGATGACAGAATGATTGGGAAGAGAAGTTAATCAAACTTTCGTATCAGTGGGGATTAAGAGGGAGCATTAAGAAGCTTAAGATTATTGATTGATACAGAGATTATCGTAATCAACATCTTATTTCAATCTTCGCCGAATAAGATGGGCCGATGCGGTTTGGTAATAATTGTTACTTGACACAGGGTGAATTCATTATATTTCACAGACGTTGGGAATCTCTAGCGGCAGCGAAAGGGCTTCGAAAAAATATACCTAATTACCAGCACTTGTTTATTTTTGAATATATATTTAAATAAATGCATACGTATGCATACTCTTTATATATCAATATATTTATCTATGCATATCTATCTATCTATATATATATATATATATATATATATATATATATATATATATATAAATATATATATATATATATATATAATCTAGAAAGCTTTTCAGCTTCAAACATTAAATATACAAAAAGAAATTCAGAAAATTTATGTCATTTCAATCCACTATTTCCCAATATCTGTGATTTTTCCAATGACTTTTATGTTTGGCAGTATATCCCCCCCAGCCTGAATAATGGATTTTTAAGGTGATATATATATATATATATATATATATATATATATATATATATATATATATATATATATATATATATATATATATATATATATATATATAATATATATATATATATATATATATATATATATATATATATATATATATATATATATAAATATATATATATATATATATATATATATATATATATATATATATATATATATATATATATATATATATATATAAATTGTCAAATTTTTCGGTTGAATATGTTGGTACAGAATCAACTCGAAGTTTCTCTGTGTAATTAATATTCTTAAAGATAAGTTGGTTATTCACATGAGTATACACTCAATAGAAGTAGAATCAGCGAGTTGCATATGTTGTTACTTGCCGATTCCTCATCGTTGAAAACATTTTAGGAGAAACTTACGTAAGTAAGCCCTGTCTCAAAAAACTAAATGATGTGCAGCATAAAATAAGATCCATGTACAATATATTATGATTATACTCTATATAAGATAAGAAACTACATTTGTGACGTAAGCTATGTATTATAATCATAGCTAAAATGGAGGTGGTGTTTATCAACACTGCTGAGGTGCCATGTTAATATAATTGTTTTGTTTTTTAAAATCTCTGGAATAGTTACATGGTAAACAGCTGATGACCTAAACAAGAGAAAATTCATACATGGTGCCATAATAACAAAGTATGTAAAAGAGGAAAAAATCACTGAAGAAAATTATAGAAATAATATTAACATATATTGGGAAATTAGTGACTTGAGTGACACAAAAGAATTTTGCAAAGGTTTTTTAACGTTCAGTGTTTTAAGCTGTAAAGCTTTCTAGACTATATATATATACATAATTTTACGAAATCCCTAGTTTAACTATCAGTGTAGTAATGGTTAACAAGCTTATGACGCAGACCAACACCATGGCCTTGCGTCAAACTAAGCTATATATACCCAGTAAATACCGAAGCAGAACATACTTGATACTTAGTTTAAGTTTGTCAGAGTTTGACACAAGGTCACCGTAATGGAGTACCCGGCGAGGATGGAACTCATTACAGGTGTAATAGCCAGCACCACAAACTTCTTAAACTTACTGTAAAATACATATATAATCATCGTCAACTAAAAGTCCATTGCTGGTCAAAGCCCTTTCCCATTTCCTTCCGCGTCAAATGCTTTTCATGATCAACAAAGGTCAAACAAAGTGGTTTGTTGCATTATAGTGACTTCTCCATTAGTTGATTTATTGAGAGTCGGCGGTCTATTGTTGAATAGCCACACCAGACGCCTGCCTACTCAAACGGTTGATTTATATTTAAAGTTCCTGTTCCTATATATTTTTGTTATATATATATATATATATATATATATATATATATATATATATATATGAGGTAATCGTATGATAGAGATGTAGTTGCTGAGGTCATGGTTATTTCCTTCTTTTTTTTTGAGTAGAATCACTATTCATAGGCAGATGTTTTGAGGTACTTTTGTTTCTCTCATGTACTATGCGAATATATGTGCCAGTCCCTTGTGACAGACCCTTCCTACATCTTCTACAACGACTGTTATTATGTCATATTCGTAATGAGACTTTTTCGAGTTCCATATTTCATAGTCCAAGCACTATTTTGTCTTCCGTTACGTCTGAGAGGGGGGTATTCGAACAGATTGATTTATCTATTCATCTGTCAAGTTACCCAGGGTATCCCAAGTCTAACTCTACATTTCAGGCATCTCTCAGAATCAACCAACGCTTCTCCATTGTATGTAAATGAGTACATATATATATATATATATATATATATATATATATATATATATATATATATATATATATATATGTCTGTGTGTGTATATATATATATATATATATATATATATATATATGTAACAAAAATATATAGGAACAGGAATTTTATATAAAAATCAACCGTTTGCACGTGATGCACAAGTAAATATAAAGCCAACCAGACCAATTTGAAAACTGAAAGAAACCTGGGATGACAATTCTTTGTGACAGTTTTATAAAGTCCAGCTTCGTCTGGTGGATTGAGCGAAAATTCCGACTGAGATTGTCTTGAAAAACAGTATTGGAAATCCTGTGCAAGATCACCAGAGACTTGGATCAGTTGAAAACATACGATTCCTTGAGCCATCGAACGAGCAACGGGTGTATAACTGTATGTTAGTCTTTCGTTCTTTCATTTTTTTTTGTTGCTCGCAGCCACGCCGGTCAGCGGATTCGGTGGTAGGGGTAGGGTTTGGGAGCTGTTTCGCCAACGTAGTGTTGAGATCGGTCTCCTCCATCAGAGAATTAACGGGATCACCATTCGAGATTCTCTATATCGACAGTCCCCAACCTACGGGTCGCAAAACGTACGCTACACGAGGAAACGAAACGATTTAGCGATATTTCTTTGTAAAATAAAAACAAATTCAATTCTTCGAATCTTAATATCAAGTCCATTGAATGAACCCTTTCAGAAATGAAATTTGATATATTAGTCTCTCGTGAGTGACTTATAGTTGACATTATCTATATTCCGGTTGTGATTAACAATTTCACCCGTGCCGGCAATCCGGTTCCCAAGGATACTGTGAATATTAAACCAGTCTGCAGTGCAAAAATGATTGGGGTCCCTGCTCTGCATAATTCCAAGCTGCTCACAGTTCCCGTAATTCCCATTTGTTCACACATCTGGGTAGTGACTTGGCTCAGACGTTGCTTGCTATCGGTGATCGTAGGTGAACCGCTGTGTCCAACGTGATTTGGCCGTGACATGTTGAACGTGACAGACCGAAAAGAACTAAGAAACGTGGCCAAACAGAACCTTTCATTCAAAGTCGAGGAAATCGATTGCAGACCCATTCAAAGCAATCGAACCAAAAGATCGAAAATAATCCTGTTTATTCATTTAATTAGTCTGTGTCACGTAGATCAGCCTTGTCTCATTTCCACTGACCCGAAGGTGATTGTGTGCCGACCGACTTGGTCAATACTGATTGACTATAGCCACCAACCCCGTCTCTTTTACTTACCGGAATCTTATTTATATACAAGACTTTTTATAAAGTTCCTTACCAGGCTAATAGTCAAAAGAAAGTTTCATTTCTATTTCGAATTAGTTTCCTGGTAATTAGAACAGAAATCACTTATCATATTTGTGCTAACGTTTAAAACCCACTTCATAGAGGCAATATGTTGTGGAAGAAGGTTTTGAAGTTTTTTGGCGACAACCCAGCGTCTCGTGTTTGCCGGTGGACTCCAAACTAAGAATGCTCAATTAAGAATGGCACTAAGTGATAAGCAGTTTCTATAAAAACATAGCCGTGAGAGGTACAAGTAATCGGCGTACAATTATATTTCTGTGGTCCCGGTTTCTCGGCCTTTTGACAAAGAGCAAAATGTAGTATCTGTTCAGTGCTTAATATTTGATTGGTCTTCGATGTTTAATGACTTAAACTAGAAGTAGCTGTGGACAGAATAGAATAATTCATTTCAAGTCAAAGAAGAAACTGTAATTTGATTTCTCGTAAGGTCAAGATTCGGATGATAAGGGTTGGGGCTAAGGGTTAGGATTAAGATTTATTGTTAAAATTATTATCGTGACTTAAAACGTGTATGTGAGCAAAATAGCACCACATTGGGGAAGTGTCAGATAATAAGCTAAAAATAACAGATATTACGCTTTGCTCTTAACCAAAAGGCTAGGTTTATTTATTTGTTTACCTACGACACTTGGTCAAGTTTAGGTTGGGGTCCACCTGCGTACATGCAGGCAGTGTTTAAGATTCCTCAAGTCCCTGCATCTGATGTCACGAGGACAATACAGCAAGATTGACTTGGTCACAAATCGTGTGCAAACGAGACCAAGGGCCTCGGGCAGCGCTTATCTGAACTTCTAAGTCTCATGGGACCTCGATCAGATACTACATTTTTATCTTGGTCAAAACGGCCGAGAAGTGTCATTTCGAACGGGACCACAGATTGTACCGTGATAGGCTACCCAGACTCTCAACATCGACGCCTGGCCAGTCAATGCACAGAAATTTCGTAGTAATCATCCATTAAGAACAGATACAGCCTCTCTCTTTTCTTGGCAACGTTCTCACCATTAATACTCCATTTATCTTTTTCGAATTGAAGAGATCCACCCCCCGAGAATGGAAAAGTCACCAAAAATTGATCCATCAACCAAAAAGTGTCGATTGAACTCGTCACAAGAAAACAGCGGTTCCGTTGAGTCTACTCGCCGCATTGAGATGTGGCTGAATATTCAATGTCTTAGAAAAGAAAGCTTCGAAAAAAGCACGAACCAAAAATAAAAATGCAAAGAATTTCTCTGAAAAAAACACTAAATAAAGAAAACTAAGACTAGAAAGCACTCAGAGAGTGTGTACCTTTGTCGGAGCCATTATCAGGGAAAGTATTGAGATTCATTGAAAACTTTTTGAGATAAAGTTTGGACAAGCGTAGGCTTTTGGCAATATTATGTAGAGTGGACATATAACTACGATGTAAGAGAGATAATTTTGCATGTATCTGCACTAATTTTTTTTATCACCTCTACCATAGCCTGTTGTCCACTTTTTCACAAATTTTCATTCAAATCCATTGGGAACCTTTGGAGATATCGAGAGGACAGATATAAGTGTATACATAATTGTATGAAGGTAAAAATGGAAAAAAAATATCTCTCAATCAACGAAATACACGGATCTGCCCCCAAAAATCAACACTTCCTTTCCCTATATCCAATCCTTTCACAAATGTTCATTGAAATCCATTGAGTACTTTCGGAGATATCTTGTGGACAGACTGTCGGAAAGACAGGAAGATGGAAAGATAGAAAGATGTGACCATTGGCAGTGGTAAGAAGGAATATACGAATGAGTTTCTATGAAGGGAAGAAGAACAAGGATTAAAGGACAAAAACGTATTAGACAAAATGACTTTTCCTTTTTCTTTGTTTTTTTTTTTGTTTTTTTGATACTAGAATCAAGTCTTTGAGAGTCCTGTGAGAATCAAAGAGGAAATCAATACCCGAAAGAGGCAGCTGTTTCCATTGGTCGTTGGTTGGTTTTATGATCGAGGAGGTCGTGTCAGGGTGCCATACTAGATCCGGCCTGGAATCTCTAGGACAGGTGCTATTTACTTGTAGAGGGCCACCTTCTCCCCGGTAAAAACGAGCCAAAGAAGACATGCAGAACCTGCGAAAGGAACTCTTTAACGAGGAGCCCCCACACCAACATACACACTGCACAAACACCTTCATCCTGTAGCCATTCTGTGTGTATCTGCTACGGCAAGGAATGGGGAAAGGATGTGCAATTGAACATGTTGTGGATACCTGGCATTTGGGACATAAGTCTCCTTTTTCCCCCAGGGGCAACCTACGCAATAAACAGTGACAAGAAGCCAGAACAAATAATTCACATTTTGAACGTGCTTTTATAATACAATCCAAGAAAATTTAGACAATTATATAAAGTCCGCTGACAGTGTGCCTTCAAATCAAAGTATGAAAACCTTAATTGAAATTTAAAAAATGTGACGAAACGAAAAAAAATGAAGAAAATAAGAAATCATTTTTGCCCAACTCCTTCAATTTGTGTTTCAATTTCATCTATTTATCACGACGGTGACAATGACCTCACCAAAAACCAGTGACGTCTTGTACGTAAAAACTGATGACGAATTCACTCTTTCAACTGAGGTCGACTTGTTTTGCTGAAGTTTACAGGAGCTACTAATAAACGAGCTGAAATGGGATTCGTAGTTTTGGAATAGTATCATATGAAGGAAAGAATTCTCTTTTGTTTTTTTACCTTTTAGATTTTATATGAAGCAAGGGAGTTTGGCCCTAGTGCGCCAAACTTGACATTTTCAACATTTTTTCGTTATTATTTCTAAAAGGAAACGACTTTTTGTGGGTTTTTTTTAAATCCCCTCCAGAGAGGTTTTAAGCAGAGGTTCAATTTGCAATGTAAGTTTATGCTTAATTGACTTCTTATTTTGTGTCTGTTTGTTTTTTGAAAATTCAGACTCTCTTTAGTGATCATTGCCAAGCAAAAAGTGAGCGAAGTGATTTATTCCTTATTCACCCTTTTCCCCAATGTTTCAATTGATCACCCCTAACACTGTTTGCTGCCAAAAACATCTCACGTGACGGTATCTATCTAGTGACTAACCAGGCCTGTCTCTATTAACTTGGCCTAGTTTTTACTTTCATCTTTATTTTTAGTTGTTTTTAAACAACTTTCAATCCGTTGCCATTGAAACGATGTCCCGAATTGAAAGTTGTTTAAAAGCAACTAAGATGGAGGGAAAAACTTGTCAGAGTTAATTTTGAAAAAAAGAAATCATTTGTTTACATTCCTTGGTTGTTCATGAAAGTTTAATACTCCCATTTGTATTTTCTTCACATTCACTTGTATCAAATATTAAATTCTAAACAACAAAGACGGCCATAATCACAGGGCTGTGTCAACACCATATAATTAACAAGCTTGTACGCTAAAAAAAACATTCCAGTCGAAAGAATACAACTCATTCAGTACACCATACTATTTTCACTCTCCAGTAAACTATAGAGTCCACCGAATTTATTCATATCATATCGACTTTGAAGTTTCAATACACTGTTCTACCCCAGAAACACCGTCCAAGCATCACAACCCACGCCCCTGGGCTATGGTGCGTTGTACCGGTTGCCCCCACTCACATATCGGCCCTGACTACATTTAATTTCATCTAATTACGATTGAAGAAATATCTGTACCTCAGTGTGTATGCACCGCGATCACTCGACCATCGTACAGAAATCCAACTGATATATTTATCAACACACACGATAGGGCGTGTCGAGTTTGAAGTTGTTCGAGTCTGTGGTTCTCGAGAAATCTAATAAAAAAAAGTAAAAATTATAGATCTTTCTTCATAGTTTATTAAATGATCTCCCTTGATTTCCACTCTTTAGAATTATCTAAGTTGAGTCATAAAATATGTAAATTGGCAACACTAGCTTTATAGGACGAACGGAAAATAATTTTACATGACAATTGTGGCAAGCTGTTCCACATACCCCAAAGTCCGATACCTTCCAAACGAGCTCTGCCCTAGTGCTGTGGTTTCGAAAATTCAAGTCTCCTTCCTAGGGAAATTTCATGGTGGACCCCTAGTTTTAGTATTTAGTTTTTAGACTAAACCTAATGAACTAGTAGTAATTTTTTACACTTAAAATCGTATTTAATGTAAATGGATAACGTTTATTCGAATTTTTGCATATGTCACTAATCTGTGTACAATAAATATGTTTTTCGATCGCTTTTCAATGGGTGATGACGTTCCTCAGCTACAAGATTCGCAATGTAAGGTTCGGAGGAAACACTATGGTGGATCCCCGAGGATTAGCTGTTTGGCCTTTAGGGGTCCCCGGGCCCTTGTTTTGAAACCACTCCCCTAGTGGTAACAACGATAGAAAAAAAATACTTCTCAAGACGCAGGTGGAGTTGCTTTATTGGATTTCTACAAGGCATTCATTGGAAGCGAACCCACGTGACCTCAGCTGGAATACAAACATGGATCATAGACTTAGTGTAAGGAGAGAGGAATTGCGAAAAGGGATTAAGCCAACATGTTTTTCTGGGCAATATCCAGTAGACTACCGTTATTACGGTGCCTTCCGGAATTCACTTGTGATGTTATAACGAATTTGCCGTTACAATGGGTCCATATTATAAGAAGTGTATTCAAGATGAGAAATCAAAAAGTACCGACAAAAATGACTTCTTATCTCCCTTTCACAGTCTTATGCCCCATAAACCAGTTACAGCTCTGCAAATAAAATGAATGAACCAAAAAGTAATTATGTTAACCACAAACGTAAAAACAAACGAGACATTTGAACGCTCGTGTTATTGAATAATGACGTTAGAAACAGTGTTATAACGAAAGTTTAGTGTAAACTGGAGATAATGTTTACTAAACAGGTTGTTCCCAGCAAAATGACTTTCCCTGAAATGTTATTTGTGTCTTGGTGCAGGGTATGCAAACAAAATCCTTTTTGCAGTGTAAGATTAAAAAGGATTCCATTCGAAGAAATTTCTGAGAATTCGTTTCCTCTTCAGTTCTTATCTGCCTCTCAAAGACTCGATTCTACGATTTCCAAGAAAATCAAAACAAAAATAATCTCACACATTTACTAATTGAAATTCAAAGGCTGAATCCTGGAATACGTGCCTAAAATGGTGATAACTTCTGTTAACTTTGAAATGAACAAAGGATTGTCTCTCTTAATCAACAATAGAAATAAACTTTATTTTCATTAAAAAAAAAGCTTTCAATGTCACACGCACTCGCTCACTCGATGTTAAAAACGGCGCACAAATTAAAAAAATGAAAATAACTTTATGTCCATACAAATTTTCAATGTTTCACTCACTCACCTACCGATGCTAAAAAAACAGCGTGCAAATTAAATGAATTAAAACAACTTCATTTCCATACAAACCTCTGATGTTTCACTCACTTGCTCGGGTGACCATTGTTTATATCCTTTCCCGAGAAAATTAAAAAGTAAAACCAGTAAATTTTAAATCATGTCGACCAATATTAAAAAATATAACAAGCAAATTAAAAACTACACTAAGCAAATTGAAAAATAATCTAACTAAAAAAATAAGGTAAATAATTTTTTTGATATCATTAGCAGCAACCTCTTAGCCTCCTTCGTTGGACATAGACCTTATCTAAGATTCACCAGATCTCTCTGTCATGGGCATCTCGAAGTCAGTATTTTCTGAACTTGTTTAGTTCGTCACGCCATCTTATATCCTTCTGGCCACAGTTTCGCATGGAAAAACGATGGAAGCCGTGATGTGCAGCGGTCGTCTGACTTCCTTGCAACATTGCCATTCTGATTTTCTGATGAATTTTATGTCATCTCTGACTCCTGTTTTACTCTGATATACTATGCTGTCAAATGATCTCTCCATATGATATTGAGCATAGTTCTTTCCTGTGTGCCTTGTACGGCTCTCAGTTTGAGAATCAAATTTTTTTAAAAATATGCTAAGCGTATTCAAATGAAAAGCAAACTGAAACGATGAAACATACAGTTGTTGATGCTGGGATTGGTCCAGAGTGTTGAAATGCTCCTGCCTCCATAATCGAGAAAGGCACAATTAAATCAAATGATCCTCTGTAATCATAAATTAAACTTAACACAAATTGTTGTTTTGATTTTCATCTGAAATAAGTATAATTTCTTTCATTTTTTACTCTTTTTATTTTTTCTTATTTTCATAGTTTCTGTGGTTAATTTTTTCATCATTTTTTCTACTTTACGCTCTTGTCAATTCTATTGATAAAGCTGAGTTTTCCAAACTTTTTCGGCCATCTGAGGCAGAGTACGTAAAGTCAGACAGAAATTATACAAAGAAAATTAAGTTTAAATATTTTTTTTTTCAAAATTTCAATCATCTATATATGTTGATAGAATTTCATTTACTCTGAAAAAAGAAGATATTTGAGCTTCAAACATTTTTTACTGTGGCAGTTCCGTCTTGTAGCTCTATATTTTTTTCTATTTGTCATGTAACTAGTCTCATTTTTGTCTTGATTTCTAAATAGTTTTGCCTTTTGTAAAGTTTCAATTTATCTAGTCTCATCTCCCATCCTACTTCCATTTTTTGTTTTTGTTTGTATTTCGTGTCTTTTGTGCAAACATACGGTTAACGTTGTTATTTTTAAAAAGCAACTAAAAATGAAGATGAAGAAAAATAATTGTTAAAATTGATTATAATGACGTAACAATATTTCATCAAATTATCATAAAATGAAAGATTCTGCATTAGAATTTCACTCGATAAACAAACACCCAGGAATTTCCTTTGCTTACACGTTCCCGTTGATCACGTGATCAAAAGTTCTCATCAAAATTTATCATCATGAAAAATAGTTAATAAAATATCACAAAATTTGCCGATATTTCTCCATTTTTATTGAATATTTGGAACGCAACAAAGATTTTCGGTTTTATTATTTTTGTCTCACATCAATCATAACGTTTTGTTATTTATCTATTTGTCTGTTTGTTTCTAAGCAGAAAACAGAAAAATAGTCAATACAAAGAAGATTTTTTCAAACTCCCAACACTTGAGAATCTGATTATTATCTCCCTTCCTTTTTAGAGCTCTTCTGTTGCATTTAAACCAAACTCTGAATCGCTATTATTTAAGTATTCACTGCTTCGATCGGATCTTCGATGAATTATTTGGAAACATATGCAAAAACAAAAGAGGAAAGAATTTCATCAATATTTCGATGTGCTGTCAATTTTAAAGGTCAACGTCTAAAAGGAAGGGAAATATAGGCACAACGCGGGAAAACAAAAGAAATGTCATTTTTATGGCTGAGGCAAAATAGATACGATGAGCATCAGAAAAGATTCTGCCACTATTCAATGATGGGATTAGAAGGGCGTCCTCTACTGGGAGTTCCTGGAACCATACAATTGATTGGAATGAATCTTCTTAAGAAAATGTCTTTTTATCAGGAATTGCACAAATTCCTTCATCATGCATAGATATGAATGCACACTCAAACACTTACACATAGATAGATAGATAGATAGATAGATAGATAGATAGATAGATAGATAGATAGATAGATAGATAGATAGATATGAACAGATTGATGTGAACAGACTGATAGATAGATAGATAGATAGATAGATAGATAGATAGATAAATTGATGGAATGATCGATAGATAGCTAGATAGATAAATGGATGGAATGATAGATAGATAGATAGATAGATAGATAGATAGATAGATAGATTGATATGAACAGATAGATGTGAACAGACCGATAGATAGATAGATAGATAGATAGATAGATAGATAGATAGATAGATAAATTGATGGAATGATCGATAGATAGCTAGATAGATAGATGGATGGAATGATAGATAGATAGACAGATAGATTGATAGATGGATAGATAGATAGATAGAATGATAAATTGATGGAATGATCAATAGATAGATAGAGAGAGAGAGAGAGAGAGAGAAAGAGATGAACATACTGAAATATGTAGAAAATGAAGAGACACAAAGAGAGAGAGAGAGATTAATCTTCTTCGTCCTGATAGATATATAGAGAAAAGACTGATTTTGTCCCTTTTCTGTGTTTTGATTGACAGATATAGAAAAAAAAAATGATGTGAAAATAGCCTAGGGTACAAAAATGTAAATTTTGGCTACAATTATTGAATTTTTTTTCAATCCTCCCAAAATAGAATAACCTAAGTCATTTCAAATCCATGTCATTTCGTTGAAGCGAAATTCGATAAATTCACAAAAGACTTCCAGAAAAGATGGTCTTTGGAGCATCATTTCAGAAACTCAAATTGATAATTTTTTTCTGTACTTTTTGGTCTATCAATACTAATACAGGACGCATAAGATCCACCAGTTACAACGGCAAATTCGTTATAATGGCACGCTTAAATCCCCGAAAGTATCCAGCCATTTCAAATATTCTGAGAACAAGTTCACCGTCAGAGTTCAACGCTCTCCAGATGACTGCAATATTGTTTAATAACTTTCAATATATCCATTGTTTCAACATTAAACCCTAGGACGTTAACCCTTCAGATTTATATTTCCTTTCTGTAATATTTCATTGAACATTGAACACTACTCTAACAAAAAATCTACAGCTCGTCAAACACTCTGGCTGTCTCGACGAGTCAATCTATTGAGTAGACTCAGTGTATGCGAGTTGATCTTCACACAAACATTAATGAAAATAATTCTTCAACAAATCATGATTCTCCATAATTTTGGTATCATATGTGCTAAAAATTGAAAGCATTATACACGAGGTCTGTCCGAAAAGTCTCCAGCCATTTTGAATATCCTGAGAATCAGTCCACTGACAGAGTTCAACACTCTCTATATGACTGCAATATTGTTCAATAACTTTTAATATATTCTATGTTTCAGTACCAAACGTTCGGGATGTAATTCTTCAGATTTATATTTCCTTTCTGTAATATTTTTTATTGAACATCGATTTCCTCCTTTCATCTTTGCTTGGCTGCTGCCCTCAGGGTGGATTTCTCTCGAATTTAGATAATCAGACGTTTCCCCGGCAAAGACAGGCCACCGTACAATTTTAATAGTCTTTAAGTTGTCGTAGACATTGGGGAACGTTCCAAGGGAGATTTCAATTCGTGACATTTCAAAATTTTACAAATCAATAAATTACGAGACACTACCACACACAATCTCTCTCTCTCTCTCTCTCTCTCTCTCTCTCTCTCTCTCTCTCTCTCTCTCTCTCTCTCTCTCTCTCTCTCTTTTGCAAATACACAGACAATGTATATATAAATGAAGCCTGTCCCGAAAGTAACCGGCAATTCTGAATGTGTCGTGAACCGGTTGCACAGTCTCGTCGAAACTTGACAATCAATATGATGCAACCTGATTGTGCATGCACGAACATACACTCTTTCGTGGGGTCTCTCAGTCAGCAAGCAATGAGATCCCGTAAAATAAGCTTATGTTCTGTGTGATTGCTGCAGTAAGTCATTCTTGACGTCTCCTGAGGGGTTATTTAGCATCAATCGGTTCAGATTTGGTTCCCTGTGACGTCTGTCTTTTCCTCAAACAGATTAAGGGGGCGATGGTTAAGGAGGCAACTGATAGCGATTCTGAAAAAGGATTTCGCGAAATATTTTGAAAATTGGAAGGCATGCTGGGATGAGTGTATGGGGTCCCAAAAGGGATATACTAGAGAGGACTGGGGCTCCATTGTCCTAGTTAGGCTCCTTTTTTTCCGTCGATTTTAAATGGTCGGATACTTTACAGGCAAATTTCTATGCATAAATATTGAGAGAGAGGGAGGGGAAAGAGAAAGAGAGGAGAATGGGGAGAGAGAGAAAAACACTTGTGTGTGTGTGTGTGTGTGTGTGTGTGTGTGTGCATTTAAAATATGCGATGCCAATTTGATAATCCGTAAAACTTTTGGCAAAATATTGCATCACGCAGGTCTTCCAGCACCCTCCAACCCCATTCAGATTTTAGTCCCTACGACTTCTGGTTTGTCACCGTTGAAATGAACGAGATTTCAGACCGTGGACGAGATCTAGGAGAATGTGATGAGGCCAATGATGGCGATTTAGAGAGCGGACTGTTTTGAAAAAACGGAAGTCATGTTGGGATAAGTATGTACTAAAAAGGTTACTTTTAAGGGAATTAGGGCACAATTGTCCACTGTAGGCTATTGTATTGTTAATATTAGATGATTGGATAATTTACAGACAGATTATATCCATAGATATTGAAAGACAGACTGATAGAGATAGAGACAGAGAGGGAGGAGCGTCTGTGTGGGGGTTGGGGTACTATATTTGCAATGCCAGTGTCTAGTAATCTATTGAATAGTAAAATTTTGAAATGTCACGAATTGAAATCTCCCTTGGAACGTTCCCCAATATCTACGACAACTTAAAGACTATTAAAATTGTACGGTGGCCTGTCTTTGCCGAGGAAACGTCTGATTATCTAAATTCGAGAGAAATCCACCCTGAGGGCAGCAGCCAAGCAAAGATGAAAGGAGGAAATCGATGTTCAATAAAAAATATTACAGAAAGGAAATATAAATCTGAAGAATTACATCCCGAACGTTTGGTACTGAAACATAGAATATATTGAAAGTTATTGAACAATATTGCAGTCATATAGAGAGTGTTGAACTCTATCAGTGAACTGATTCTCAGGATATTCAAAATGGCTGGAGACTTTTCGGACAGACCTCGTGTATAATGCTTTCAATTTTTAGCACATATGATACCAAAATTATGGAGAATCATGATTTGTTGAAGAATTATTTTCATTAATGTTTGTGTGAAGATCAACTCGCCTACACTGAGTCCACTCAATAGATTGACTCGTCGAGACAGCCAGAGTGTTTGACGAGCTGTAGATTTTTTGTTAGAGTAGCATTCAATGTTCAATGAAATATTACAGAAAGGAAATATAAATCTGAAGGGTTAACGTCCTAGGGTTTAATGTTGAAACATAGGATATATTGAAAGTTATTAAACAATATTGAAGATGTCAGAAGAGTCTTGATTTCTGGTGATGAACTGGATGGTTGGTAAAAGGCAGAAGTATCTTGAATAATGGTGGTGAACTAGGCAGGTGGTAAATGTCAGAGGGATATTGAATTCTGGTGGTGAACTGGACGGGTGGTAAATGTCAGAGAGATCTTGAATTCTAGTGGTGAACTGGGCAGGTGGTAAATGTCAGAGGGATATTGAATTCTGGTGGTGAACTGGGCGGGTGGTCAATGTCAGAGAGATCTTGAATTCTTGTGGTTAATTGGGCTGGTAGTAAATATAAAGAAATCGTAGCAGAGTGTATTGGCATGTGTGTGGTAACCCCAAGGCCGGCCTCAGGCACCAGCAACACAGGCAGTCGCCCGGGACGTGCTATGGCGACACCTGTCATGTATCCGTTGATATAGGACTTTTCACACACAAATGAGAAAATTGAAAAATTAATTAATTAGACAATGAAAACAGTAAAAATTAGAAAATCCACAGGTGTGATGTCAGATTTGTTTCAGGAATATCTGATAGTTTGATATTTTCAGTAGTGATGAAACTGATAGAGAAAAATTGCAAATGAAATTCTCATGATTAACGACAAGCTCAGGCAGACTTGGCTATTTTGGTGAGGTAAAGAAATCATGATAGTTGAGACGTGGGAGAGAGGGTCTAGGTTGGCTCATCCGTCTCACTCTTGCAAATATCATCTTTGTCTACAATGCTTTCGTCTTATGTCATAAATGTATAATATATCAGGTATAATCGAATTTTTGTCTTAGTATCTTTTGGTAATTATCAACTTGGTATAAAAGGCGCGTTTATATTGATTAAATTTTCAAATGATCTTCTTAATTATTTCTTTGTGATAGAGGAGGAGGGTTCATGTCTCTGATTAGTCAATGATTTTTATTGAGTTGGGGATACAGGCCTCGAATTAGGGAAGGGGATGAGTTGGGGTCGCAAATAAATGATTAAATAAGATGATACTATTCTTTGAAAAGTACTGAGACTCAGCTTGCTGGGGGCTTCAGGAATTCTAGGGCCAGTCCTCCTGCTACGTCAAGTTAAAAAGGTATCCTTTAAATTTCTGAATAGATAAATAAATAAATAAATAAATAAATAGACATAATGTAAGTAAAAAGACACGGATGTTTTATCCAAAACTGGCGTTTAGTTAAGACAGGTATCGTTAGTGACCCAATTGAAACCAACGTATTTTGGCAGCATTTTGTGTTGGTTGGAAAGTCAATAGAAAAATTTGAAAAAAAGGGTGATCAATGAATGAGTTACTTCCCTCGATTTTTGTTGGGAGTTGATCACTAAAAACCTTTGAATTAAAAAAAAAACTTGAACCCTGCCAAACAAAAACTATGTGGTCAATTTAGCATAAATTTGAATTGTGAATTGAACTCATTAAAACATGTTTTATGGGAGAATTTCGAGAAACAAAAAATGTTGTTTGTTGACATTATACAGACTCAATGTTCAAATTTTCAGCGTTCTCGCACCATTGGTGCGGCCTATACACATGACATATGTATAGATAGATCAGAACCACTCAAAAACTGAAGAAACCTACGTTGACCTGGGGTCAGTTTTGGTTGGCGGTTGACAGTGTCTTATATACTCTTCGACAATTAACCAATTAACAAAGAATGCTCGGTGAACTGAGTTCAGACATTGTCTGGGATTGATAGTGTTCACCACTTACCCAATATTCCTTAATGGTCACCCATCGAAGTACTGACCAGGCTTGGCGTTACTTAATTTCATTGATTTCAGGATAATCGGTGTATCCAAGGCGATTTGGCTGTAACCCTTTTCCTTCGATGAGAGGTTCCTTGAGCCGAATGTTTAGCGGAGAGGCATTGGGTAACTTTTTTTTTTTAAATCTGGTATAAGAGATTGATTGAACCACCGCCTCCTGAGCCGGAAGCCAGCACTCTACACCGGACCACGACGAGCATTCACTACGTGCTGATATCTTTAGAGAAAGGGATTTTCGGTTCTACAGTTCTACACGTAAGCTTTTTTTTATAATCTCATCTCCCAACCTGTTTTTTGTATTTTGTTGAATTTTTCAGTAACAATCATTCTCCCTGTATATTCCCAATCTCCGTAGAAAAATTTGTGAATGAACAGTTTCCTTGCTGACCGAAAATAGAGTATTTCTGTAAAAAAAAAAATTAAGAAAAAAAAAAATTTTAAGCCCTCCATAAGCTGAAATGGTGAACAGCGAGTAAGCAATGTCCTTCAAATTATATGGGAAAATCTTTGAGCGTTCCCAGACCCCAAGAACATTGAGGAAATATGTCAGGCAGGGTCATCGGATGTTGTGACGGTGCCAGGTACAGGAGATTTGAGTGTAGAAGAGAGAGGAATCCGTACAGCGTTTGTATATTACAAAAGGCCTTCCAAAAACTGAAATGGCGAACAGCGAAGAAGCAATTCCTTTCGATTTATATGGGAAAATCTTTCAGCGTGCCAATATGGTATTTGCTGCCCTTATAATGTTCGGTGCTAAACAAAATAGCTATGCGATACTTTCGTATTTCGTCCTTTTTTGTCAAAGCAAAGAGATGGCGTAAAGCGAACTGTCTGTCGGTCTGCACAATATCTCAAACAATTTCGAAGACATTTCCCGGAAGGACTGGCCATGGGGTATAACAGAACTGGTTAAGCTTCGGGGTGGATTCAGGAATCTATTTGTCGACTGAAAGATTTTTTTTAAAATCTTTTAATACATTTATGTATTCGTTCATGTCTATCCATACAATATCTCCAAAAGTTCTTTATGAATTCCAATGACATTTTCTCGAGGGAGACACCATGGGATAAATTGAATTCTTCTATTGTCACCCCCCTCCCCTCCTGCATCGTAACCATTCATGAACTTATTCCTACCAAGGTTTTTAATGACAATGGGGTATGCACTATCTGATTGCTTTCTAGTTATTATTATTATTATTATTATTATTATTATTATTATTATTATTATTATTATTATTATTATTATTATTATCATTATTATTATTATTATTATTCTCTACGACATAAAAAATATCCGAATCGGAATTTATTGCTAGCAGTGATCTTCTATGAAAGAGTAATAAAAAATCTTTTTTGTCTGTATTTTTTTGGTCTCTTATTAATACACTTTATATAAAATATATCTGTTATAAAGGCAAACTCCTTTTAATGGTATTCCTTGGGGTATCGTAATATCACTGTAAAAAAAAAAGATACAGCGAAATGAACGTGCATGCGTGCGCGTGTAGCCAATTGATGTTCGTGAGGAAAGTTTTTTTTTTCCCTATAAGCTCCGAATAAATACCCGTTACTTCTCGTTTAGATTTAATCTAAGTAGTAAATTACTGCCAGAAAATAAAGAATCAATAGGATATTGAGATGTTGTTTAATTTAATTTGTTTTAAGAAAGTAATTCAATACCATTTTTTTCTTAACACCAGCAGGGGCTGGGGTGGATTAAGCATTTTAAAAAGTAGGGGTAATGTCTCAAAAGTGGGAGATTATGTTCAAGAGAGGAGGGGTGATTTTGAGAAGGAAGCTGATATTTTTTAAAAGGGGATTCTTGAAATGTTGAAAAATTGGGGCTAACGTCCAAAAATGGTATATATATATATATATATATATATATATATATATATATATATATATAACGCCGAAAATGGGCTCTCACTAGCTATACAAATAAAGACACACTTGGTTTCATGTACCCAAGTGTGTAATTATTTCTCTCCTTCTATTCCTCTCTCTCCCTCTCCCTCTCCTCTCTCTCTCTCTCTCTCTCTCTCTCTCTCTCTCTCTCTCTCTCTCTCTCTCTCTCTCTCTAACACACACACAATTTAATTCTTAAGACGTTTACGAATGTTTACGATTATCATACTACGTCACACGGAGAGCACAAAAAAATATCTTTTATCGTAAATCGAACACCTCCCTAAAACATATTTGGGGGTGATTTTCCAAAACTAAATCGTCAAAAGCTCCACCCGGGGTCGCATTGGTTCACACAGAAAATTTATGGGCATTACGTTGAGTGGCTTCTTCGGTAGACGAGTTCATACGGACTGATGGACTTTAGGTGAATTATAATAATAAGATCATCGATCTTTGTCCTCATTATCATCATTACAAACCAGGCAAATTCATTTTCTGAGTCTAAATTATCTTCCTCTTCTTCTTCTTCTTCTTCTTCTTCTTCTTCTTCTTCTTCTTCTTCCGGTATCTTTTATGTAAATGACGGCTCTGTAGAATCATCAACTGGAAAGGAATAAAATGGAGGAGACCAAGCGAGAAGAATCAAATCACGCATGCACGTTACAAATGCACGAGGCGCCATTCCTAATTGGTCTTTTCTGTTTCAGCCCGACGCCTTTTATGGAAATCCGAAATTATTTGCATTGGTTTTTATTTTTCCTTCCTCCAGGGCGAACTGAGAGACAAGGAGACTCAGCATCAATTGCAGCCAGTAACGTGGAAAAAGAAGGGATTAAATATTCAGCCCAACTTGGGTTTTTTTTTGTTTTTTTAACAAGCCTTAGAAATTGCTTTTCTGCATCAGGATCCGCTTTAATCAATACGAATAATTTAAAGTTTTAAGAATTGAACTCAAGTGGATTCATCATTTGTATTGCCTTTTTGTTTATCTTGTACGTTTGTTTATTTTATTTTATCCTTACTTTCTCTTCCCGACGATCTCCGGGGTCATGGCTCTGGCCAAGTTGAGAATGGAATGAATGTTTCGACAACTTTCTTCTACTCCTCATTTAGGCGACGATAGAAAAAACTGGCTTTCACTCATTTTCTCTGGAAGGATTCAGCGCATCCTGTTTTCTTTAAAAAGACTTAGAAATTGCTACCGTGCTTAATAATGCTTTACATCACAGAGAGACCACAAGACGGAGCAGTATATTTGAGGAAAAAACTGAACCTGTCAGAGATGTAGAATCCATTAGAAAACTCAATGGTAACTGAATGGCCAAGATTGTCAGACAACTGCTGGACATTACGACTAACAATGTGGATCTCCAGAGATCATGTACGAAACTTATGGTATCAGAATAAGATAAATTTTGTGGAAAGTTACTTGCCTCCCTTGGATTTGAAAATGCCAAAATTGACCTGACCCTAGAATCACCTTTAGAGACCACCAGAGATCAGTGTTTGTCTTTAGATAGCATTGTAAGTGTTTAGTTTTAAATGACTTCATTCAGAAAGATCGCTTTTAATTGTATAATGACAGATGGATATCAGCATGCAATACTTGGAATTTTTTTCGAGTTGGCGTACTTTTGTTCATTGATTCTAACATTGAAAATGGAAGGAAATAAGCCACATTTTTACATTTTTCTTATTTTAAGAGAGGTAAAAATGATATAAAAAGGATTTGATGAAGTTTATGAAAAAGGTACTGTGAATGATCAAATGTGTCAAAAGTTGTTTGCGAAGTTTTGTGCATGAGATTCCTCGCTGAACGATGATTAACGATTGCATCGAGAGGTTGATGCTGATAAAATCAATAGCGATAAAATCAAGACATTACTTTTGAATGATCAGCATTATACGACGTGAGAGGTTGGCAAAATTCTCTTGATATCCAAACAAAGCGTTGAATATCATTTGCTCCAACTTGGTTATATTAATCGCTTCTGTGAGTGACTTCCACAATAACAATCCTGATGGACTGTATTTCCGTGTGCAATATCCTGACTCTGTGTCAGTTTTGTTCCACTTAATCATAATATCACCGAGGTTTCTGGTCTTTAGATAACATTTCAATGGGTTCTCTGAAAGTGCCACCTTGTACCATTTCATATCCACGCTTTGGTTTTACTCATAAAGTTCGTCTGGCGGGACATCCATATATCACCTTCCGCTAACTGCACCAGAAAGTGATTACCAATCAGTACAAATTTGGCTCAAGTTCACCTCAATAAATGTCCACACACATGCTCGGTGAGGAAGCTTTAAACTACTGTTCATTACTGACTCGTCATTTGATATGTGCCAATGTTTAAGGGAAAGACAGCGACAGAGTCAGTTGTTCTATATAATGGATGTTATACAAGTTGAATGTATATATTATGCTGAACAGAAAGTGAGGGTTTAGTTTAGCTTTGAAGTTATATTGTATATAGAAGCTCTCTCTAAAACTCTTTTGAACTATCTTCTCAAAATATTTTACTTGAAAACGTCCCTCCTGGTCTATTAAGTATGCATGCCAAATTTGTTTGTGCTGTGCCAATAATTAAGGTGGTAGGAGCACAGTGACAAACATAGATAGTTTGACGCCGGTGCAGTCGTCAGAGCGGTGTGACGATTGCACCAGCGGCATGTGACTCAGAGTCACCGCGAAGAACTGAATTTTCTATGTATACCAAATTACAAATGTTCTTGTCCCGATATCGAACACTCTTCGCGTATAGAAAACAATAATAACAATATGTATATTTATATATAGTCTCGTTCTAACGGCAGTCGTTCTAACGGCACAATCTACTGACTCGATGTGTTAGTTTGTATATTCTCGGAAGATTATTATCGGAGATTAGTTTGCAGCAACAGCACATGGAGATTTCGGTGCAATATATTAAAACAAAAATAAATGAGCGCATAAGATAATGCTGCCTAAATTGATTGCTCATATTAACTTTTCAAAATATTCTATTCCTCTGATTTTGAATTAAACTTTTGCCAGTACAGTGTATTTTTACAGAATATACTGATACGTTCAATGAACACTTAATAACATACCATTATGTATATGGTTAGCGTAAATACTTTATGGTTCATTCATTTTATTTGCAGACCTGTAACCCTTATATGGGGCATTAGACTGTAACAGGGTATTAAAAAGTCAGTTTTTTCTATACTTTTTGGTTTCACATTAGCAATACTCTTCATAAAATTTCCTCGTTAAAACGGCATTTTTTTTTCATAACGGCACTCTCAAATCCCTGAAGATTCCATAATAACATGAGTCTAATGTATTACTTGTACTTGCGTATGCGCTGGTGTGTGTAAACGTGATCTCATGCTATAGCAAATTAACTTCCGGTGATGTGCACTGTTATAATGTACGCAACTTCCGCTTTGACGTGACCTTCTTTTTTACTGCCATTATTATTCATTTGTTGTTGTTTTGTGAGATTTCGATCAAGGAACGGGGCGGGAAAATATCACTCTGTGCGTGTGCGTGTTACTTTACCAATGCCACTCAATACGAGCGGCTCCCAGGAAATCACACTGACATACGTCTTCCATGAAGCAGTTTGAAAAGGAGATTGGGTGACCAGGTTTGACGTCGCTTAACTTCAGTGATCATTCGAAAATCGGTGTATTCAATGTGATTTGGCCGTATGTGTTTGTGTATACTTGAATTTTTAAAAAATATTGCTCATAAGTATTAAAACAGGATCAAGCTTTATATTTCTTGCATTCTTCCAGTGTTAGTTAACCTTTTCAATTCCCTTGTTGACTGGTTTTGAACAAAATTTTAGAAGGATTCAATTTTAAATTTTCCTCCTGGAATCTAACTTCAAGACCAACAATTCAAGGTGTGTGTGTGTGTGTGTGCGTGTGTATGTGTGTCTAGGTCTCTGAGTGTGCATGTGTGTGTGTATATCTGTTCGATAGTGTCTGCAAATGTGTATTTGTGTTCGTGCGTATGTGTGTGTTCTATGTGTGTGCACGTATGTGCATGAGAGAGAGAGAGTGGGTAGCTTCTGCAAGCGAAGGATATCTGCTGTCTACTTACGGGTACTTAATGTCCACAAATGTCTCCCCGGGTGCCTGTGATGTTCATCAGAGCGTTCCCTCTAAATAGCATTTTTTCCGCCGGTCCCCTATAAAATAAATCATTAATCAATCAAGAAGTAAACTTATTTGATCCGTCAGTAATTTATCTCAGCCAACGAATTAGGGGGAGACGTATATGTGTCCATCCGCGCCTGATCATCTGTCTGTCTAACCATACAATATCTCTAAAAGTTCTCGATGAATCTAAATTAAATTTCGAGGAAAGGTGTACTGTGGACCAAGGAAGAATTGAATCAATTTGTGGGCGGATCCAAGAATTATCTTTTAAATGATGAATACTTTCATTATTCCAAATTTCAATTTCGAAGGAAGTATCCCAATAGTTATAGATTCGGGATTCTCTTCCTCCATTGGATTTCATTGGAATTTAGGGGAAGGGTGGGCTACGGCCAGAGAAAAATTGAATACATCTGGGTGCAGGTCTGAGAATCATTTTTCTTGATTGATAGATACTATCATTATCCTGTGGGAAAAAGAGGTTAAAAACTAGATTTAAATTTCAAGAGAAATATATTGATAGATTCGAAATTCCTCTCCTGTTTTTATTTTCATTCTCTGTACGCCTTCTATTGTTTTGGTGCGGCTCTGTTGCTATCCCGATCACCTGAAACAAGAGGTACGTCGTACATGAATGTCAGTTGCCACTTGTCTAGAGATTTAAAAAAGATATATATATACCGTCGTGTGGAAGATATATCTAGATGTCTGTTGTCAGCTAAAGCCACAAGAGAGTGCTTAGACTGTGACTCGTGCAAAGCTGTCATTGTTCATAGTGACCTCCAGCCTCTACAAGGTTCCAGCTTTCGAACCACCTTCCCCTCGATGAGAAGCCCTGATCCGGGTGAGGACAAATTTCCTCAACCCTTCCCTAAGGAAATATCCAAAACTTCGTGTTTCAAGAGGAGGCACAACATCTAAGGTTCGAAATTTCAATGACGATCGGATAGCAGCAACAATTTCTTATAAGAAAAGATAAGAGATAGAATAAGATTAACACATAAGGTTATTATTTGGCAGGTCAGGTTGGTCACTCAATAGAAATCGTCACACGCTCAAGTCTTTTGGCAGCATGCTCTGTTGGTGTGATCAATTGAAAGAATAGAAGAAGGGATGATAAATCAAAAAGTTACATTTCTCGTCTTTTCTTGGGCAGTTGTAAGACAGAAAAGCAAACGCAAATGCTACCAGACACGTTGGAAAGGCATCAATTTAGCCTAAACGTACATTACAAAATAGTCCCACCATAATAAAAAGCGATTTAGGATTGTCAGAAAACAACAGAAAATCATGTTTTCTATTCATATTAAGGAGTATATGTTGAAACTCTCAGTCCTGTATGCGCGATACATATATTCATAACCAGCCAGACCGATTTAAAAAACTGAAGAAACCTATGATGACAGTTTTGGTTGACGATTTCTAATAGTACTTAATGCCTGTGAAAAAAATCTTTGAATAGAAGAGTCCAGTGTTACGGACAGAAAAACAAAACGACCATACTGCCTATTATATAAGTATGCTGACTTGAAATTAAGTTTCAGATCATCTGTACTTGGAGATCCGAGGAGGATCAAACCCACTAGCAATAGCCAGCGAGATTAGTTTACTGCTATACAACGTGCGTCATGATCTTTTTTCATATGGTTACTCTACGTTCGTGTTTCGTGATACATAACAGATGCATTTGAGGCACAAGGTCAGAGATTTGAGAGTGATTTTCTATGTCAAAAATGTGTGTGTGTGTGTGTGCGTCCATGATGAAAATTCTGTGTTGTTGTTGTTCTGTCCCCATCCCTTTTCCCATAAGATAAATGCAGCCAGGGGTCAAGAGCAGCTGACCTCTTCCCCAAGATAGCTGGCCAGTGAAGGGACAATATAGGGATTAGTACTGGCAGGGATGATAAAAGACCGGAGAAAGTGTGTGAACTTAGATATATGTATGTTATAAGTGATACACAGCGAACCTAGATATGTGTGCAAGCATGAATGTCTATGCATCAACTCAAAAATTCACAGACAGAGACAGATTTTAGAGTCACAAGTTTTATGTGTGTAGCAGATTGTTGCTAACCCTAGGGGTCAGCAGGTGTCTTTGAGTATCTCAGAGAACCGAATTCCGTTTGTGCAAAATACAACATGGTTTTCAATAATATATGTTGCATTTTAGACGCAGGAATCTTTCAGCACTGTTTCATCTGATAACGCCATCAAGGGAGAGACATAAGAAAATAAAACATGGATAATGTTCATAATCAGTCTCCTCGTTCTCAATAGAGAAAAGGTTTACATCTCTCGCGTTTTCCCTCTGGCAGATTCGTCATCATGTTTTCCCAGCGACCTGTTCTGAACACAACGGGCTTTCTAGAAGATTCCATCGATAGTGCCTTTACAAATATTGATATGTACACATCGAAGAGACCATTCAACCAACATCTTAAGACATGACGTCTGGTCCCTGTATGAAAGGATCCAGGTGAGAAATCCTGCGCCATTGTCCCCACAGCTATCCAATATGGATGAAATTTCACACACGCTATTACATACCGTATCAAATTATAAGTAAGGGTAGGTCCAATCAGGATTGAACCTGCAAAGTCCAGCAAGATTAGCTTGCTAATCATTGCTATACGATGTGTATCCAGATCTATTTGTTCATATTATTTATTAACATATAGATTTAGTATCAGACCATCTATTTAGCTAGATCAAATGAGGATTGGACTCGCTAACAACTGCCATCAAGATAGGCCTGTTGATCTCTATTTTATGACGTGTGTTCTGATCCATTTTTTTTTTCATTTGATCGACTCTTTAATTCCAGCGGGAACAAATTCAAGAAAATTTCGATTGACATTTTTTTTCTAGAAAAAATGCTAAATTAGTTTTCGTGGGAGAGTGCATAGTTTGAAACGATGTGTAGGAGGTATTTTTATCGGTAAAAATTTACCCCTCCCCCATGGAAGAGTCGGGTGTTACGGATAGCGTACTAACAAAAGCACACTATTCATTATTTGAGTAAATACTTCAGTGGAGACAACGGTGAGACGTAAGGCTGAGAATCGGATAGTGAGACAATTCCCAATTGGTAATGAAGACAATGGAAGCAATGATTGTTCTGGAGCAGCTGACGAGATATTTCACAAGAAATTTCTTTGTCTTTGGTTTAGTTACTCATACAGTGAATATTATATAGTTTCCAGACAATCTGTAGATAGTGATGAACACAATAAAAGCAATGATTGGGTTTGGACGACTGACGGGATATTTCAACTCAATGACATTACACAATAATATCCCAGTCACAGGTAGTTTAACTCTTTGGTTTCGAAATGTATCATTTAAATTGGTTGCTGAATTTTCTCGTTGTTTAATTGTTAACTCGGGCGAATGAAGTTCGGATTTATCTCGTTTACACTCTTCCAGTCTTTTGGATTGAACCCGTGGCATCAGTAAGCAGGTGATAAATGGTCGAGTTACTATTTCACCTTACCATGGCAAACATTCTGTAGAGCAAGTTCACCCTTCAAGAACAAGAACATTCTATTAGTTTTTCAAAAGATGGTCTAAAACCAATGAGTCCTGCCGACAGTCACCTACAGGGTTGAAATGTGGAACCTAACCAGAAGATCGGCTCTGAAACTATCAACCATGCTTAACTTCACGCGGAGAGATCACAAGGCAGCAAGAAATATTTGAAAGCAAACAGAGGTCAGAGATTTGATAAACTATTAGAAAACTAAAACGGCAATGGACAGGCTATGTTGCAATGATATCTGACGAGCGCTAGATACTACGAATCACCCGTGGATCCACAGAGATCATATACGTGATTGTGATCGGCAAAAAAAACAAGATTGCCCGTCGATACAGACAACTACACAAGATATTGGCCCTGAGATGGCCACAAAAGTTGAAAGTTTGTGTTCAACGACGGGCTTCTAATGGATGATTATGGCCAGTGAGCCGAGAAAAAGCAAATCAAAATGGATATTCTTCCACAAAGGCCTTTGAGCGAATCGCTTGCAGGCTTGATTATCCAGGATCTGTTGAGAAAATTATGTTGGGAAAGTTTTTTCTCGAAATACTTACGAGTTGCCATTGTTAGTATTTTTGAATTTGATTGAGATCCGTCACGTGAAACAATTTCCAGCAATGACGACATCAAAGATGGTGGCTCAATCGAGAAACTTCTTATATCTGTTCATACTGACGTGCGTGGAAATAGGTTTAAAACGTTGGCGTTAATATCCATAAGGTTAATAGCAATCTGAATTTTTGATCATATTTTCATTAGTTTTTCAATTCAACAAAAAGATTTCTCGTTATTCTACCATAAATAAAGTTATTGCCAAACTCTCAGAGTTAACTTAATATTAGTTTGATGTGGAAGTTAAGATGTCTGGATTAAAGATATGATTAAGAGAGAGTAGAAAAGAAAGGCTGATTTCATGACGCCATGTCAAGTCAACTCACGTTTCTGAGTTCTTGGTAATCTTTTTGCAAACATTGAGTTTCTGTTATGAAAAATATTATTTTTATGTAATAGCAATATGTATATTTTATTTATTTTTCTTTCCAGTGAAAACTACCTTCCAACTAAGGATGTCGTTTGAATGGTTCAAGTAATAATAGAATCATTAAACAATGTAAAAACGTAGAATTTAAAAAAGGCAGTAGATATCCGTCCGTGATTTTGAGTTATTCGTCCGAAAAAAAAATATTTATAATTACGAATAAATTACAATTTTCAGTGGCGATTTCATAGCCTAGTGGTCTAGGGCGTTCTGCTACTCAACAATAGATTTCTTTCTTTTTTCAAACTATTACTTTTTTTTACTTTTATTTTGTAATTACCATTGATGACAATGACCAGAAATAAAACGAGTGACGTACGCAAAAATTGATAATCGATTCGCTCCACTTTCTAGAGCCCGATTCAGGTTAACTGCTAGAGTTATCAAATCCAATTTACAGGAACTATCAATTAAGGAGTTGAAATGAAACACGTAGTTTTGGGATTATACTGTATGGAGAAATGAACTTTGTTTTATTTACTAATGAAGCAAGGGAGTTTGACCGTAGCACAGCCCAGCTTGTATTATCATGGATATGAATACTTTCAATCATATTCATATTTTATCAAAGGGCTTTTCATTGCAAGTTGTATCTGACCCCTTCACACTTTCATATCTGCAAAAGGAGCAACAGACAACCTCTTCTCTTTACAAGTACTTAAGAATTTGACACGTTTTATACATATCCCTGTAAAGTCATTAAGATACTTCTTTGAATTGGTTTGTGGTAATAAACCATTTTCTTTCACTTCAAAACCAAATTGATAAATGGAATAAGTGAATGACTATGTTATCAATGCAGTAATGAGTAGGACCTGAATAAATGTGTGTGATTATGAGTGATGTCGATTTTACAAACATGCAAAATCAGTTGCAGTTAGTTTAAATTGGACGTTGAATCTTTTAACGGTTGCGTAGAATCGAATTTCTCACTAAAATCCAGATTACAATATCTAATCGAAAAATCAAGTAACGCTAAAAATAATTGTTGTGCTGGAGGGGGGTAACCATGACCCTGATTTTTGATTCCAGGGTTTTCTCGACCCCTGCAACCCGTCCCCGCTCTCGGTCAAGGTGTATCAAAATATGCAACTTTGCTCGTTTAAAGTCAGTCGCTGCTGAGAGACTGGAGAGACTACCGTTTAACCCTCAGACAGAGGAGACGGAGGTTGCTACCAGTGGTTAAGTGAAAGAAGGAGCATTCAAAATCAAATTGATTGCAATTTCACAAAGCTTCCTTATTCCAGGAACCGTCCTATCATCATTCCATAAGTTTCCCTGTATCCTAAGAAATAAATGGCGTGTTGAATGTGTCAGGTCAATATCCTGTCAACTTTATTTGTGAGTTGTGTTCCTCAGCCAAGACGATTCCAGACAGCTCCAGGAGTCATCTTTAGGATCTAAAATTACACAACGTGGGCTTAGTGTGCTTCTGGTGTACGGTGAGTGTACGACCGGCGACGGGACACAGTGTTATGAATATTCTTTGGCACTTCAACTTGTGGATGGTAAAATTTCAGTGTCTGCATTGTTCACATGATTGAACAGCCAAAATCTGAGTTAATCTAAAGATTGGTAAGACGACCTTATCGTAATGATAGCATTAAGTATTCTTCAGCAGGTGGGGTGATTTTTCTCTGTCTCTTCTCGCTCAGGAGACACACAATAATAAAAACAATATAAAACAGATATTAAACAAAGAGCAGCAGTCCTGACCCATCTGGGGTGGAGGAGTGTATGAGTAAGGAAACGTCATGTGTAATCGCCAACCCCCAGTGTACACCCATGTTTCTCGTACGGTAATACAGCGGTATTTATTGCAACCATCGGCCCAAAAAACGGACAGAACTTTCGTTACTGTCCAATTTTTCTCTCTCTCTCTCTCTCTCTCTCTCTCTCTCTCTGTATATAAGTGTGTGTCTGTGTGACATGAATATTTGTTTTCTCGTTCCTCATTATCTCATTCATTATATTTTTTAATGTATTTTTCCATGATATTCTTCGTTACTTCTGACTCAATCTTCCCTCCATTCTTTTTTTCTCCATTCCCTTCCTTTCCCTCCCATCATTCCCCCCCCCCCGCTTCTCTTTCTATTACATTAAGCGGAAGGGGTTTATTATATTGTGATTCATGTTTGAACAACCAATTGCCTATCTGACCAAATAATTTTATTACTTCCATGACGACTGCCATCTGGAAGTTTTCCATTCGTGATCTGACCCCCCCCCAACCCCTTATAAATACACGCACTGTCTTTATTCAATTACTGAAAAGATAGTTACGCATTATTTCACCATAATTTTTCTCTCCAACAGAAATGAAGGTCATCGAAATCGAGAAGATTACAAATCCTCGCCTCGCAACACAACGACAATATGGCACGTCCGACATCATTTTTAGAAACCATCAACCGGAACTGTCACTTGAACTGTCAACATAGGCTTCTCCAGTTTTTAAGTTGGTCTGGTAGGCGAGCTATGTATCACGCGTACAGACCACAGCAATAGAGCTAGAGGGCTGTAGATGTAAACATTTATTCCTTGACTATTTTTTCTTTTTGTTCTTTGAAAATCCCTCCATGGGTTTTTAGTTAATGGAGGGACTAATTTACTGTGTAGGTTTATGCTAAATTGGTCCCTTAGTTTATGTTCGCCTTTTGTTGTTTTGTTTTTTTTTATTTGTTTTTTTTCAATTTGGACTTTTTTAGTGATCTCGGCCCAATAAAAGACGAGAGAAATGACTTATTCATTGATTACCCTTTTTTTCTAATTCTTAATTGCTCATCCCCAACACGGCATGCAGCTAAAAACGTTTGTCACTGGAAGGTTTCTATTAAGAGACTAACCAGAGTAGGCGACATTGGTATAATAATCCGCTGGTCTATATGTACGACCGTTACACTTTCCATCTAGAATCAGAGTGTAGTATCAGTTCCTGAACCCGTACCTCTCTGAAATGGATGCAGCCGAGAAAACCACATCAAGCTGGAAGGTAACACCAAGAACAACACCCATCAAAATGAATATTGTTAACGGATTTGTAAAACCCACATTCCCGTAGCATGATTTGAACTCACAACCAACTGATGGTCAGGAGGCTATCTCTCTGACTAAGCTAAATTGACAAATCATCGATAATAGCGAGAACTTTTCATACAGATACACTCATTTCATTCCAATAAATAAATACATATTTACAAAACAAATATATTTTTATATTTTTTATCTATCGTACCAACAATACAAAAGTTGCAGTAATCATCTTCAGACGAATAGACGTTGGAGTTTAACCCTGCAGCAAGCAGGCTTGTTTGTTTCATATTTTAACAATCAAACAGTTTCTCAAATGTTAGATATCACTATCTGTCATTGTGGTCGCACATCAGTGCGTTGAATTGCGATTTTCTGGAATTATTAAAAATATCCTGCGGCACCTTTGGGAACTAACCACGGCACCCCTAGGAACTAGCCGCGGCGCCCCAGGAGCTGCAGTGCACTTTTTGGGGATCACTGAGATAGTTCAATAAGTATGGCTGCTTCTTGGGAAGGTTGTTATCGATAAGTTGATAAGTTGTATGCCAAGTTGGTGATGCTGGGAATTGAAATCCAGACCGAAACATTGGCGATAAAAATGTTCCGCGATTTGATCGATTCTTGAATTTAATTACCAAGCTTTAGCCTGGAGGTGATAACAACAACCCTCTATCCCACCGCAATAAAGAAAAATCTCTCAACTGTCCATTCGATTCTACTTTTAGCAACATCTTTTTGGTTATCTATGGTTTGACGGGTCCAATATACAGTAGCCTAAGACAGTCTTTAAAAGTGGCTAAAATTGACTAGATTTTTTTATTTTCCAGCAAGCTTTATTGCTGAAAATGTTCAAAATATATACCGTGGATTCCCCTTGAAAGGACCTTGGGTTATAAGGACCGACCGTACTATAGGATCAATCTTGTGAGGATTGATTCAAGCTTATGTATTCATTGCTAATTTGTTTCGTTTATTATGACCAATGCACCTTTTATTTGAATTAAGCAGTAGTCGTACTGATTCGACATTTTTCTTAAATAAAATCTGAGAGAATTACTGAAAACTTATTTTTAGCTCTTAGAGAAATATCTATTCAATGTTTCTAGTTCTTAACTCAAGTTGAATGCGAAACTTTAAAAAGAAGGAAAAGTAGATGTAAAAGTGGCTAGAGTCGTTGCAGTTTTTATGGAAGTTGTTCGCCTTGAATTGAAAAAACTTTGCAAAGTTTTGTGTATTAAAAGAATGTTGTTTAGTTTACCGGACCAGCTGGTTTTTGAATCTAAAATCGTTGGTCCCGATTCGGTCCTTTAACTGGAATCCACTGTATATATATATGTGTATATATATATGTGAGTGTATATATATATATATTGTTGTGTCATCCACAGACAGCTGTTTTGATGTATTACATCTCTTCATAATGGCTACGGACTTTCCATTATCCCATCCAGTACCACGAGGCAGGATTGAAACCTTAGCTTCAGACCCGGAGGCAGATATCCTACCTCTGAGCTACGGTCAGTAAGGCAGCACGGTCAGTAAGGCTGAATTTAACCGATATAATCATTTACGAATAAATTCCCCATCCACCAGAGTGCTCTATTCCTATGGAAGAGCGCCTGCATGTGTGTGTGTGTGTGTGTGTGTGTGTGTGTGTATTCATAACATTTTTACGATACAATTATCTGGAAATTAAATTTAGCCATTTTTAAAGCCAGTTATTCAAAACTGTAGCTAATTTTAGCCATATTTAAGGCCAGTCTTGTGCCACCGTATTTTGTACCCATCAAACCAAAGATCGCCATCTTACTTTTTCTTTAATTTCTTTTTCTGTTTGTGTGACATGTTCTTATCGATGCCAGTCTGGGAAATCGGAAAGTTCTGAAGGAATCAAATCGAGACTCAAATAGAGAATCCCTTAGAGCGAAACATTTGGCAAAATTGCTTTTTATTAGATGCTTTAGCATCTCTAGCATCGATTGCTGTCACTTGCTCACATAGTTAAATATTAGTTACTTCCCTTGCTCAGTGTTGCTGATTCAGATGTTTTCCATCTAAATCTAAATTTTTTTTAGTTGTGACTGGGCGTCAGAAATTGTCATTCAGATGATTTTTAATAAAATTAGCAACATTTCTATTCAATTCATTGCAACAAAATTAGTAATATTATTATTTAATTCATAGTAATAAAATAAGTATTGTTTATTTTTTTAGATTAAGTAGTTATTTAACAAAATAAATTTTAAAGAATAAAGTCACGTTTGCTTTGTAAATGATACGTTATATATTTCCTAGATTTTAGATCTGGGTAATGTAGATATTATTGGATGTTTTGACACAAATTTAGATGTAAAATGGAAAACAAAGTTCGCAACTACCTCGACTAGAACTTCACACAAGAAAAGATCTGACGCATCTATGGTCTGACTTCCAGGCTTTTTTTAATTTTGTTTTTTAATCAAGCTTCAAGGTCCGCTGTTGAACACAGGTCTCCCTTCCCAAGCAGGCGTAAGGCATAGATGTGGGTATCTTGTGTCTGTGTTTAATTTGAGATTTGTGTCGAGGCGAATTAATCTTCCCTCGCGTTTGTCGGCCATTTTGTAAGTCGGACAGACGACGTCCATTTTTGTCTTCTTTTCACTCGCTGTCCGGTTATACGAAGCTTTTGAATTTGCTGTTCTGATACGAAAAACCCTAACCCTAACCCTGTCGATGAACACAGACCGTTGTCTCATTTCTGCCAACTTATTGCAGAGCTTCTCGAACTATTTTAGTCCTATACTCGTGAGCCTTTCTTACCAAATCTCAATCTCCCTTTTGTTTTTGGTCATTTTCTCTTTATTCTCTCTTTAGTTGTGTATATATAAGCACATCGTTGTTCTTATATAATGAGTAGGGCTTAATATCCCCTAAAAGGTTACATTTCAGTAAAAATAAGAAATATCTTGCTACTTTGGAATTATAAGTCATTTTTAGATTGAGAAAAACACTTTTCCAGTCCCATCGCCTTCAAACTTGGAGAAACATATGAATAAAGCTATTTACCCTTCAAGTTTCATTCGTTCCTTAAATAATTTCATCCACCCTTGGATAAATCGTTCACCAGTTTGTGAAATACTGGCTAATTGTAATGATCGTATTCGCTTCATTAGGCAAATCCTGTTTCGTCCTAATTCTGCATTCTTTCTGAAGAGAAAATCGTTAAGTAAGAAGTGCTGATATTCAAAATTCTTCGACAAAAAATCTTTGAATTGATAATTTCCAATTTCTATTTACCTATTCCTTTTTCGTTATTGGTTTTTTGTTTTTTTGTTTTTTTTTTTTTTGTCATTTTTTTATCGCAACTAAACTCGGGCCACAAATCTATGATACTGAATAAATTGAGCAGATCGGAAATAAAGATTAACCAAGAACGTATTGTCTATAACTTTGAGAAGAGTCCTTAAGTTTCCATCGGATAATCTGAACTCTTCTCCCTATCTCCGCTGCATGTACAACGCTTTGACCGATTCATTCTACGGCTTTCTGAATGTATGAAGTGAAATATCCGTGAGGAAGGAGACCGATAGGAGAGATTCTCTTGGAATGAATTGGTCAAAACGTTGTGCATATATCGAAGGTGGGAACGAGAGTTCAAATTGTCTGAATAAAAGTTGGTATATAAATAAAGAACGTGGGAGAGATGGCTCTTTACGCTGGTGATCCATGCTGTTTACTTTGACGGCCTGAGTTAAGTTGTAATAAAAAGCAACAGAAAAAAATCGAGATGAAGGCAAAAAGCAGACAAAAATAAAAAATGATTTACTATTGCAATAGAAAATAAATGATAAAACCCAATAGAGACCATCACCTGACCAACGTCCTTTGGCAGCATGCTGTGTTGGGGGTGATGAATGGAAAAATTGAAAAAAGGGTGATGAATGAATATCTTACTTCTCCCGACTTCTGTTGGGCACTGAACACTGAAAAAATATGAATTTTCAAAAAACAACTGCTTTAAAAAATGTCCTCCTTATCTGATGCAAATTTTACTTTTTAGAAAAAACCATTGGGCTCTAATCAGATTAATCGATTAGTTTCCATAAATTTGATTAAACGAATATCTGCCTAATCCACTTCTTAGAATGTACTCTATGAAATATGGATATAGGAATTTGATAAACACCCTAAGGTATTTAAAAGCTTAGCGTAGTCTAACACAAGATCATGATATTATGACACCCAATGAGGTTTTAAAAAACCTACAGTAGCGAGACTACCTTGCTGACCCCTGTTTCACGGTTAGCTGATCCTACATTACCCAGATACTTCACCAAAGTTTTTTTTTTAAGTCCACCGGAAAAAACATGACCAGGAACTATTTATACAACATTTCATGCAATTGTAACAGAAAATACAACGGTGAGACTAGTAGCCCCTTAAAAATAAGACTCGGGGAACATTAGAAAGCTATAATCAGTGGGAGCACGTTACAGTGAGATTGTGAAACTATTAATTTGATGAAATCTCTTGAGATTTTGTGAAATTCCTTAACATTTCAATAATAATTTCACGAAATTCCTAGTTTCATAATCAGCCTAATAATGTTTAACAAGCTTGTGATGCTGACCATTAACACAGTCATGAGTTTGGTCCTCACTGGGCGTCCCATTACTGTGTCCTGAGTCAATCTAATCTAAATTAAGTACATACTAAGTATATTCTGTTTCAGTACTTACAATATATATACAACTTAGTTTGACACAATCTGAGACACGTTAAGATCAGGTTTTGCTGTCTAGACGTGGACGGGGGGAGGAGCACACCGACCTTTATGGAATGAAGTCCGAATAATTGACAGGGAACAATATTGGCGGATAAAGAGATTAAAGGAATCAGCACACATACTGCCTTCAAAATGACTCGATCAGCAGGTCGAGCATATACATTATTAGCATATGGAGAGCAAATCACCAGGAGGAAACAAAACACTCCACCTGCCAAGCTACAAAGAGATTTTTGAAAAATAAGATTTTTTTCAAAATTGATAATTAATTTTTTTATCAAGTAACTGGTGAGGTAAGTCAAGTAGAATTCGTCACAGGAATTAGTTTTCACATCCCAGAACAAAGGAGGCCTTGTGAAGTCCGTAGAGAATACAAGCAAAACATAATGAAAAATGATCAACATAGACGAGGAAAATTGTCCGACTAAATACTAATGCCAATAAGATCCACCTAGTTCACTAAAAATTTATGGGCTCACTGCATGTCTCAGGGGCGGGACCAGCGCTCCCATTATGCCAACAAGGCAGTCGCCTAAGACGCAGATCACAGAGGGGCGCCGTACAGAACTTTCCACGAAAAATTATTTGAGGCAATCAGAGGAGCGCAAATTTCGAGTCTCACCCAGGGTGTATTAAACCCTCATGGCAACCCTAGTCAGAAGACAACAGTTCTAAGAGCACGCAAGCACAGGTACCAGGTATGACATGTATGAGAGGAAAAACGCATACATTTCAGAGCAAGGTTCGACATTCCAAAAGAACAGACGTGCGGGGCAAACCGGAGGTTATCGCGGCTGAAACGTTCTGATAAATAATAAAAGTGGGGAAATTAATCCCAAGCTATCAAAACACAGTAATCTCTCGTTCAAACGGCACTCGGTCTAACGGCTCCATTTGATTATACACGCGTTTTAACGGCAGGTTTGTTTTATATTCTCGCAAGACTATTGTCCGAAATTAGTTTGCTGCAACATACCATAATAATTTCAGTGCTTTATTTTTCATAAAAACTAAAATTAGTAAAACTCTTGAAATATACTATTTCTGTATTTTCTATTTTTGCATTAAACTTTGTTGGGTCCAAGTTATTTTCGATGAATTTACTGATACATTCAACAAATCATTAATTGCTTACCATCATCAATGGTTAGAAAAGTTACTTTTTGGTTCATTCGTTTTATTTGAAGACTTGTAACCCGTATGCATTAGACTGTGACAGGGAAATAAAAAGTAATCTTTGTCTGTGTTTTGTGGTTTCTCATTATTAATACACTTCGTGTAAAATCGATATGTTATAAGAGCATTCTTAAATCCACGAGGGGTGCCGTAATAACGGGAGTCTAGAAGAGTCTAATGTACAAAGCAATGTTGTCATCTTTGAAATCTGCAAATGGTTGGCATCGAAGCAATATGGAGTCTTGAAATCTGCTCAGATAAATATGGCGTCTGCAAAATGATTTCTCACTCTCTCTCTCTCTCTCTCTCTCTCTCTCTCACACACACACACACACACACTGTTTGTTAGATCAAGTCATTAAGCTCCAAAGGAAGGTCACTCAGTAGAAAACAACCACGTGACCAACATCTTTTAGCAGCATAACGTGTCGTTGTGATTAATTGGGAAAATTGGAAAAAGGGGTGATCAATGAATAAGTTACTTCTTTCACTTTTTGTTGGGCAGTGATCACTAAAAATATTTGCAAATTAAAAAGAAACAAAGAAAACTATGTGATGAATTTTACATTAACTTTTACTGAATAATTGAACTTCTTTTATGAACCTATTGGAGAGGGGTTCAAGAGAAAAATTTTGTCCTCCAAATGTTGACATTTTCAGTCTTCTAGCGTTGTAACCGCGATACATGCATATACATACATAACCAGCCAGAGTAGCTTCAAAACTGAAAAAAACCTATGCCTACAGCTTTGGTGACAGTTTTGGTTGACGGTTTCTGATACAAAAAAGTTATTAGAAGTGAATGAATGAAAAAAAAAATGTAAAAACTAATTAAAAGAATCCTCGTTGTTAGTTAATCTCGTATTCAAGCATTTCGTTTCTTTTTACGGCTTGGGTGGATGTTTTCCGTTTTCGTCATTTATTCGTCTTCATCTTCACGGCACCCCTGCTTGAGCAGCTCTGCGGCAGTCCCGATGGATTTTAACGCCTTAGTTTACGATCTGCCGCCTGTTCTTCCCGGGCTTTTCGGCTGATCTTTATAACGGCACTGGGGAAAGCTGCGGGGTCTTCTGCTGGTGCCATGCTCGCTGTAAGGGATCTACCGGAGAAATCTAATGCCACTCGCACGGAGGCATAGAAGAAAAAAATTTACTGAAGGAATTATCAAAAGCTTATCTATTTATCAAAACTAGGACATAAGACGACTATTTTTTTATTATCAAAAGTCTATGTATTCAAAGTGAAACTTTTTTACGAAGAAATAGGTGAATTCCGCCAATTAAGCTATTTTACAAATTCGTCTCAACGAATTTCATAGATGCCGTCGAGAATGACGGCTACACTAGTCAAATAATAAATTCATAGTAAAGAAATGAAGTTGAATGACCTGTTAGACTGGGTCTATCACATCAAAAGTACTACACAAAATCCATTTTCTGTTCCTAAATACTTTTAACATCCAACACTTGGGTTTCTTTTTCTATGAAAATACGATTCGGGAGACATTTGTAAGGGGTTGGGTTGTGCCCAGGGTTAAAGATGATGTTTGAGTTAACCCCTATCGTCGAGCAAAAAGTGATTAACTATTTTTAAGATCGATTGTTGTCAGATTCCTATGTGGCAGGAGCAACGAGGCCATTGATATGAAAGGGAGGTGAAGGCCTGAGAGGTTATCGATCTATTGATTATCTTGTGGGTTCGGGAAAATGGTTGATCTTATGAGGGTATTTTTTATGATCGATGGTGATATATATAGGTAAATGTCCAGTTATCATTTGAGATCAATCTGAACTTCGATAGATGAAAACATGAGACAGACACTGATACATACACGCAGACACTAATATTTAATTATAGATTACGTTACATTATATTGATTTCTCGTTATTATACGGTGAATGTATCCTTTGGCCTAGACAATGTAAATAGAATAAACAATTAAAGAAAATGGGGCTGATACAAGATTCGAACCTGTGACGAATAGGGTAGCTGCTTGAACGTAACGTTGCTCTTACCATTGGGCTAAACAGCCGCCGGTCTTAACCCATGCAACAGAAACCGGCACTTCGTCACCGGGCGTCATACTCCAATGAAGGTTGTCTTATAAGAAACGGGGCGCTTCAACTTTACCTTGCCTCTTGTGCAAACATTACCTGTTTGAATCTGATGGCATCCGCCGGGTTTGATGTTGTAATAACAAGGTGTTGAAGGAAAGCTGTTAGTATCAACAGTTAAGCTTGGTGGTGGAAACGTCATGGTCTTCAGTTGATACTGGAGAGCTGCATCTTACCGACGGAATCATGAATCAAGTTGCCTTAATATATTGAAAGAAAACGTGTTGCCTTCACTCAAAAGACTGGGTAGAAGAGATATGTTTCAGCATGACATTGATCCAAAACACTCTGCTAAAAAGATAACTAAGAAGCAAAAAGTAAATGTGTCGGCCAAGCATGTTATCGGATTCAAATCAAATTCAGCACTTGTGAAATTTACTAGAACAAAAAGTAAAAGAATGATGACTAACCAACGAGACAGATTTGAAAGAATGCACGCTTTCGGAGTTGATAAAACAATCCAGTGACCGTTAGAGCATATCTAGAGAAGTTAATGTCTACAGGCAGTAGTAAAAGATAAAGAAGATAGAGGCTGTTACGCCTGATATCAAATAAAAGGTTTTCGTTAGGGGGTGCACATTTTTGGACGGCAATAAATTCATATTTTTGGCAACAGAGCAGAGTTTGGTAGTACATGATACTTGATAATTGCCTTCTTAATTGTTTAATGAGCCATTAGATATTTTTCAAAATCCTGCTGTTTGGTTTAGAAGAAAATGTACTCATTAATGGGCGACAATACATTTTCCTGATCAAGTTAAAATTTACAGCAAGCAAATCAGAAAATAAAGTAAGCAAGTCAAAAAATTATGGGCGTTGTTTTAGGTCGGGACGACTCAAAAGGACCCGTTCGTTTTATTTTGAGTCAAGTTTCAACTAACTTGACTCCAAAAATAAGCAGCAATTGAAGCAATGTAATTATTTAATCATTCATGTTCATCGATTCTGTTATCTTAGCTTTGTTTTCAATTTGATTGTTGTATCTTTTAATTTGTTTGCTTTTTCTCAATTTGCTTTTTTTTATTTTGCTCACTCTTGTTTTTCATTTGCATGCCGTTGTTTTTTATTTGCTTACTCATTATTTTTAATTTGCTTGCTGTAATTTTCAACTTGATCAGGAGAACATAGAGAAATTATCTTGTTGATAATTCATTGTTGAATTAAATCATTTTACCTTCAGGGTGATTAATTATTTCACCTTCAGGATGATTAATTTCCTGTAATACGCCACATGTATTTAAGTGTTCATTTTTTGTCTGTAAAAATTCCAAAAGGGGGCATAACCTCACATTATCATATTGAAGAGTTACGTCCCTTGAATATTTTATCTCTTATCCAAATATTAAAACTCAACGTGTGTCCATACATTTTATTTTATTTCACTTTTTATGACACTGAGGCACTACTAAAATAATAAATTTATAATAAAGAAATTAAGATAACAGATCTGTTTGACTGAAATGGTTTTTATACGAAAAGTGCGGTGCAAAACCCCTTCTCTTTTATTCAGTAACTCACTGGTAGGAGCGGTTGAATATTAAGCGAGCCACCTTCCGGCATTGAGGGTCGTGTGTTCAATTCTTACCTGGAACTCATTCTTCATTTCAATCTGCAATCTTGATTTATTTACTCACTATAGGAGGGTCCCAACCTAAGTCAAGTTGCAATGAAAAGCAACAACAATTAAGATGAAGATAAGTAGTAGCGAAAAATTAATGATGATGTGCACAATAATTCATCTAATTGAATCATTAAAATAGAATAAAATTAGATTACTTGAATTTGTATTGAGGGCATGACTAAGGTTACAAATGTTAAATTCAAACTTTGTCGTCAAAATCTTCATTCAATAAATCTGTTCAGCTTCAGAGACGGGAACTTACAAGACAGATTTATCCACCACCAACCTTTCCAAGAGGTTATGGACCAAAGATTCAGGGTAATGTCCATAACACACTCCAAGAGTCCTACAGTAAAGACCCTGGGGTGTCTCAGTCAAACAACAGGTTTTAAAGGATTTTAAATCGTCTGTTCATCATCAAATGTCATGGCGAGTTCGAAAATAAAAATTTCATTAAAAAAATTAAATCAATATTTTCTGGATTTTTATTTTTGTGGATTTCCAAAGAAAGGAATGTTGGTAAGAAAATTGCATTTCATGGTTTTGTATGATATCTCTTGACATATGTTAATTCTTCAATCTAACGAAAATTTATGTAGGAGCATTAATCCCCTACGAGGATTAAGGTAGGTCGTCCCTCAACTGTTTTTTCCACGGGACGAAAACACTTTCACATAGACTGAAAATGTTACAGACCTTTTAATTATCAAATTCGGACCTTGTGTTATATATATATATATATATATATATATATATATATATATATATATATATATATATATATATATATATATATATATATATATATATATATATATACGTGTGTGTATATATATATATATATATATATATATATATATATATATATATATATATATATATATATACAAAAACATGTTTGTGTAGCGAATCCTTATTCCATTCGCTACACAAACACGTTTCTGTTTTTACCTTCTTTGGGCTTCTTCAGGCAAATGATTCAGTTTATTATTTATTCCTGCTTGGGACATTGGGGGGTCTACCATTGTAGGTAGTAGTGTCTAACATATATATATATATATATATATATATATATATATATATATATATATATATATATATATATATATATATATATATATATATATATATATATATATATATATATGGAGAGAGAGAGAGAGAGAGATACTTTCCATGTCGTAGTTTTTATTTGTTTACACTTTTTTTCTTTCTTGCTGTAATTTTCAACTTGATCAAGGAAACGTATAGAAATTATGATTTATTTTGTTGATAATTCATTGTTGAATTAAAACATTCCAACTTTAGAAAAACTAATTCCCTATAATAAGCCCCGTGTATTTGTGTGTTCACTTAATATTGATCAAGATGAGATTTGGGGTTGAAAGCAGTTATTTGGCCTTTGCATTACCGGCGAGCTGTTTAGCACAATGGTAAGTTCATCGCTACGTTGAAGTGGCGCCCCTATAGGTTACTGGTTCTATTCCTGCAGCTGCCTTGATTGCTTTTACATAAATATAAATAAAGAGATGAACAGATTGAGATATATACGTATATAATGTTGCAGCATAGAATCATAAAAGTTATTTAGTTTTCATCAGATGAAATATTGCAAACCATCAACTTTTTCACTTTTTACTTTCAGGTTTTTTTACGAAAACAACTAAGAAAATTAAGTTGAAAATAAATTGTAGTCAAAAATTAAGAAGGAAAATATTCAATGAACATTCTCAGGTGTTGTTTGAAAATAATGCATATAATATTATTATTTACTTCAGATTTGGAAAAATTGGGAATTTTTTTTTTTTTTTTCTTTTTTTTTTGTAAAATATTACGTGGACCATTCAGATAATCTAGAGTTAGAATGGTTTCAATTTTAATCCCACTCAAATAAGGGAGAAAACTCTGCTTTCAAATTATAAGAGTTCCTTCCCTTTGACTACAAGTTGTACTCGTACTCAGTCGCCATGAATATGTTTGATAGTATTATTTTATTTTTATTTTTATTACTTTATACACTGAACCCCTGATTAACACGGTCTTGATTAGTTTATTTTTTTATCAACGCGATAACTATCTTTAACCCCCAAATGGATTTTTATCAAACTTGCTTTTTCGTTCGAAGGGGAAATTTTTCTTGGTATTTCTTTTTTTTTTCTTTTTCTTCCCCTCTTTGGAACAAATTTTAAGATTATTGTGGAAGGAAAACGAGGAAAAAAACACTCCTTAATTTTTATTCCTTCAAAAATCATTCTGCATGTGTGTGTGTGTGTGTGTGTGTGTGTGTGTGTGTGTGTGTGTGTGTGTGTGTGTGTGCGCACGCACGTAATCTTATGGACTGTCGTATTTTAGAGAGCTGCATTTTGTGTTGTTTGTGAGTTGGATATCTGTATAATCGAATATAAAACTATGGTGAATATGTAAATAAATAATCGGTCAAGTTTTCCTGAATCCCGTCCAACAAGATGAGACGTGGGCAGAAGCAGGACTGAACATTTTTCTTTGAAAAAGCCCAGATTACTGATTCCATCAAGAATTTTGCCTGAAGAGTTACCTCCCTTGCACTGTAAAAGCTCCACGTTGCATTCTCAGTTAGACGTGGCAAGAGTTGGGTTTTATTTTTCTCTGATAAAACATCATACAATGATTTATTGTTATCATGAAATGGAATGGACGGTCTTGTTCGCCTCTATTCTTTATCAAGCTTTCCTTTCTAATCAAGATTTATATGATCAAGTCTGCCTTATGGAAAAGATTGTAGAATTAAAACAACAGCGGATACAATATATATAGACTAGTGGCAGAAACATGTGAGCATCGGTGGTTCAGTGGTAGAATGCTCGCCTGCCACGCGGGCGGCCCGGGTTCGATTCCCGGCCGATGCAGCTGTGTTTTTTCACTCTAGTGTATAATGCCTCATTTATTTATACTATTGTTTTAAACACTTATTCCTTCAAGAAGATTTAAAAACGGCAAATAATTTTTTCTGCACCTACTAACGGTTTGCTTAAAGCCGAGTACCATGTCAGTGTCTTATGCATAAATTTATAGGCTATGTTAGGTATTAACCAAAATTATTGAATTCATTTGGGGTAATGAGCGAAATTTTCACATCAGCAACAGCAGTAATTGTAGTTGTATTATCAGCAGCAAACTGTTATTTTTATTATCATAGTCGGAGATATATCACGATCTATATTTTCAACAGCATCAAGAATACTCTTCCTAAGCTTAGTTCAGTATGGTACTAGACTAAATTGGGAGGGTTAGGAAGGAAGATCGTGTTGCACCAATCTACCACATTGTAAGGGTATGCCTGCCTTGGAAGCATTCGAAGTTCTGTCTTTTACCTGGATTCAAACCTGGCACATGAGAGGGAGGTTATACGTAAATCTCAACAATAGTCTCGACTCCACTCATTAGGATCAACAGAGGTGATGCTGGGGAGGGAGACTCTATTTGGAAAGGCACCCGAGCCCCTAAGAGCTTTATCTACTGGTTAATCTCACTAAATATTGTGGGGGTGGGGCTCTCATCGTCATTATAATTTTCCTCCGCTTTTGTGCCGATTTTTTTATTAATTATCTCTGTTAAAGGTCTCAGCAACACACCAAGAGAATCACTTTATTTGAAGAAATTCTTTCGGACAAAGCTTCCCAAACTTTTCCATTGGAGACACACTTTTAAATTTCCTCTTTATTTATTTATTTATCTATTTTATTTATTTTGCAGTACATTACAGAAGCGTAGTTAAAAGAGAAAGGGGCTTTTTGAAAACGCCCCGACCCCCAATGGAGGGTGACCCAGAAATTTTTTGTAAATCGCCTATTGTATTTCTACTGATAAATCTCCGTAATGTTGGAAGGGGTCCTACACTGGGCCAAGTCTCCCGGGCACCCAAATTTCTAGTTCAAACTAAATATATGTCATACCAAGACTTCAACGGACAAAGGAAATATGTTTCGAAAGATATACCAGACTATACTTGATTCGGCGACACGCCTCGAGATTATCGGTAACACATTCAAGTGTTGTGACACATAGTTTGGAAAGCTTTATTCTAGGATGTGAGCAGTTTTTGACAGTGCGATCTTCTGTAGTTCTCTTTTTGGTCATCTGCGTTTTATTTGGGTCGGTTAGGTTCAAGCCTTAAGACAGCGATTCTCAAATTGTATTACTGCAATACAATAGTGTGCCCCAACCATATCCCAAGTATGCTGTATGATTTTTTCCAAATACGTAAAAATGTATTTCGAGCCTGAAACGCATCCAACACGGGTATTATGTGCGTCCCGCTTCCGCCACACAGAGATCAGTCTAGGGGGGTTTACCATTAGATGAAAGTAAAAAATGGAATGATGAGTACGAATATTTGTATATAAGTTTCTTTTATGAACAACTGAAATGTCTTCGAACTGCAATAGCAACTTGTGACTTAATAACATCGTCCCGGTAATATTATAGATGGAGTAAGTTATACATAATACAACGATGTAACGAAGGAAAGACGGAAAGCTGACAGGTCGGGATGTAATGATCGAATCGGCTGAAATGAGGGTATTAGTCTGAATGATAAGATTCTATCTTATGAGCTCAGATAACAATCTAAAAAAAATGATATCACAAGTGAACTCACCTTTTTTTTTTCTTTTACTTTGCAGATTACATCTTGCAGGTTCAAATGAGTGACGCCATTTCGGGGTTTTGACGCCTTTAAGTCTATTTCACAAATCGTAAACCAGGGCCGAGTAAGTAGCAATTTGATCTGTAGAGCTTAAGCCAGCTGAAGGGCACTACTTATATCACTTCTCCGTTCACGTTCCTCTACCTTTCTAAGGTCAGCTCTCTTTTTTCTCACTTTCACTCTCTCTGTCTCTGCAGAGAGAGAGACGAATACATGGGACCTTCCTTTAAATGGTCATAGTAATGGATGATCGGCCATTAGAATAGCAACCAAAGATTACACCGAAAACAATCACGAATTGGTTTTCGGGTTTTGAATACAAGATTTTTTTTAAAAAAACTTGAAAGCCCTTAGAGAGTGTTCAACTTCGCCAATACCGTATTCTGACTAAAATTGAATGAAATTGAAATATTAGAAAACAAGGGACATCATATTAAAAGTACAAATATTGAGTTACTTCCCATGAAATTAAAATTTAGTCTTGTAATTACCTCTTTAACTGTTCGTTTTTAACCTTTTGTTTCCTGTAGAATTGCTGTACCCACCGTAATTTTCTATTACTTCTTCCTAATACTATTGCCCGTCCTTCCACTGAATTGCATTGAACTTCAGCGAGAACTTTTGGAGATATTGGGCAGACAGACAGACAGATCGGTGGATAGGACATAGGTGAATATATATACCTCGCCTACTTTGCTGGCAGATGTAATGATAAATTTTACAACGATTTATCGTCCAGTCTATTGCAATAAACAATGTGGTTTTCTCGGTTCTCTGTCCATGACCATGGACTCTTCCACTCATAGTGTAGGAATCGACCCCCTCCAATTCAGGCAAAATGTGTTAATTTTCGGGAAAATCAAGCCTTCTGTTCCCTCCTGTGAGTCTGTTTGTAGGTGAAAGGTTTACTGATAAAAAAAATTTCCTAGCCACCATTTAAAACAATGAACTCTTCCACTGAAACAATTTTTTAGTTTCTTTTCTAAAAGACAATCACCGAATAGAATTCAAATGCAGGTAGTCCACGCTTTTTGAAAGTCTGCTTTTCGCTACTTCTTTGTTTTTCCGAAAAAAAACGGTGAAAGGTGAAAATTGCGTTTTTGTTTTGCTGCAAGCCATTGTAGAAGGAGCGCGCACCCTCTACCTCTTTCTTTTGCACCCAAGTCTCCTGTAACTCTTATCACCGCAACTTCCAATGAATCAGCCAGACATACCATCCTTGTCATTTTGAGGGGGTCTGGAACGCTCAAAAGCCATTCTTTTATAGATTGTTGGTAATCACTTCTTCGCTTTACACCATTTCGACTTACGAAATACTTCTTCTCTGTTCAAACCTTGAATCGGTTTAATATGAATCGATCTGATAAAACTTTCGTCGTTTACTGTTTGATTACTGAATTTATTTACGAAAAGATTACTTTGTAAAATATTTTTTCTTACGTAAGATTATCCCCTTCTTTAATTTTATGACATCACAATCAATGACGAACCGAGCAATGAACCAAGTTTTATATCAGCTAAACTGACCCATATCCACCATAAAGCCTTAATGTTACAAAAGTACGTCCAAGTTTTTTTAGTTGTTTCAAGTATAATACAAAATGAACACATGGATTTTCGATAACCTTTAAAATTACTGTGTGACCACACTGATACATAACACAGCTTCAAGTAAAGTGTTTACAGGTGAAATATATTTCCTGAGCAGAAGTCAAAAGAATTCCGCCGCGCGTTATCAAAATATAACCCATTAACAGCGGGAGGTGGTGAAGAGTAGTAGTTATCTATTAATAGATAAAAGCCCTTGTCTATTGCAAGTTATCCATTGCAAGATAAAAGTACTGACTCATAGTCAGAACTTAGTTGCCATCGATTACAAATAAACGAGAATTTCATCAAGTTTAGCAGTTTGCTAAATCACTTTTTTCTTTGCCTATCGTCCAAGTTCATATCATCATCATCATCATCATCATTATCAGTCTTTTAACGTCCGTCATTGGATATAAACCTTCCCCAGGATCCGCCACATTTCTCTATCATGGGCGTCGTGGAGCCACTTCCAGATACACTGTGCGTCCAAGTTCATATACTAACAACTTATTTCCCCGGTCATTCAGTAGCAGAATGCTCGCCAGCGACCTGGGTTCGTATCCTGGCCGATGAATGCTACTATAACTTTTATTACGCTCATCAGCTTTACGCCTCTTCGTCTAACGGAAGACTTTTATTGGAAAGTTTTACTTGGGGGAAACCTATATATCTGTGAATTCTTGAATCAACAGTTCCACGAAATGTTATTAATTTCTACAATGACGGAAATCTTCATCATTCTCTGGTTTTAATGTGAATTATTAAAATGGTTTATCTTTCAAACCAATGCATTGTCTAATAAGACATTATTTGCAAATTGACTCTTCAATAATTTCATCAAAGTGAGATCAATAATGTCCTTGCATTCTTTTTTTCGTTCGGGTCTCACGAATCGATTATGGATTTATCGAATTGTGTCTAATGTTTTCAGGATCGAATTTTCTATGCGCAAGACAATTTGAAAATTTAGAATTTCATGAAAATATTGAGTGTACCTGACAGTAACATCGATTTTTTACATTTTAGAAAAAAAGATAAACCTCTTTTAATAGGAATCATTTATTGTCTAATCAATTGCATAATCGCCATTGTTATTCAACGTAGTTGTCCATCTTGGAATCTGGTTTTGATACAGAGAAGTCTGATTGACCATGTTTGATCTGATCAATATTTTGGCGCAGGATCTGGGGATAGCCGTTGGTTCATCGGCTTTTTATTAATGTACAGAACCCATTTCTCATCCTCAGTTACGATTCGACCAAAGAACGGTCGATTTTCCTGTCTGTTCAGCAAAATGTTGCAGATTGCTGAACGTTGAACTCTTTTCAGTCGCAAGTTCACGTAAGACTCAAGCTTCCTGTCTATTGGCCTTCCCTTTTTGCATTTGAAAAGTTGCTTACACCAGATAATCAATCGGGCGTAATAATTTGCATTAGAACATATCAGTCGAAAAAGACCCAGATTTTAAAATCATACAAAAATCAACAAGTGATCAGATTTCAATAAATCTCCGGTTCTTATTCATTTATGAATGTATTTATTTATGAAAAGTTTATTTTGTGAGAAAAATCTTGTACAATAGATTTTTTTCTAATAATTATTTGATGGTTTGACAGAGATTTGCCTCAACGACTGAGCGTTGCAGGTCGTTGTCTAGCATCACCGGCCAAAGTAGAGGTTGAAATCGTCCGATCGAAATTCGGTGAATTATTTTTTCATGATGAGAAAGTGCTGGTGGCCGAGCAGTTATCAGAATGGAAAATGGAATGCGATATCTGAGTTCATACTCAGCTGAAAGAGAAAGCAGCAGAATACAAAATGCCACTTGCTGTAACATTTATAGACTTCAAGAAAGCTTTCAACTCTTTGGAAATTCCCATGGTCCTGAACACCATCACTGTACAAGGTGTAGACCCCGTATACGTCAGAGTACTGCAACAAATATACAGAAGAATCACTCTAGGATGGCAAGCCTTCGGTGGAGCAAGCCCAACCTTCAAAAACAAGAAGATCCCATTAGTCTTGAAAAGAAGGGTATACAACCAATGCATCCTCCCGATAGTCACCTACAGAGCTGAAACATGGAACATAACCAAGAGACTGACCCGCAAATTGAGAAGCATGTAACATGCACATGAAAGGTCCATGCTCTACCTCACATGGAGAGGTAACAAGACAGCACAATATATCAGGGAGAAAACAGAAGACATCATAGAATCCATTAAAAAAACTCAAATAGCAATGGGCTGGTCATGTTGCAAGAATGGCAAACAACCGATGGACATTACAACATGGATCCCCAGACATCACATGCGCAACCAAGGCTGGCAGAATACAAGATGGAGAGACGAAGTAGACAAATTCAGAAAGTATTGTCTCTGCGACGCCCACGATAGAGAGGAGTAACGTATCCCGGACAGGAACGACTGAAGCCGTAGCCAGTATAACACCACAACTTTACATTGTATGCATGAGTGTATGTGTCACCATTACTTTTTATGTATGTATGCATGTATGTATTTCTTCGCTAATACCTTCATCGTCTTACACTTGTTAGCAAAACCTACTTCTGGCTTCCCAGGCCTATCGAAGCTTCATTCTAATTAGGTAAGGGTGGATTGGGATGCCGAACAACTGAGCCAAATCAAGGGATAGGCACTGGTCTGTGGACCAGTACCGCCTAGTACCTAGACAGTAGGCCAGCGGTTTTCAAACTGCGCAACTATCTCCCAAGTGTGTTGCGTAATTCTTTCCAAATATGCGAACCTGTATTGAAAGTGCCTCGGAAGTGTTTAATACGAGTATTATATGTCCCGCTCCCACCACAGAGTTACAAATCCAATGGTTCTATTATCAGGGTTTGTCAGATTTCAACCTTTTTATCGACGGATGAAAGGGAAAGGAGAAAAAGGCTGATATGAAAGTTTCCTTTCTGAACTGGTTTCATGCAATTCATTCCATTTTTACAGTTGGTGTGTCGCATAAGTCAAATATATTTCTTAGTGTGCCGTCACAAAATAATGTTTGAAAGCGACTGCCGTAAATTGATAATCGCATTGGCCCTCAAGTTTCAATCTTTCTGTTCTACTGACGTGGTCGAATTTAGCACTGGAAGGGCTCAGTGCATAGGATTTCTGGTAAGGGCTTCTTTAATATTTTCGTTAAAATTAGATTTTTAAAAAGTTGATTTTAAATCTCACATTTTTAATATTTGAATTTTTCTGTCTATTTTATCGGTAATTCATATACTCGTATTGTCATACTTATGCTGTTGAAAGATTTGGGAGTTCACTTCCAGCTTTATTCGCCGATTTGGAATAAAAGAGAGATTGAGAAATTATTAGAATTTACTTAAAATAATGGCAGGTGCTTCCACTTACTTTTGGCAATTAAGGGATAAGTGACAAAGAACACCCAAAACTTGTATTTAGTTTTATTGCGAAAATCCTTTGTCCAATTCATGAGAATAATGATAGGAGAAAATTCTGATGTAAAAATTATTTCATCCCAATGTTTAGAACCGGAGTTGTTGTCTTCGTGAAGTTACTTACACTGGATAAAAAATGGGACGAAATAATTTGCCTTGGAACATTTCTAGTCGAAGTTCCAGGCACAGATTTTAGAATTATACAAAAAACAACAACTTGACAGATTTTAATGAAATATCCGATACCAGGTTATTTTGTGGGAAGAATTTGGAGATATTTTCAAAACAATCATCCCCTTACATGATTTTATGAAATCTCTACGAAGTATTATGCTTGGTTGCTAAAAATATTAATTTTTATTTAAAGATAAGTCTTCGCTTGGATTAAATCAGTTAAAATCATATCTAAAACCTCCATCAGAGAATTTTGAAATATGTCATTAATCGGAAATTTTTAAAAATAAATACGATATAACTAAAATATTATTTTGTTCGGAAAGGTTTTTGTATGTGACATTAGTAATGCAGTAAAACCTCGGTTAGCACTCCGGATATGTCACTAAAAAACGCAGCGGTAAACAATAAAATCAGGATCATTATAACGCGACAGAAATAGAGATGGTGCCAGCAATCGTTTTCTTTTAATACAAGATTTTGTTGAGCCGCAAAGGATGGAATGGATTAGAGCTTTATCTCATCTGGTATCTATTGTCTGGAACTGGTGAAATATCACAGCATGATATATTAGTGTATATTTGTATTTGCAAGTGTGTTCATACTCATACAAATAGTACATTTATTAAAGAGAATAGAATTCATTTACTTCGGAGACCGTCCATGAGGCTGTCTTTTATGATTAGATATTTCGGAAATTCAACATTAATGAATATATTTAGGAAAAATATTTGAAAAGGAGCACAGAGCGAATCAGCACCAAGTGGGCGGCACGAAGCAGGGTATTACTATTTATACAATTGAAAAAACAGGGGAATGATTCTGAAAACCATATATCTAGGCCAACAGTATATGATTAAATAAACAAGAGCGGTTATCAATAGTGCGATCCTGGCTGTGCCCAGATTCTCAGCCTCTACATCCTGCTCCAGCAACGCCATCACCTGAAGGACCTGCTATATTGGGAACTAGTTTGCGAAAAGAGAGCACGGGGCTGCTCCATGTTCGTTTCAAAGATGTCTGCCAGAGAAACATTAAGTCACTGGAAGTGAACGTCGAGAGTCTTGGAATAAACCATAAGCAATCGCTCTCGTTGGAGGCGGAAACAATACTTGATATTGACCTATTTCGATAATTCTTACTAATACGTGACCGAATTTCGCTTGGCAAGAAAATGTCTGCCTGTCTTGTAAATTGTCATGTTCCTCACGGTCGCTCACTTGATGTTAGAAATGAACAACTTTTGTGCACTATTCTTAAGATCGAGTGAGCGAGTGTGCAGAGTGTATGGATTGCCCAGTATGATTTATGTATCAACATCTGTTTTTCTTTCATAGATTTTGTACACACCTGCTCTCTCGATGTTTGAAAACGGCGCTCAACTTTTGCACATCGTTTTTCAGATTGAGTGAACGAGCGTGTTGAACTTTGACATTTACAGTTGCGTTTTTATATCCAATCGAAATTTGGCAATGCGTAAGTAGGGACCACATTGGTATCCCACTACATTTGATGACCTCAAAATGTTCAAATTGTATAAAATTTTCTTGGGGGCTTACTGCACCCCTAACGTATGGGCTCACTCACGTTGCAAGCATCATTGCCTTAATGGGTCCATTTTAGCTGTTTGCCTGGGCTATTTTGAGCTCTCAATCTTACAGCATCTGGTATTCCTCAATGGTCACCCATCTAGGTACTGACAGGGTTCGACGTTGCTTAACCGTTGATCCCACGAGAACCGGTGTATCCAACGTGATCTGGCCGTAATCCCTTAGCTTTGAGAAGAGGTACTCACTCCTGATTCTCGTGCCAAGGGTTTAGTGAGGAAACATTGAGTACCATTTTCAATTTCAATGGTATGACTCGACGGACCGGAAACGAGCACTCTACCACTGGGCCACAGTGATCGGTGTCTACTTTCCGGGTTTAGTAGTATTTGGCATTGTTCATTGGGCGTGAACGTTCTGGCTTTTAATCCATTATTCAACTTGATTGAAAAAATATATTTTTGTGCTGTGAATAAAACTCTGGGTTTTATAGAATCAGACCTTAAATTAGGTCAATTTTTAAAATATTCATTCAATTTTTTGTTGTTTGTTTTCAAATTTGTCCAGCAATTAAGAAGTCATCAAGCAAAGAAACTGATGGTAATAACTGCGAAATGGAATAATTTTGATTGTAATAAATTGATAAATCGAATGAAAATTATTAAGATTCGGGAGAAATTTGAGGTTTATTTAATTGAAATAAAATTAATTCAAATAAAAGTAAAGGTCTAATAATTTAATTAAAATAAGATTAATTCAAACTCTAATAAAAATGACAAAAAAGCTGATGAAACTTTTTTTCCTCACGCCAAAACATCAGTTGCCAATTGGGCTTACGCCAAATCAGATGAGGTCTAAACGCTCACGCCAAATCGGCAACGCCAAATAGTCCCATTCCGTACTTCACCACTTTTCAGTTGTGAAAAGTCCACGAGAAATTGGCGTCAATGTATTGTGTGGAAGAAAAAGAGAGTAAATAAAGTGACTAGTGTCTGCCAACTGGTGACTAATGACTGCATTTGACAAAAGGAAAAATGTCAACATTAGAATCTAATGATCCTCGCTTATTAGTTGTCGCCGGTTGCCTTTTCTTTCTTTCTCTCTCTCTCTCTCTCTCTCTCTCTCTCTCTCTCTCTGTCTGAAAAAACGGATTCGGGGAAAAGAAAAGAAAAGTCTGGTAGGAATGAAAGGCGATTAAAGACCAATGAGTGAAATGCAAGGAAATCGGAACAGGTCTGGTTAGTCACTCAATAGAAAACACCGCGTGACCAACGTCTTTTGGGCAACATGCCGCGCTGTGGGTGATCAATTAAAAATTTGGAAAAAGGGGTGATCAATGAATCCGAATCTTCAACAAAAAAACAAGCGCAAACATAGCTGGACACAAACAAGGTGCCATGCATAAACTTACATTGTAAACTGAACAAAACCTATTTAGAGGTGGAATTCAAAAAACTTTTTTTTTATAGTAATAAATGTTTAAAATTTCAATCCCCTTGCTCAATTGGAGTGGCCTGTACACGCGACACATACAAAGCCTGCCAGCTAGACCTACTTAAAAATTGAAGAAACCTTTGTTAATGTTGACAGTTTTGGTTGACAGTTTCTAATTGAATGAAAAGCAACGAAATCAGAATTAATTATGGAAGACAAAGGCAGACGACATTTATTGTAAATAAATGTCGTCTGCTTTGCTTTCTTTTGTCAAAAACGATTTCATTGTTATGGAACTCCGAATCAGGAGTTGCTTTTATTTCCCTCGATAATGACAATGACAATAATAAGGCTACTGAGGAGACTGAAATTTGGCGTGCAACCTTTTTCAATACACTAGAAGATTTTTGAAGAAAATTGGGGTTACCCGCAAGGCACTTCTTTGGAACGAAAGCCGTTTTCCTTTTTCATGATTTAGATTTTTGAAAATTAAACCTAGTGGCAGAAATAGTTGAGTTTTTCTACTTGAAATTTCGCGCACACACACACACACCCTCAATGAGTGGAGAAATAGATGCTTCGTTTTTTGAAAATTCAGTCGACTGGCTTCACATGAAAGAATTATGCTGGGCCTCACATGGAGAGACCACAAGACAGCGCAGTACATCCGGGAGAGGATAAGAGTCAGAGACATTATAGAATCCATTAAAAATCTCAAAGGGCTGGCCACGTTGCAAGAATGGCAGACAACCGATGGACATTGCAACTCACGACATGGATCCCCAGAGATCACATGCGCAACCGAAGCCGGCAGAATAACAGATGGAGAGACGAGCTAGACAAGCAGAAAGTGCTGGCTCCGCAACGCCCATGATAGAGAAATGTGGAGAATCTTGGGGAAGGTCTATGTCCAACGACGGACGTTGAAAGACTGATGATGATGATATGTACATGTACATGTACAGCCCTAATCGTTCCAGGTAGAAACTTCAAATCATCTAAGATTCCGTCAGAATGGAGTTTGACCCTGAAACAATCAGTCTTGTCACTCTTCTTTTGTGTGTGGTTGTCTCAGCTTTTTCAGAGACTTTCTTTTAAGAAAAAAAACTAGATATGAGGTGCATTTGTATACTTTTAAAACATCTGATAACCCACAGTGCAGTCAGGTATTTAGCTGAGACGAAACTGCAGTTGATCCTTTGGATTACAACAGCGGTTCTTGACCTTTTGTCTCGCCCTTTAATCTTAAGGCTGAATAATTGAAATTCTATATGTCAAAATCATCAGCGTTGATATAACGAATGTAAATAACACGATGTTAAAATTTATCTGATGTCAAAATTGGACACCTGTTAATAATCGATCAGGAAAGGTGACAGTTTAGCTTGAGGATCGAACCCACTCACAATAGTAAGCTAACTGCTTCACCACGACGAGTGTTCATCGATTAGATAGATAGATAGATAGATAGATAGATAGATAGATTCGATAGCGACCCTTGCAATCTTTCAAGATGTTTTTTAAAGATTTTTCTTGGTTTTCCAGATATACTTCGCTTAGAGTGAAGATAGATAGATAGATAGATAGATAGATTCATTCATTCAAGGTAAGTATGATGCGTTAATTCACGACAAATTGGCTTTTTTTTTTTTTAATTACGACCAAATTGGACGAATGGGCCCTTTGGCGTATTTCCATTTTAAAGAAGACTGAATTGTTGTTTTTCGTTTTCGACTGTCTATTTCAATCAGCCCTCACCTTCCCCCTGCCCACACACACGCATACACACCTAATTATTGGTATTATTAGTACAACTTATTTTGGCACTGGTAAGAAGTAGTTTATGCGCAGAGTTGTTGCACAAAACGTTTTCTTCCTGTGAAAGTGCAGGAAACATCAGGGCATTGCTTATCAGCCAAATTTACACACACACACACACACACACACACATGCACACACACACACACACACACACATACACACACACACGCATACACACACACACACACACACACACACACGCACACATGCACACACACGCATACAAACACACACACGTGCACTGCTGCAATCTTTTAATTTAAAAACCTAAACTGGTTTTATTGAAGGAGAGGCTTAATCTATTCCAGTGCTTCTCAAACTGTGTGCCACTGCTATTTCCCAAATGTGCCGCGAAAATTTTTCCTAAATACACAATTTCGAACGTTAAACTGGTCCAGTACGGGTGTTATGTCAGTCCAGTGTTGCTAATCCAGTGGTTTTATAGCTAGATTTAGCGACAGATAAAAGGAGAGGCCTGGCTGCTGCAGGGTCAAACTCCACTCCTACTTCTATTCCAACTGAAGATGATCGCTGCAACTTCTGTGCTGTATATATAATAGAGAAAAATATTTTTCTAAAAATGTCTGATATAAACAGGAAGAAAAATTCGAAGTAAGAAACAAGGGAGATAATTCTGGATATACAAATATTGTTATATATGAAACCAAGACAGAGAACTTGTAATATGGGGAGCCAGAGTTGAAGCTGTAGCCAAGCGTAAGGGCACTATTAACTTTACTTGTAAAAAAAAACTAGTTATCAATCTGTGAATCTGTGAGGATAATCACAATAAAAAAAGTCTCATCGGATGAAGGATTTCCCATTTCCTAACCTCGAAAATTTAAAAGCAGGGTGGACATTTTCAAAATTTCCGGAAAGCAGAACATTCTAGGTCAGGCGTGCACGGCATACGATCTGCAGGCTGCATGCGACCCGCTGGAGCTCTTGGTGCAGTTCGCGGTAACATTTCAAAATAGTAAATCTTTCATGCTCTTTGAGATAAATTCAGCGACAGATTGCGTTCAAAAAACGGGTCTGTGGGAACATGACTTCATTCAAACAGAGCTTCACTGTTTTTGTGCCAAATTATTTTCTTTCGACCCTCCACAAGAAATAACTTAAAACAGAAATTATGACGCAGGCCATTTCTATTTTTATTTTATATCTTCAAATATTGATCCTACCGGACTACAAGTAGCAGCACGCAACGTCGCCCCGTCTCTCTTTGTCCGACCCCACATGGGCCATTTCTACTTTTTGAGTTGACGCCAAAATGTTGACCCTAACCAAGGTTGTCAGATATGTCCAATTTCAGATATTTTGTCTGTTTTTAGCGATGTATGTTCGATTAAAATTTTAATAAACTTGACATCTAAAATTCCCAGAATTATTCCCGATTTATAGTCTCACATAGATTCAGAATGATATTTTCGGAGAAGCCTAGATCTCTGTACACAAACCATCGTTCGAAAAACTATAACTTAGATTCATTCATCATATTTCAATATCAATTTTTTGTTTTGTCTCAAAGTAGAAAGGATGAAAAATTCGATACATTCGAATTACAATATGAACTACGATCTCATTGCAGTAGCACATTAAGATGCTAAAAATTGAAAATGACAAAAAAGTAAATAAAAAGAAATTTTTTTATTTTGATTTTTGTGGCGTTATTACGTCGAGAAAATCTAGATTGTAGTTCGAGCTAGATTTTCACTATCGTAGCAGTGTGGTCATTATCAAAAGCTGCATTCTGATTGGACCCAACTGCTACGTTAGCGGAAAACTGGCTTGGACTAAAGGCCGAAATTGGTGTATTCAGATAAGGACCCCATTGCTACAATAGGGGGAACTCTTGAACTAAAGACAGCGGAGGGTATATTCCGATAGGGATACCATGGCTATGATAGAGAAAAATCTTGAACTAAAGATTGCAAAAGGTGAATTTTTATAGAGACCAAATTGCTACTAAAGTGAAAACTGACTTGAACAGAGGGCTGCAAAAAGTTTATTCCGATAGAGACACCATTGCCACGATAGTGAAAAATCAGCCTGGAACTGAAGGCCAAAAGTGTGTGTACCGATAGGACTCCATTGCTACGATCGGGAAAACTGACTTGAAATGAAGGCCACAAAAAGTGTATTCTAATAGGTACCCTATTGCTACGATAGTAAAAACAGGCTTAGACTGTAAGCAGCAGAAAGTGTATTCCAATACGGACTCCATCGTTACAATAGTGAAAAATCTGTCTGTAACTAAAGTCCGTAAAAGGTGTATTCATATAGGGACCCAATTGCTACGATATGAAGGACTCTAGAACTAAAAGTTGCAAAATGGTGTATCCCGATGGGGACAAGTGAAAAATCTAAAGGATGCAAAAAGTGTATTCCAATACGGACTCCATCGTTACAATAGTGAAAAATCTGTCTGTAACTAAAGTCCGTAAAAGGTGTATTCATATAGGGACCCAATTGCTACGATATGAAGGACTCTAGAACTAAAAGTTGCAAAATGGTGTATCCCGATGGGGACAAGTGAAAAATCTAAAGGATGCAAAAAGTGTATTCCGATAGGAGCCCAATAGCTACTATAGGGAGAATTATCTTGAACTTGACACTGCAAAAGATATATTCTGAAAGGGGACCCTATTGCGATGATAGGGAAAAGTGGTTTGAAATTAAGGCCACAAAAGGAACTCCATTGGTATGATAGTGAAAAAAAATCCGTCTGGAACTAAAAGCCACAAAAGGTGTATTCCGATTGGACCCAATTGCTACGATACAGAAAATTTTCTAGAACTGCAAAAGCTGTATTCCGATTGGGACCCTTTGTTACAGCGGTGGGAATTGTTGAACTAAAAGATGTAAAAAGGGAATTCTGATAGGGACCCATTGTAAAAATAAGGAAAAATGTCTTTAACTTAAAGCTGCAAAAGTTGTATTCCAATAGGGACCCCATTGCTACGATATGGAAAACCGGCTGGAACTAAAGGCTGCAAAAGGTATATTCCGATTGGGAACCAACTGCTACGATAATGAAAAATCTTTCTCGGACTCAAGACCTCAAAAGGTGTATCCCGATGGGGACCTGATTGCTACTATAAGGAAAACTCGCTTGCACTGAAGGCATTAAAAAATGTATCCCAACAGGGATCTAATTACAACAATAGGGAAAACTGTTTTGAACTAAAGATCGTAAAAAGTGTATTCTGGTAGGGAGCCAATTGCTACAATTGGGAGAACTGTTTGTGACTAAAAAATGCAAAAGATGTTTTCCGATAGGGCGACCAATTTCTACAAGAGTGTGATCTGTTGAACAGTAAAGGATTTATTCCGATAGGGACTCCATTGCCATGATAGAGAAAACTGGCTTGAGCTAAGGCTGCAAAAGATGTATGCCCATAGGGAACTAAGTGCTACAAAGGGAAAACTGTTTTGAACAAAAGAACGTAAAAGGTGTACTCCAATAGGGACCCAATTGCTACAATGGGGAAAACTGTTTTGAACAAAAGGACATAAAAGGTGCATTCTGATAGGGACCCAATGGCTACGATAATGAAAACTGTCTTTAGCTAAAGGGTGTAAAAACCGTATCCTGATAGGGATCTAGTTGCTGCAATAGGGAGAACTGTTTGTAACTAGAAGAGACAATAGATTTTTTTCTGATAGGGAACCCAGTTTCTACAAGAATATGGTCTGTTGAGCTAAAAGCTACAAAGGATTTATTCTGATACGGACTTCATTGCCATAATAGTGAAAACTTGCTTGAGCTAAGGTCGTAAAGGGTGTATTCCAATAGAAACCCTATTTTTACGACAGTGGAAACTATTGAACTAAAAGCAGCAAAAGGTGTATTCTAATAAGGACCTAATTGCCTCAATCCCTTTAGTATCAATCGGGTCCTTACCGAAACACTACATGGACCCAATTGTCTCGATCCCTTTTGTAGCAATAGGGTCCTCATCGGAACTTGAACTGAATTCTGAAAAGGGTGTATTCCGACACAGACCCCATTACTATGATAGTAAAAACTGGCTTGAACTAAAGACTGCAAAAGCTGTATGCCGATAGGGAAATAATAGCAACGAGAGGGAAAACTGTCTCGAATTTTACGGCTGCAAAAGGTGTTTTCCGATAGAGACCCATTGGGTACGATACGAAAAACTGGCTTGAACTGAAACCTCAAAAGGTGTATTATGATAAGTAACCAATAGCAACGATGATTGTCTCGAACTTGAGACCACAAAAAGTATTTTCCAACGGGGAACCAATGGCTAGGAGAAGGTGAACTGTCTTGAACCGAAGGCTGCGAAAGGCCTTTTCCGATGATGACCCGATTGTTAAGACTGGGGGAACTATTGAATAAAAGGCTACAAAAAGTTATTCTGATAGGCACCCAATGGCTACAACAAGGAAAACTGGCTTGAACTGGAGGCTGCAAAAGTTATATTCGTATAGGGACCCAATTGCTACGATAGGGAAAACTATCTTGAACTCAAAGCCTCAAAAAGTGTATTCCAATAGGGACCCAATTGCAACGATAGAGAAAGTTGTCTTCAATTTGAGGCTGCTAAAAATGTATTTAGATAATAACCTAATTGCTTAAGATCCCTATTGTAGCAATTGAATCCTTATCAGAATATAAACTAAACGCTGCGAAATGTATATTCTGATACAGACCCCATTGCTACGCTAGTGAAAAATCTGCCTGGAACTTAAGTCTACAAACGGTGTTTTCCAATAAGGACCCAATGGACACGATAATGATAACTGTCTTGAACTTAAGGCTGCAAAAGGTGCATTCTGATTAAGGACTCCATTGTTACGATAGTGAAGATTAGTCTAGAACTAAAGTCTGCAAAAGGTGTATCCGATAGAGACCATTGCTGCCATAGGGAAAACTGTTTTGAACAAAAGGACATAAAAGTTTTATTCCAATAGAGACCCAATTGCTACAACAGGGAGACCTGTTTTGAACAAAAGGACATAAAAGGTGTACTCCAATGGGGACGAAATTGCTAGTTTGGGAGAAACTGTTTTGAACAAAAAGACATAAAAGGTGTACTTCAATGGGGACCCAATTGCTACAATAGGGAAAACTGTTTTGAACAAAAGGATGTAAAAGGAGTACTTCAATGGGGACTCAATTGCTACAATAGGGAAAACAGTTTTGAACAAAAGGACGTATAAGGTGTGCTCCAATAGGCACCCAATTGATACGATAGGGAGAACTGTTTTGAACAAAAGGACATAGAAGGTGCACTCCAATAGGCACCCAATTGCTACGATAGGGAAAACTGTTTCGAACAAAAGGACATAGAAGGTGCACTCCAATAGGCACCCAATTGATACGATAGGGAGAACTGTTTTGAACAAAAGGACGTACAAGGTGTACTTCAATGGGGACCCAATTGCTACAATAGGGAAAACTGTTTTTAACATAAGGACAAAAAAAGTGTACCTCGATGGGGACCCAATTGCTACAATAGGGAGAACTGTTTTGAACGAAAGGACGTACAAGGTGTACTTCAATGAGGACCCAATTGCTACAATAGGGGAAACTGTTTTTAACATAAGGACATAAAAAGTATACCTCAATGGGGACCCAATTGCTACAATAGGGAAAACTGTTTGAACAAAAGGACGTAAAAAGTGTACTCCAATAGGGACCCAATTGCTACGATAGGGAAAACTGTTTTGAACTGAAGATCGCAAAAAGTGTACTACAATAGGGACCCAATTGCTACAATAGGGAAAACCGTTTTGAACAAAAGGAAATAAAAGGTGCACTCAAATAGGGACCTAATTGATACAATAGGGAAAACTGTTTTGAACAAAGGGACGTAAAAAGGGTACTCCAATAGGGACCCAATTGCTATAATAGGGGAAACTGTTTTGATCAAGAGGACATAAAAGGTGTACTTCAATGGGGGACCCAAATGGTACAATAGGGAACACTGTTTTGAACGAGAGGATGTAAAAGGTGCAGTCCAACAGGGACCCAATTGGTAAAATTGAGAAAACTGTTTTGAACAAGAGGACGTAAAAAGTGTACTCTAATGGGGACCAAATTGCTAAGATAGGGAAAACTGTTTTGAGGAAAAGGACATGAAAGGTGCATTCCAATGGGGACCCAATAGCTACAGTAGATGAAAAAAAACTGTTTTGAACAAAAGGACATAAAAGGTGCACTCCAATGGGGACCCAATTGCTGCGATAGGGGAAACTGTTTTGAAAAAAAAGACAGAAAAGGTGTACTCCAATAGGGACCCAATTGCTACGATGAGGAAAACTGTTTAGAACAAAAAGACATAAAAGTTGCACTCCAATAGGGACCCAATTACTAAAATTGGGAAAAATGTTTTGAACAAAAGGACGTAAGAGGTGTACGCTAATGGGGACCCAATTGCTAAATTTGGTAAAACTGTTTTTCGCAAAAGGACATAAAAGGTGCACTCCAATGGGGACCTGATTGCTACATTAGGGAAAACTGTTTTGAACAAAAGGACATAAAAAGTGCACTCTGATGGGGACCCCATTGCTACAGTATGAAAAACTGTTCGTAACAAAAGGACATAAAAGGTGCACTCCAATAGGGACCCAATTGCTACAATAGGGGGAACTGTTTTGAACAAAAGGACATGAAAGGTGCACTCCAATAGGGACCCAATTGCTACAATAGGGGGAACTGTTTTGAACAAAAGGACATAAAAGGTGTACTCTAATGGGGACCCAATTGCTACGAAAGGGAAAACTGTTTTGAACAGAAGGACATAAAAGTTTCACTCTAATAGGGACCCAATTGCTACAATAGGGGAAAATGTTTTGAACAAAAGGACACAAAAGGTGTACTCTAATGGGGACCCAATTGCTACAATAGGGAAAACTTTTTTGAAAAAAAGGATATAGAAGGTGCACTCCAATGGGGACCCAATTGCTACAATAAGGAAAACAGTTTAGAACAAAAGGACATAAAGGTGCACTCCAATAGGGATCCAATTGCTATGATAGGGAAAACTGTTTTTAACAAAAGGACATTAAAGATGCACTCAAATAGGGACCCAATTACTACGATAGGGAAAACGGTTTTGAACAAAAGAACGTAAAATGTGTACTTTGATGGGGACCCAATTGTAACAATAGCGAAAACCGTTTTGAAGGAAAGGATGTAAAAGGTATGCTCCAATAGGGACCCTATTGCTACAATAGGGAAAACTGTTTTGAACAAAAGGACATAAAAGGTGTACTCTAATGGGGACCCAATTGCTACAATAGGGAAAACTGTTTCGAACAAAAGGACATAAAACGTGCACTCCAATAGGGACCCAATTGTTACAATAGGGAAAACTGTTTTGAACAAAAGGATGTAAAAGCTGTACTCCAATAGGGACCCAATTGCTACAATAGGGAAAACTGTTTTGAACAAAAAGACATATAAGGTGTACTCTAATAGGAACCCAATTGCTACGATAGGGAGAACTGTTTTGACCAAATGGACGTACAAGGTGTACTTCAATGGGGACCCAATTACTACAATAGGGAAAACTGTTTTTTAACATAAGGACATAAAAAGTGTACCTCAATGGGGACCCAATTGCTACAATAGGGAAAACTGTTTTAAAAAAAAGGACGTAAAAAGTGTACTCCAATAGGGACCCAATTGCTACAATAGGGAAAACTGTTTTGAACTGAAGATCGCAAAAAGTGTACTCCAATAGGGACCCAATCGCTACAATAGGGAAAACCGTTTTGAGCAAAAGGAAATAAAATGTGCACTCAAATAGGGACCCAATTGATACGATAGGTAAAACTGTTTTGAACAAAAGGACATAAAAAGTGCACTCTAATAGGGACCCAAATTGCTACAATAGGGAAAACTGTTTTGAACAAGACGACGTAAAAGGTGTACTTCAATGAGGGAGACTGTTTTGAACAAGAGGATGTAAAAGGTGCAGTCAAATAGGGACCCAATTGATACGATAGGTAAAACTGTTCTGAACAAAGGGACGTAAAAAGGGTACTCCAATAGGGACCCAATTGCTATAATAGGGGAAACTGTTTTGATCAAGAGGACATAAAAGGTGTACTTCAATGGGGGACCCAATTGGTACAATAGGGAACACTGTTTTAAACGAGAGGATGTAAAAGGTGCAGTCCAACAGGGACCCAATTGGTAAAATTGAGAAAACTGTTTTGAACAAGAGGACATAAAAAGTGTACTCTAATGGGGACCCTATTGCTAAGATAGGGAACACTGTTTTGAGGAAAAAGACATGAAAGGTGCATTCCAATGGGGACCCAATAGCTACAGCAGATGAAGAAAACTGTTTTGAACAAAAGGACATAAAAGGAGCACTCCAATGGGGACCCAATTGCTGCGATAGGGGAAACTGTTTTGAAAAAAAAGACAGAAAAGGTGTACTCCAATAGGGACCCAATTTGTACGATAGGGAAAACTGTTTAGAACAAAAGGACATAAAAGGTGTACTCCAATAGGGACCCTATTGCTACGATAGGGAAAACTGTTCTGAACAAGAGGATGTAAAAGTTGCACTCCAATAGGGACCCAATTGCTAAAATTGGGAAAACTGTTTTGAACAAAAGGACACAAAAGGTGTACTCTAATGGGGACCTAATTACTACAATGGGGAAAACTTTTTTGAAAAAAGGACATAAAAGGTGCACTCCAATAGGGACCCAATTGCTACGATAAGGAAAACTGTTTAGAACAAAAGGACATAAAAGGTGCACTCCAATAGGGATCCAATTGCTACAATAGGGAAAACTGTTTTGAACAAAAAGACATAAAAGTTGGACTCCAATAGGGATCCAATTGCTATGATAGGGAAAACTGTTTTTAACAAAAGGACATTAAATATGCACTCAAATAGGGACCCAATTACTACGATAGGGAAAACCGTTTTGAACAAAAGAACGTAAAAGGTGTACTTTGATGGGGACCCAATTGTTACAATAGCGAAAACCGTTTTGAAGGAAAGGACATAAAAGGTGTACTCCAATAGGGACCCTATTGCTACGATAGGGAAAACTGTTTTGAAGAATAGGATGTGAAAGCTGCACTTCAATACGGACCCAATTGCTAAAATTGGGAAAACTGTTTTTAACAAAAGGACGTAAGAAGTGTACTCTAATGGGGACCCAATTGCTACAATAAGGAAAACTGTTTCGAACAAAAGGACATAAAAGGTGCACTCCAATAGGGACCCAATTGCTACATTAGGGAAAACTGTTTTGAACAAAAGGACATAAAAGGTGCACTCCAATAGGGACCCAATTGCTACAATAGGGAAAACTGTTTTGAACAAAAGGACATAAAAGGTGCACTCCAATAGGGACCCAATTGCTACAATAGGGAAAACTGTTTTGAACAAAAGGACGTGAAAGGTGTACTCCAATGGGGACCCAATTGCTACAATAGAGAAAACTGTTTTGAACTCAAGGATTTATGATGTTGCCATTGCAAATTTGAGAGAATTTTTTCAAATGTTATGACACTCCCTTTATCAATTTGAAGATTCATTTTGCTCAATGCAATCGTGATTTCTTTGAGTTTTACACCATTTAGAAATAAATCCCCGAATAAATAAATTATGTTTACCTTAAAATGATATGGATACCTTATTTCAAATTTTTAAAAAAGCTGGAGTATTTAGTAAAATATTGCTCTTCTTAGTTTTATGTGGTTTTGTGAAAAGAAAAAAGATTCACAACTTTTTAAAAAGATACTATATCTAGTATTTCGACTAAACTGATGGAATCATATTAATTATTATATAGCAATACTGAATAATTGAATATACTCATATGATGAAAAAAATATATACCCTAGTATTTTTTTTTACATATTTTTCATTTTTGGAGTTGTCGATTGGAAGCCATGTACGTTACCTTGTAAACGTCGTAGTAAATCGCCTCATATTTATCTCCTTTAGAAAATTACAATATTTTTGGAAGATCTTTAATAACAGAGTTTTAGATTTTTAGTCAGTTGTCATCAAGTATGGTGTACTGTTGAATCTGTTGCCGATTAAAGTAAATATTGATATTTAGTTCAATTCTTCGTGATGATTACTTTTTAAAAATTACGGATAATTTGCCGGATTATTTGTAAGCAAAAACAAGAAAAAAAACGTATAAACGAATTTTTTAAGTTTTAATTATGTTTTTGAAATAGAAAATCGATTTCCTGCCGAAAAGTTTTGTCCATACCGATTAGAAAGAACCCCAGAAAGCCTGGGCTAATTTTCTGCGATCAATGTGGGTCTTGCCGCTTGTGAGTTGTGCGGGTCTGCTCTTAGCCAACCTAGGGCCACGAGCCCCTTGAGGTGGAGGGGCATGAAGGTGATACTGGGGAGTTGTAAGCTTGTTGAGAAGGCAGACTTTGGGCAAATCTTTCGATGAGACGACAAGTTAACGCCCGGCTCGAGGTGGTACCGGACAGCGGACAAAATGAGGCCAGACCCTAGATAATGATTCAGTCTTCAAGATGCTCATATTTTCATGTTTACAACGTCTGCCAGATGTAAGGGGAGCAACTCTCTAATGTAATTCTATCAAATGTAATGTTTTTTATGCATGCCAGGCATAAATATGAACTAATATTTTTGTTTCAAAATAAAATGTCAATATGACGTGCATATTCCCTTTGGCTAATCTCTGTATTTTGATAGGAAACATTTTATACGACAATTTATTTACCAATAAACTTGTTAAATTTCTATTGACGCCTGGCTTGCATGAAATATTACATTGGATAGATTCATATTAAAGAGTTGCTCTCCTTACATTTAGTGGAAATGGGGGGGAATAGGGCGGCATTTTCATAATTACTGCTCTCTGCCGCTTCTTAATACTACTAGTTCTAAAACATAAACTCTCTTTTATTTCCTGCCACATGTTTCGTTATGATGGGACATTGGCTAAGAAAGTATTGGTTAGATTTGCAGGTGGGTACAGGATTTTTTTTTCTCGTGTAGATATATTCTCTTCTTTTCTTTTTTTTTCATATATTCGTTTATCGATAGCCTACCTGTCTTTGTTTATAAACAACATCTACAGAAGTTTTCAATGAGTTTGAATGAAACTCTATAGAAGAGTTGACCAAATCCTGTGGTGGATACAGAAATTTGAGTTCGATTCAGAAATAAATGTTTCATATAATAAGAACAGTAGTTTAAAATATGGAACGTTTTTTCTTGTTACAGACACCCAGCCGTGAAACCAAGGAATGTAATCAAAACTAATAATGTTTAGTACTGCTATAGCTTGCGGTTTATAGTAGTATGTATAGTCTACAGTAATATGAAGAGCCTGGCCCGACTGACCCAATTACCAAGTTTGGACCACAAGACAATAAATGTTGACGATGTACATATTTATGACTCTATGATATGAATTTATATCTCTTTTTACTCGGTCAAATAGGCTCAAGGCTAGGTGATACTTAGTCTCTAGCATCGCCTTGGTTCAACGGTGAACCATTGTCGAAAATCAATTGCAGAAAGATGGTTATGTGTAAATTGTTTTCTTCTTTTCGAGTAACAGATCGCTTTATTTCACCGATGAAATAAAATGTATTTCTATCTATTTTTTATTTTTTATTTTCATGACTTATTTTTCTATGCAACAAACGTATAAAATCTAAATATTTATGAGCAAGAACTGAAAGTTCAATGAGACGTCCACTATAAAGTTAAAGTACCATTTTGGCCAGATCACGTGACATCGAGTAGAAGATAATCTTATCTAAGAAGAAACACCTTTCTGTTAATTTTCAAGTAAATCTGACCTGAAACAACAGAGAAACAATATGTGGACCGACCGACGACAGAGGACGCCTCTAAAAAGTGAATTCAGTTAAACATCCACGCTTAATGTTATCATTAACGAATGTAAAAACAAGTCTGGTTTGTTACTCGATGGAAACCTTAACGTCACTAAGGTCTTTTGGGAGGATGTCCTGTTGGGAGTGATCAATTAAAAAAGCAAAATTCACCAGACCAACTTGAAAAATGAAGAAAACTATTCTGACAGATTCGATTGATTTTCATAATTGGCGTAATGGAAGAAGATACAAATTGATTCCACGCTTAGTGACAACAATAACAACAATAACACACCTGAATTTATTTCAAATATCCTGAATATTTGATAAAGATTTATTAATTTTTAACGAGGTGACGATAGCACATAAGAGAATCGAACGTGATCAAAACTAATAATGTTTAGTACTGCTATAGCTTGCGGTTTATAGTAGTATGTATAGTCTACAGTAATATGAAGAGCCTGGCCCGACTGACCCAATTACCAAGTTTGGACCACAAGACAATAAATGTTGACGATGTACATATTTATGACTCTATGATATGAATTTATATCTCTTTTTACTCGGTCAAATAGGCTCAAGGCTAGGTGACACTTAGTTTCTAGTATCGCCTTGGTTCAACGGTGAACATAGAGTCGTTACCAGTGAGCCGTTTCAATCACATCTTGATCACATTTGCTGGAACGTGCTAAGAAACTATGCCGATCATCCGTTTGTAGCACATCTGAGTCAAAAGGGAGGCGGAGAACGATACGCCTCGCATCAACTTGGCTGCAGGAGCTGCCGGGAAGGACGTCAAATTGGGTATCAAACCGCCTCAAGACGATTCCGCTCCCTGGTTGAAGAATCTGAGTTGTCTTCCTCCAACGGCTTGAAACCAATCTGCCCTGCTATTTCACCTGTAGCTAGGGAAAGGGTGGCAGATGGATTCGTGCCTTTCCCAAGGACATCAGTGCGAACTGTACCAACCGAAGTTTGAAGTCTGCCCGCCTAGTCCATTCTCCTTGCCTTTAAACCGTTAGAACAACCTGCACCTCCTTTCAAGTAGCGACATTCCTTCCCCCCCCCTCTCTCTCTCTCTCTCTCTCTCTCTCTCTCTCTCTCTCTCTCTCTCTCTCTCTCTCTCTCTCTCAACCCACGACTCTTTCTTTCTTGGGGTCTTGTCTTCTTTTCTTTACTTACTTTTTTTTTGCCATCTTTGTTCCCTATTCTGAGTTGACCAAGCAAAACAGATATTCCTTTGAGGGGAGAAGAAAGACGATGAAAGAAAAGAAAAAAGGCCTTAATAGACCGCCTCCCTGCTCTAGCCTTCCGCCATTCATTTAGTCTTTATAGATTTGCTGACCGATTTATTTACCCTGCCACTGACAACTGCTGCTATTTTACACCTGCGCAATTCCTGGCTCAGTGGTATGACCAAGGACTGAAAGCTTCACTCGGGATCGCTTATTAGACGGGAAAAAAAATTAGTCAAGTTTGATTCCTTATTAATATAAAACGCTCTTCTCTTCTCTATCAATTGACGTAGAGGCGGTGGGTGGGACCCTCAGACCCTGCAACAATGGGAGCACCGGAGCTCTAGTGTGCAACATATCTGTGGAACCTTGAAAAAAAATTAAAACATAGTCTTGACTAATTTTTAAGAAAATCTAGAAAAAATATTCAAAAAATATTCTTTAAAAAATTGCGGGTGGGGGCCCAGTCGGAATTAGCGCCGCCTCTGCAACGGTCAGTCTTGCACGTTCGAAATGTATGTTATCAGTTTCAATATTAACTTAATTATTATACCAAGAATATCAGTATATTCATTTTTGGTCTGTGACACCCCAAAGAGGTGCCGGGGCGTTTTGGCTCGTTCATTTTTTGGGCGACGCCCCGGTGAGATCCGCTTTCAGCTCTGCATCTCTGATCAGTATGAAACATTGAAACGTTTACAATTCGTGCACAAAAGCACACAACACATAATCATATTTACACACTGGGGCATCACTGAACAATAGCGTTATTGATGATGTAATAAACATTATTTTTAAACTCATTTACATTTGCTGATAGCACTACATAATCTTACCGCACTAATGCTAAAAAGGAATGTTCTTACATTCAATCTCCTCCTCTTCGCCTCCATCGTATACGCATGTTGTTAGAATTCGTTGGACTAATATAAAAGTTTCTCGTTTATTGACTGCTGAAATATTCTTGTCTAATTCATTCCATATTTATAGTTGGTATAAGGACTTGAAATATCTATTTCATATGCCGTATTTTGGCGGTACGTACTCACTATCACTAGTAATGGACCAATGGTATAAGCCTAAATACATGTGTTTTGGAAAATTCCCGTCGAAGTGTTAAATTTACGTTAATACTAAGTGTCAGTTCAAAGTGCGAATTGTCACCAAATTCAAGACTCATGACACACCCACTAGATCGAGTATTTTGACTGAAGCTGTTAGGTGAATTGTGGATTCGATTTTCACTGGGTGCCCAATACGTGTGGCCTTGTGCCAAAACTAAGCTATGCATTAATCGAAGTCGTTTCAGTCAACTATTAGCCCTGACTCCTGTACTGTTGGTCAAAAATCACGCTGAATACACGTGTTCTCTCCCTCGACCACCAGGGTAGAAAACAAGCGTATAGTGTTCTTAAAATGTATAATGATACTCAACATTTTGTGCAGAAATGACACTATTGTAGCAGTTTTGTTCAGTGTCGGTTTCAACTTCATGATTATGTTAATAGAAAAATTGTGCAGTGATCAATTTTTCTAATCTTACACCCTGTAATGTCCAGTACCGAAGTTGAACGAATCGTGGACGTAAAGTCACTGGGCGTGAAGTCATCGTGTAGATGGTACACTACGCCACCTAGAAGACATAATCGAGCATTAAGTCACTGACCGAAAGGAGGGTTTGTTTTTGTTTTTAAATAAAATAGGTGATATCTTAATTTAATTTGTGATTATCAAGTAATTTGATTCTTCAAAAATTTGAATGAACGAAAGTTGTTTCGCAATTTATTTCATTTTGCTCTGAAAGCGAGATATTCGTTCTATAAAGTGGAATAAAGCCTCTCAAAATCGTCAACTCATTTACATTTTTAGAACGTTACACTTGAAAAAATTATTTCATTTGAATAAATTGAATTATTAAAAATATTACTCATTTCATTAAGGGTATCACTCATTTATTATCGTGAACTGAGATGCCCGGGGTACGCGGTGGTCTTCCCAGGAATTTTTGAGAAAAAATAGGAGGGTTGCTCTATTTACAGTGTAATTATAATGCTCAATTTGACCCTTACTTTCCGAGAGTCGTACGAAACGGTGGATGTGAATTTCTCTTTCAGTGCTAATGCCAGTATGGCAGTATGACTTGCTCTTTCTAAATCGACTTGGATCCACTGTTGCCAAGTATGGTTTGTTATTTAAAACTGTCTTTTGAAATAGCTAAAATGGGCTATTTATTTCCATTTCCCGTTAAGTTTATAGCTAAAATTGTACTCATTAAAAGCCCACTTATCAGATAATATAACTATGCACCAAGATCCCAGGATAAATTGTCAATAAAAATTGTATATTTAATTTTATTAAACTTACTCATTATTTTTTTAAATGGCCACATTTTCAGTTATAGAGGATTTTTATCAGCTAAATTGGAGAAAAAATCGGCCAAATCTAGCCAGAAAATTTGGCAACTCTGCGTATCCGTTTTGGCGCGCCTTCTTCTCTCTATCTACACCCACGTGGTGTTTCTGCCAGTGAATAGCTTTACAAGATGGCGGCCACCGGCAACAACCACGTGATGCTTAACTGTGAAACCGACATCTGTTGTTTTAGAATTCAGTGTAGCCGATTTAGATGTTTTTCATCTAAATCTAGATCATTTTCATGTCAGAAATTGATACAGAGATGATTTTTAATAAAATAAGTGATATTTTTGCTTAATATATCATAATGAAATACGTAATAATTCCAAGAAATTGAGTAATATTTCAATTAAGTAAACAGACGAAAAATCACTTTTAATCCATGAACAATGAGTAATATATTTCCTAGATTATAGGTATGTATCTGGTAAATCTAAATGCTTCTAGATGGTCTTCTACTCAATTATAGATGAAAATGTCAAAATAAATTTGGCAACACTATTTTACATACACCTTCTCCCACGAAGATAATTTTTTTTAACCGTGTATTTTACTGCGATACATTCTTTGTTTCCTACTGATGAAAAATATATTAAAAACCATATTAGACAATGAGGATGAATTTTCCTCCTAGTCATGGGTATCTTTTTGTCTCCCATCTCATCTGGGAGGGGGCGATGTGGCATAGGCTGTGGTTTAACGCGGGGGGCCCAACGCATGTGTAGGGCTGTGAGCTATAACAAAAATTGCCTTGACCAGTATTCTTATCTCTTTTTGAATTTTATACCCAAAATTGAGGCATAAATTATCTTGATATAATCAGATTGTACAGAAAATTAGCTAAAAATGAAATATGCTACATAATTTAGGCTTTCCATTCACTGCAAGTTACATATCAAAAAAGAAATAACACTGAAAATGTTAGAGAATGATAATTTATATTAAAGTAATTATGCAGCTTACTTATCTTGAAGAATAATCAGCTAATTAGTCAGCTAAAATCTAGGTTAATGTCAGTTTGAATTTCGCATGCAGAAATACCTCCCATGTAATTTTTACCTCTCTAGAGTTAGTTATCTAAATTTATATCCAGTATCTAAAAACAATTTATTACTTCTAACCGCAACAAAAATGATCTAAACTTAGATATAAAATATCTAAATTAGTAACGCTGGCCTTGACCCTGCGACTTCGTCACGAAAGCATCCGGGCGATCGTTTGGAGAAGTCATAATTGGGTTCTGGGCTAGAAAAAAATCATAGGAAACTTTTTTCGATAAAATTAGTACCATTCAATCTGTTGTTATAAATTAAGGAATGTTTCAAATTAAATAAGTCATGATTTAATTCACAATAGTAAAATGAGCACTATTTTTCTAATAAAATAAGCAATATTTAGATTCATTTAATTCATAGTAATCAAATCGTCCAAATTTACTTTATCAAGAATATATTTTATTAAAAACATTGCTCATTTTTTTGCTGTAAATCAAATCAATTAAAACATTATTTTATTAAAATGATTACTTATTTTATTATCCTAAATTAGAATATTACTTTTTCATTAAAAAAAATCATACGACTTCTATATTACTCAGAAACAAAAGTTATGACTTTTTTTCTATAATCGAATTTACAACCGTCCCAACTGAAGATGCCAACGATATCACCTCATTCCAGAGCTGCCAGAAAGGAGTCTATGACAAAACCCTACCGGACAAAAAAAACCCAACGAATCCCGCCATTATATGTGCACTTCAAAACAAAGATTACAAGTTTCGGTTTATCATTAAATAAAATAAATAAAACTGACATAATATTGTTTTGACAAATGTTTTAACAAATGAAATTTAAGGTTAAAATTGCATGTTGATTTAAAATCTCACTTGAAATCTTTGTTGCAGGCATAAAAGAAACGAGAGAAAAGCCTGCTTGTCTTATTTATTATTATAAAAGAATGAATTATAACTTTTTCTTTTCTTACTGTGACACGTCATACAAAATTTTTAAAAGAATAAATAAAATCGCAATAAAACGTTTAGTCATTCAAATTTACAAAAGAAATGCTAAATTTGTATCTGTTGCAGGTTTTCTCCGTACCTCGTGTGGTACTTAGAGACGTTTCTGGCCAAACACAGGAAAAATAGCCATAAAAAAAATGGCTAAGTGCCAAAATTCAAAGCATTGCGATACTGCAGGGATACTATAAATAAGAAATTATTAAAAATATTACCGCAGCAAAGTCAAATTTGTTGTTCCGTACGAACGGTAGAAAATGAGGGTCCAGTTTAATATTACAATTAAATAGAAAATATAACCCACTCTGTTTAACTCTAAAAACATTTGCTTTTTTTTCAAACAGACAAATTTGCAGAGGGAACGAAGGTCTTGAGGATGGAAGGCACAAAAGAATAGTTTTTTTAATTTCATAAAATAAAATGTCCGAAGGGAATGAAAAAATGCCAAAAACTTTACCATGGCCAAACCAAAAAGTTCATGGCCAAATTCTTTTCAAAAAAGCCAAATTGAGTCATAAAATGGCCAAAATGGCAACCCTGTCCAATTGATGAAGTAGAGAAATCACTTGACACCACATCGTAAACTGTTCCGAAGACAAGCGGGAGAGGAGACCAAACTTCCCCTGGAAACTTGGGGAAGAAAACTAAATTTTTCTTTTATTCTTAAACAGCCCTCTCCTTGCATTGAAATTAAAACTTCATGGGTTAAATTCGTTGATTTTTATTTTATTAAATAGATTAAAAGTGCAAAAGAAAAAATGAACAACATTTTTTTTTATTCAATAGAATTTAAAGTTTGTTTTTCTTTAAAACAGAAAAGTAAAGATCGATTATTTAGACTTATGAGTTGAACAACTTTTTTAATCAGAAAGTATTCAATAATTAATACATCTTGGGTATTTTTAATTTATAACTTTTTTTCTCGTGGAACAAAACTGTTTGAGTCTTTCAAAAAGTCAACTGTTGTGTCTTTAACTGCCTGCACACACGTGTGTTTTTTTTTGGGGGGGGGGTCGTGATCGAAACAGTTTTTGATTTACGATGGATCTTTTTTTTATCTCTATAGCGTCACTGGCTGACATACCGAAATGTTAGTTACGTCCCTTGCTCGACGTTGTCAATTTAGATGTTTTTCATCAAAATCTAGATGTTTTACTCATTCAAGTCGCCTGTTCAAACTATCTATCTTAATTATGTTTCAGTTAAGTACGACTTGAGACTTTTTGTTGAGTTTCATGTTGCAGATTCTTCAGATGATGCAGTAGTTCTAGAATTTTATGTCATGTTAAACTTGTAAATTTTATTATTATTCAATTAATTTTACCTTTAGTTCAGTTTGATACACAAGAAGTTTCGAACATGGGGTAGGGTGTTCACACGTGTGGACAAGATTAAATTCTGCCTAGTCCCCATGAACAGTGACATGAAGGCCCTAGGATGATGCAAACGTCCCTTCCCCTTTTAGTGCAATGGAGAAGTGCTGCCCTGGTGACCTGAAAAAAGTTAAAATGTACGTTCATGTGCGGTAGGGAAAATGTTTTAGGAAAAAATATCATAACTTTTCTAGTTAAGAGAAAAAATAATAGGATATTTTTAAATAAACAATCAGTAATATTTCAATTTATCTAATTCAGAGTTATAAAAAATCTTCAACATATTTTTGATATTTTTATCTGCACATACCTTATAAAAATACTTCTATCATTAAAATGTTTTCTTTGTCAGAATAAATTAAAATATTACTTATTTTATTTTTTATAAAAACTCCAACGCTTTTTTTCCCCCTCGCCAGAATACAAAGTTTTGACTTTTCCCCCATGACTCTTGACCGCACTTCAACGTATGTATTATGATCTTCGGCAACAGGAGCATTGGTTCCTGATGATCGGAATGCATATTTCGCGGTCCTCTAGTTCAAGATCAGTATTGTAGTATAATTTATGTTCTTACGTCAACGGAGGCATTATCTTCCCATTTTCAATTCTAAACGTTATGATCATATTTTGATTGTTTTCTTCGTGAATTATAATCTAAATTTTTTACCCAATTGACAAAAACAAGTTACGAATTGTATTTCTTGCTGTCACTTGATACGATGTGTAATAGCTTTCTCATTTTCAGTTTTAAATCTTCACCATTATGTATTACTTTCTTTCATTAAATTTCTTATTTCTTATTATTTACGCACCCTTTTCAACATCAAGTGAGCAAGGATGTGAAACTTTACTATCGGGGGGGGGGGGGTCCCTAAATTGTGTCCAATATAATTATGAAGTTTTATATTGAAATTAGTTGGCGCTATGTTTCGTAGAAAAGAGAAGAACAGATACTACACTTTGATTTTGATTCAAAGCCCGACTTAAGCACATGGGGATCGAGGGGAACCCTACAACTGCTACGATCCCCTCATCTATAAGTTATCTTCCTTCTTCTTCATGTATTGTTTCAATAACAGCATAGTAAATCGAAAGTAGCCCAAAAGAAGTCACAAGAGGCAAAATCAAAAATTTAGTAGCGCTGGGCTTTCATAAGAAGCCCAATTCGCTACTTGCGACCCAACCTGGTAAGCATGTACTACAGCACTACTCATAGAGGAGTCCCCGCCCGAAAATAGTCATATAGGTGTTTTTTTATGATGATAGATTTTATTTGGCGCTAAATGACGTCATCCGAGAGAAAACAAAACCGGAAGTGAGAATTTGTGGTCAAAATGACATCTCTTTCTTTCTCTCTCTCTCTCTCTTCCTCTCTCTTTCTTCCTCTCTCTGTCTCTCTCTGTCTCTCTCTGTCTTCTTGTTTGAAAAAAAAGCTGCCAGCCTCTTCGTCCGATTTATCTTGCCTCCTCCTCCTTTTATCATCTGTTTTGTCTGCGTTGTAGTCGGCAACTGAAATCTTTATTTACTGCCTATTGTTGGGTTCATCGCTAATACTTATACAACATCCCGACGTACATTTGCACCCTCAAGTAGTAGGAAGGCGAATTGAAACAGGGTTGACAAATCTGGATGATTTTCCTTTTTTTTAATCCCTCAATTCAGCCAATGAAAATCTATAATAGTCAAAAATATGGCCATTAGAAAAAAATAATTTGTTTGTTTTCTGACAGTAAAAGTACATTTTTTATTTATTATTCGTTTTGGGGTCTTATTGTATGGCTATTTCATTTGACGTGGGCTTTAAATGAGTCATTTTTAGCTATAAAGTCAGCTAGAAACGGAAAGATTTAGCCATTTTTAGCTATGAATACCAGACCATATTTGGCATCACTGATTTGAAACCTGATATTTATTTTTTTTAAATAATCTCAACTGTCACAATAGTTAGTATCATTATTTCTATGTTAATTGAAATATCAATGAAAATGCTAATTTTGAAGCCAAGTCTTTGAAACTATTTTTAGCTCTAACAGACTCGCTAAAAATTTACCGGTTGTTGAAAAATGTAATTTCAAAAAGTTTTAAATTTTGCAAGGACGGTATAAAAATATTTATGGTTTATTTTTGACGTAAGATATTTCTAAAAAGGGATAACTTGTGTAGTATTTCAGAGGCCACACCCATTTCTTCCACTTCTTGGGCGCGAGAAATACTTTTTCCATAAACTTTTCCGTCCCGAACCAAATAATTTGTTCTGAGTGCGTGCTTTGAATTTCGTGCAAAAGTTTTTATTCTAGTTCGGTGCGTAGCAATATTTTTTTAAATAATCTATTATGGATTACCGACGAGAAAGAAACAATAAACATTAGTAATCAAATAAAATAGAAAAAAATCCAAGTAATTTTTTGCTTTCAAATCACAAGACGTACGTTTCCTGTTAGTTTCGTGAATTTTTTTTTTTTTTTTTTTTCATATTTGGGGGCCAGGGGTATATTTACAATAATGTTAAACTGGACCATCATTTTCCATCCGTCGAACCGCAGTACGGCTACGAAGTATCCGGTTACTTCCCTTGTGTAGGTTGTTAGAGGCTTTACATAGATTATCAAGTTTGTAGCCTCTGTTCAGTTGCGATTTTATTCCTTTTTTTACTTTTATTTTCAGATTTGCCATGAATTATTTTATAAATAAAACTGTAACAACACTGTTTTCATCATTATTATGATGACTCTTTTTCTTTCTTATAGTTTTGTGACATTTTTATCCTTATCAACACTAATGTCACATGTATATATATATATATATATATATATATATATATATAAAATCTTACACTCAAGTTCATTTTTAATTAATCAAAACATTTCAATTGACCCTTTCCAGGCAGAAATTAGAAACTAAGAGCTTATCTTTCACTAAAACTGATTTTTTTTTTCTCCCAGGATTGCATTTTTCAAATCCATGGTACGTATTTAGTTCAAATATTTGAGGAGAACAGAAAGTACCCCCCCCCCTCTTCGCTTATTTCAAAGAGTAAAATAATGGTATGGCTCATGTGCAGTATGTCTCGAAACCCCTCTCCTTCCCCTCTTTTGAATGAACAGATATTAGGGGAACCTTAACAAGTCTCAGAGAAGAAGGTTTTTGTTATCTGATATGATGAAGGACCTTTTCTCTTGTGTGTGTGTAACAATATCCTCGTGTTACTCAAACAAACCGAAAAAATAAATGTTTCTGTCGGGCACGTGCATCTACCCCTGGGTGAGAGGTACCCTACGGTTTTTTTGAAAAATTATGACAGCTTAAAATGAACTGTTAGCAATATTTCACCAAATAAATGATGAAAAATTGCCTTGTATTGATTCGCTGGGGAGATTCTTTATGATCAATTAAAGAAAAGAAATTTTTTGTTGCAGAAAGATATTTCAAATGATTTATAATAGACATGCATCACAAATGATGTGTTTGGAAAATCCTTATTATAATAGAACTAAATAAGGTAAATGTAACTAAAACTGCTGTTGATATGTGGTGGCTGCTGCTGATATGCTATGAGACTGTTTTGCGGACAAATGTTTTGTTTGAATTTTTTTTTTTTAATTATCAATTAGCCTTAAAATGTAATGTTAAAGTGACGTTAGGGTATTACTTCTGAATCTATTTGTTTACTTTATAAGAATACTTATTTTTCATGTTGCAAAAAAAATTAAACTCAATCATTTGATGATGTACTTGAATGAAAAATAAACTTTTAAATTTATTTAGAAATTGCCAAATAACCCATCAGGAATATTCAGGTAGTTTTATTAATGTCAGATAAATTACTTTGAAAACTGGTCTGGCTAGTCACTCAATAGAAACTGTCACATGAATGTTATCTTTTGGCTGCATGTCATTTTGGGGTGATCAAATAAAAATTAGGAAAAAGGTTCATCAATCAATAAATTTTTTATGCTTTTTGTTGGGTAGTGATCTCTAAAAAGTTTGAATTTTCAAAAACTGGTGCCAGCCACAAAGTAAAAGACCAATTTAGCATAAACTTACCGTTCAAATTGAGCCCCCCATTGAAACCCTGGGGTGGGTGTCAAAAAACAAATGAATATTTTTTTTCTAGACATGATGAGGAGTAAATGTTTAAATTTTCAGCTCCTCAGCTCCATTGGTGAGGCCTATAAGCATAATACATGCATACATATATACACATAGCCAGCCAAACCAACTTGAAAACTGAAGAAACTTATATTGACTGGTTACAAATATCCGTCGGAGTAAAACGGGAAAGTACTTTTTTTTCTAAATGTTATTATTAATTTTCAACCAATTTTTTTACAATTTTCATCTAAATGCATAAGAATGATTGACAATTTTTTTATCAGTATTTCATGCATTTTAATTTCAGTTGCTTTTTATTGCTACCCTCAGACCATTACTCTGTGTTCATCAGTAAGCAAAGTGCATTGAAAATAAAGAATAAGCCCCTGGCAAGACTCAAACTTGTGTTCCTTTTCCTCAGGAATTCCTTCTTAATGTGACAGCTGCCTTATTAATTCCAGCCTTATATCCATTCGTCAGTCTTCTTCAACTGAAGCTTCCTGAAGAAAAAGAATACAAGTTTGAGTTTCACTAGAGGCATGTGTGAATAGACACTCTCCTGCGGGATTACTCAGTCAACACTGAGACTTCATTGGGTGATTTTGTGAGGTATTTTTGGCGAAATATCACATCACCTATGTCTGTTGATTTTTTTTTTGATCAAATTAAAACTACATATCTATTTTTTGTAAAAAAATGTTATAACTATGCATTTACTTATTTTTGTAGAAAAAAGGTTTGATTACATGAAATTTTGATTGAAAAAAAATATTTCTTTTATATCCTTGTTTTGATTGAATAAACTTTTGATAAGATTAAAACTATGTATTTGTTCATTTTTTGTAAAAAAAGGTGTCAAAACTTTGCCAGTCAGGCAATTTTACTGATTTGAATAAGGAAAAGTGAATTAATATACCTATTTATATTGAGTAATCTCCCTTAAATTTAGAGCCAATTTTTTTTTTACTGATCAATTTTTTTCATGACTGTTTGGTGCAGAATGATAAAAATAATCACAAAATTTTTTTTTCAAATATCTTTTGTCAACAAAAGAATTTTTGGATCCGCCCCCAAATTTGATCATTTCTCCCTTAGCCCATGGCCCGCCCTTCTGCAAATTTTCAATGGGATTCGTGGAGAACTTATGGAGATATTTTGTGAACAAACACATAGATGAATGGAAAAACACGAGAATACATATACCTCTTCCAACTTCCATTGCAGAAGTAAACAATAATTAAGAGTTGTTCAGTTGAGTTGGTTCCGGTCACAAAGGCCGAAAAGAATTGTGAATCTTTCTGGCCACGTTCCAGGACATTGCACCATATTCTTTCCCCAACAGATCAATACATTTTATTTGTCAATTTCTCCGCACAATACTTTGGTTGTCATTGTTTGGTTGCATCATCAAATTTATCAATCTGCACCTCAAATGAGGGATACCTGAGTAGGGCTTGCCTTATGAGCGGTAGGACTCAATTTGAAACTTTTTTGGTTAGGCCCCGGTTTCTCAGCCAAAGTCTATAAAATGTTAGACATAAAAATAAAGTCTATCATAGACTTTATGTCTCTATGATAAAATGGAAAGCAATCAAAACAAGAAAACATTCGATGAGTACATACATCTGCCAAAGGACTAGGGATCAGGGCTGGCCCGGGGGGGGGGGCAAATTGAAAACATATTTTTTGCTAGGTTCACAGCCAACGTCTAGAATCTTAGAGGTGTAAATTATGTATAACATATACTATTATATGAATGCTTGAGGGGCATGGTCATATTGACTCACATACATTGATCTGTGAGTAAGACACTCACACAAAGCAAATCATTCACAGACATTTTCCAAAGAGAGAAGTAAGTGACTTACATACAAAAATAAACATGCATAAACTCATATCATCCAAGTAAATGTTATTATGAACTTTCTCGAAAAAAAGACATTTTACATTCTTCGAACTTCATTTCATTTTCAAACTCATGAACACTGTGATATGAGATGCATTGTTTTTTTTTAATCATTCAATCGTATTCTTGTTCTATAAATAAATCTATTCATATGTTACATGTATTTAAGGAATGGACATATTTGGTCTGACAGAATGAATTATAAATTGCATTATATTATAAAGAAACTCATTTGAATTGGTCTCACATTGTTACACAGTAAATATAACATTCAATTTAGACTAAGTAAATAGAATAAACAATTAAAGAAAACGGCTACCAGAGTCAAACGTACCACCGATAGAATAGCCGTTTCAATGTAGTGAGTTTTTTAGCCTTTGTTTTACCAGTGGGCTGTTTAGCACAATGGTAAGTGTATTGCTATGTTGAAGTGGCTACCCTATTGGTGGTAGGTTATATTCCCGCAGCAGCTCCATTTTCTTTAACTGTTTATTCTATTTACTTGATCTGAATTGAATGATGTATTAACCACGTTACAACAGGAGATCATTTCAAATAATTTTCTGTATAATATAATGCAATTTATAATTTGTATATATTACGTACATATTCGTCTTCTCATTTATTTCCTTGAACCTTGAACAAAGCCAATTATAATTATTTGTGTCTGTACTGTCTCTAATAGTGCCATCAGTCTAAAAATTAAGATATTTTGAAATAACATTACTTTTATTTCAATCTGTTCATAGATCTGTGAAAAATTTGTCTGTCTGTAGAAATCCTTTGTTTTTTTTACTGAAAGGACAACAAAAGAAAATCATTGCTGCATACAACCTTTTCTATCAATATTTATAAACAATGTTTTGGATGCCTGACAAGGGTAGCAGCAGACCATCCGATGCTCAGAGCCTGTAGTCTTGCAGGTTTAGGTATCCAGGCAAAGGTACGACCTCGTAGGCGTTGAATCTGGGTGGTGGTGGTGGATGTGGTTAGTTCCCATGGCCTGTTTGTTACAGAGGCAACCCACAGGGCCATTGAACTCCATCTCCAACTTTATCACAATACATATGAAAGATGAAATAATGTAGAATAAAAATTTAGAAACCAATACTAATTGTAAAAAAGTGAATAAACAATTATAAATATAGTTAAGTGTGTGAACAGCATCATATTCAGTCTTCACGTCTCATGCAAGGTTTTTTGACAGAACATTGCATCAACCAAGCATGTCAGCACCTCCTACAGTCCAGATACAAGACCCTGAAACTTCTAACTTTTGCCAAAGAGATTTCAGACAGTGAGTCGAGATTAAGGAGAATGTTATGAGGCATCCAATGGTAATTACAGAAGTGGACATTGCAAACCATTTTAAAGATTGGAAGGGACACTGGAATAAATGTTTCAGGTCCCAAGGAGAGTACTTTGAAGAGGACCAAGGCCAGTTATTGTAAACTTATGACAACTATCAATATAGCAACAGGTCATGGACAAATGAATATAAAATTCAATTAAAATATTTATAACTATATAGGACTTTTTCTTTCTGTCTTCTTAGGAAAAATATGAGATGTTTTTTTCCTATTTATTTGTGGTAATGCATAGGGGAATGTCGACAGGGAAATGCCTGGTTAGTAATATATCAAGTGAATGTATATACAGACTAGCTGGGGTGCCCACCTCAAAAAGATGAATTTTAAATCTAACAATACTGGAAATCGAAAGAGATTTTACACTGATTCCATACAATCATGTAAGGGAGTGGGTGTGAACAGTCAGGGCAGCACACTGAGATCAAGAGAAATTCACATCTGCAGTTACGTATGATGAATGGAAAGTGAGGTGTAGTTCAGCATTATGGTCACATAGTAAATAGACACCTATGCCTCATATATTTCCTTTCTCAAAACTGACAAATTTCTAGTAGGTTTCAATGTCTAATAGATTGAGAGCACATAAAATTTGAAGAAAAAAATATAACTTTCTCTGAATTATGATCCCTTGGGCTAATCTTACCTTCAAATGTTTTATTAATTGACTGAACTTAAGGGACTATATCACCAACTGTACAGAATATTCAACACAGTTTGCAGTTTAGACAGTGTCCTGTTAGGTTGGAAATAGCAGTTTTGACCTAATGCAACTTCTAGTGACATCAGAGGTCAGCATCACCTATCCCATTTTCATCCTAAGGTCAATTTACCCTTGTACACTAATTGTTTAAACCCATGGTCCAGTCATTTAGTTAGCCATAGGACACATATGACTAGCCAAGCAAACAATCGGCCACATTATATTAATAGATTAGGCAAAAAGTTGAGAACAAAGCCTCTTTGTAAGTCCTTCACCTTGCTGCACAGCCTAACTAAGACTGAGTTGGTTGTTGGCTTGTGTTGAATACTGGCTTGGCAACTCTGGTCACCTTTGAAGAACTTGGCATTCAGCAGGGTGTGATATAGTGATTTGGGTCCTCTTCACATAGAATTCTGAAAAAATGAGCCACCTGGATGCTTATGCTAAAATTTTGTTAATGGCACAAACTTTGCACATCCAAAAAAGATAATTTAGATTATTTTTTTTGAGTAAGTGTACCATGCTTGTTCATACCCTGATATTCAGCACAGACAAATAAAAGAGAAAAATAAAGCAGAGTTAAAGGAATCAATTTATGCACTTTATCTAAAACTCCAGTCATGAATCGAATAATATTGCTTGAGAACAATGTGCTAGTAAAATATTTTGATTAAACAGTAAATCTCAAGAAATAAAGAGTGACTGGAAAAAAAGTCATGGTATTAAAAGTCATGGAAAAGAGTCACAATGCCTGCAATGTGAGGTAAGAAAAAAGTCATAACTTTGGCTTTTGGGTAGGGAAAAAAGTCAGGAAATTTTTTTGATAAAATAGATAAAAGGTGCAGCATGGCGATTAACGACATGGTGAATGGTAACATGGTGAATGACTTGTGAAGCCGAGATCATTCACTGGCTGAGATAATTTGTGTTCACTTCGCAGTAACGCCCATGGGAAAGGCATAAAACCATAACTCTCTGTTCTAATTGGTAGAATAGTGTAGAGTGAAGTGAGTGTCACCACTTCAGGTGCTTATTGCCTGTAAGACTACTTTTTCCTATTATAAAACAGCCGAGTAAGTAGTATGGCAAGCAGTGACAACTGAAGTCATAGCCAGCATAAGGGCTCTACTTACAGTTTCAGTAAAATATGTAATATCTTGATTTATTAATCTATAGTAATGAAATAATATTGTCAAACTTGAGAAAAAGTCTTGAGTCGACTTTGTTTTACCAAACTCCTGTAAAAAGTTGTTGTGTTGGGGACAATCAATTAAAAAATCGGAAGTTACTCCTCTCAATTTTTGTTGGAAGGAGATCAATTAAGAAGTCTGAATTTTCAAAAACAAACGGGAATGCTGCTGGACACAAAATAAGAAACCAATTTACATTAACTTATATTACAAATACCCCCCCCCAAAAAACATTTCAGAAGAAGAAGTTTTTGACCGTAACAACAAGAACAAGGATGTAAAGTGATGTGTAAAACCTACTTTCCCCTGTTGTGATTTGAAATTTCAAACAACTGATTGTCTGGAGGCTGTCTTACTGACTGAGCTAAATTGGCAAGACTTGGATATCAAAAAAAAAAATTATCATACAGATATACACAGAACTATTTCATTCTGATGAATAAATACATTTTTACAAAAAAAATATAATATACAATATTTTTTTTTCTTACGTATTACAGAAGTTGCAGTAATCATTTTCATTCAGAATAGAAAAAGAAATTTGACCCTGCAGCAACCAGTTTTATCTTAATTATACTTTTGATATATTTATCTTCAATATTTACATAAGCAGAATATTACTTCTTGCATCAAAATATCATTTTATGACTAAGAAAAGTAAATGCTGCATATTCAGCCAAATAAGGTAAGTGCCAATTTAAACAAGGGAGATAACCCATATTGATTTGTCGAAAGAGTTAGGAAGGTACTAGAGACTGTCAACAAGCAAAACTATCACCATAGATTTCTTCAGTTTTTAAGCTGGTCTTGCTGGCTGGCTGGCTGGTTGGCTATGTATATATCATGAATACAGACCATACCAAAGGAACTGAAAATTTAATTAATTACAAAAATTTATTCCTTATTACATCTATGAAAAACATTTTCTTTTGTCTTTTTGAAATTCTCCCCCAAATAGATTTTATTGGGGGGTTTAAATTGCATTGCTAATTCAATTCTAATTTGGTCCCTTATCTTGTGTCCAGCAGCATTCGTGATTGTTTTTTTTTGAAAATTCAGACTTTTTTAGAGATCACTTCCCTACGAAAGATGAGAGAAGTAACTTCAATCACCCTTTTTTTCTGATTTCTTAATTGATCATCCCTGACACAGCTTGCTGCCGATTCCCATTGATAATACGACAGTTTCTACTGAGTGACTAACCTGACCTGTTTTATATTATTGTTAATTTTTTAATTAGATTTTCTTTTCATCTTATTATTCGTTATTTTACATTCGAAGACACATAATAGAGCAGTAGTACTGTGGGGTGTCTGTCATGTGATCGAGATAGTAGGACTCTCCAGATATAATTGGAAAAATAAACAAATTAAACAAAAAAAGTTTTTTCAAGAATATCTGACAGTTAAGTATTTTCTGTTGTGGTGAAACAAAGAGAAACAATAGGCAAGGGAAATTCTCAAGACCAACGACAAGCTCAGCAAGTTCAATGAGATAGAATGCTCACAATAGATAGCTGAGACCTAGGGGGAGAGAAGAGTGGGGTGAGGTGAGTAGTAAGTAAATAAATAAAGATAATTCTACATTCAGAAGATCACCAAAGTTCAACTTGCCCGTGGCATCAGGAACTCAAGGGCTGACCCTGACAGCATACATTGGAAATGAAGAATTAGTTTCAGGAATTGAACTCAAATCCTCCATCCTTTCATATCTTCTACTGATTTGGTTCATAGTGTTCTGTCTATGATTTTGAATGGTGAATGAAGAGGCAAAATCAAAACATATTTTATCTCAAGCAAAAACACACAAAACATGTCTGGTTAGTCATTCAATAGAAATTGTCACATGACTAATGTCTTTCGGCAGTATGCAGCGTTGGGGTTGGTTGATTAATTTAAAAAATTTTTAAAAAGGGTGATCAATGAATGAGTTACTTCTCTCGCCTTTTGTGTGACAGTGATCACTAAAAAGTTCAGAATTTTCAAAAAAACAAGCATGAATGATACTGGACACAAACTGAGAGATCAATTTAAGATAAACTTATATTACGAATTGAACCCCCATTAATAATCTATTCAGAGGAAGATTTTTCAAAAAAAAAAAGTGTTCTTCCTACCCTTTGAGAGGAGAGTGTATGCAAAATTTCAAGTTCAAACTCTGATCGGTTAAGGCCAGGCAAAGTGTAGATAAATAGATACATGTGAATGTCAGAACACATAAATAACCTAAACCCAGCAACAGTGTTTAAACTGGTCTGCTATGGGTTGTGGTGATTAGGAGACGAGGCAAAGTTTAACCTTCAAGCTGTCAAAAACAGATTGTTTCATCAGGACTGATTTTGACCAATCACTGTTTTATTTTGAAAAGAAGCTGACATTCCTTATTTGCATAATCATTCTATTTGTTAAGAGGATTTCATTGAGATTTTAATAAAATGAAAAGAGAAATGTGAATCACAATATGAAACGTTAGATTATAATTTTTTTAATTATTCATTTATAAGCTTACGATTTACCTGAAATATTAGACTTTTCGTAGTTATTCATTCTGAATATATGAGCAATCGTTTTTATTTTTTTTATTATTGTCTCTTTTGGTATCTCCAATTATACACAATATTTACACATCAAATTTGAAAAGATTACAAAATCAAAAAGATATATTCAATATACATATAAACATCTACAATTAACATAAGCCACAGATCAGACTCTCTTGAAAATCTCATCAGGCAAATTCAAGAAATGTTCTTAAGAGTTCAAGCTCTTTCTATAATTTATAAACTTATTAGAACCCATCAACTAGAACCATCAGTATAGGTTTCTACAGTTTCCAAGTTGGTCCAGCTAGCTGGATGGCAATGTATATATATATATATATATATATATATATATATATATGTGTATCACGCATACAGGTCATTCCGATGAAGCTAGAAGGATAAAAATTTAAACATTAACTTCTAATTATGTCTACAAAAAATGTTTTTTTAAAATTTCTGCCTGAATAGGTTCTATGAGGAAGGGTTCAATTTCCAACGTAAGTTTTTCGTAAATTGGTCCCTATTTTGTGTCCGACTGCATTCATGCTTATTTTCTTTTCAAATTCAGACTTTTTAGTGATGCTACAAAAGGTGACATATTCATTGATCATCCCTTTTTTTTCAATTTTTTATTGATCACCCCCAACACAACATACTGCTAGAAAATGTTGGACACACAATGGTTTCTACTTTGTGACTATCCAGATGTGGCAACTTATTCCCAAAATTGAAATCTATTGTCAAGACAGATATCCAAAACTAAATTTTCTAAACAATTATATTTCTTTCAGTAGAGTTGTATATTTGAGGAAAGATATTTAAGAATTACCTTATTTAGAAATCTCATTAATTATTATGAACATCTCAATTAAATCCCTTTCCTCATTCTTCTCTCCAGCAAAGTTGTTGAACCGAAGGCCTCCAAATCTTCCTTCATAACCAAGATCTTTTATTCCATAAATTTGTTTGGTTACTTTTCATTGCACACTCTCAAGTCTTTTAAAATTAAAATGGTCTGGGTATAATGAAATTGAAAGTTCATTTTAAATCTTATTGATCAACGTCTTTGTTTTCAATAAGTGTATAGAAATAACTTTGGGCTACCAAAACATATTAAGCCAAGGAAGGAATGTTCTTATTTCTTGATATGAGAAAGATGTTTGTTTAAATGTTTGTTTGTTAGCTAAGAGATGATTTTCAAAAAATATAATTATAATACATTATTTGTATACTTATAACAATAATTATTAATAAGATAATCATTTGTGCACACATTCATTTTGTTGCAAAACGTATGTGTGCACAGCTCAGAGGGAACTATATGATAAATGGAGTTCCTACACTTGCGAATTAGTGTGAGACTAACTTAGAAGCTTTTCATCTACAGTAGACCACTGAATAACATCAAAATTATGTTTTCTGTTGAATAATATAAAAATTCTGGCTCAACCGTTTTCTCCAAATGAATGATCTGGAAGATCATCATGGTAGTTTTTTATTGCCTTTATACAACATGATACATTCATTGATTTTCATAAGTGAGGGATTTGATTTCATTTGATCGATCAATAAAATTTGGCGCTTCAGATTAAACAGTTATATATTTAGAATATGAATTTATTTGCATATCACTTGGTCTATCCTTCCCTTCATTCAATGGCAGTAGCAGACTCTTTCCTCAACAAGCCTGACAGATGCAGGGTCAAACTCAACACTTATTCCGACTGAAGATGATTACTGCAACCTTTGTAATGTTTATATAATAGATAAAAAAGATTACAAAACTTTTTCTCTTTAGCATAAATTTATTTGAATGGAATAAGCCCATGCGTATTTGTAACATAAATTTTGGTCGATATGTAGGACTTGTAAGTTGTCAAAAGACACATCTACTAATTAGTTATTTGTGATTTCAAATCACGGTAGGGGAATGTTAATTTTTACTTCCTCAAATTTGGTGAGAATTGTCTTAGTTGTCCTTGTTCTTTTTACAGTTTAAAAAATAAAATCAATTCAAGGTTTGGACTAGAGTTTGGCAATATCTATTGCCTCTCTTCACAAGGGCCGGCCATGAGTTTTAAGAGCTACTGGGCCCAATGAAAACCTTTTTGTGGGGCCCCGGGTTCACTACCAAGGTCTGTAAGATCTTAAAAATATAAATGAAGTTTACTGTAGACTTCATATCTCTGTGGTAGAATGCGTGCTTAGAAATGCATGTCAGATTATGGCCCAAATGGACCTTAATACATTTTGATATAAAATCGCCTAAAATAAGCCTACAAGAAAACAAACAAAATCTGTAGATTAGAACTAAAACTTTTAAAAGGATAAACAGCTTAGACGAAAGAAAAAACAAAAAAACACTTGTTTTAGTGACTGCAAAATGATTTATTAAAATAATGATGAAAATAATAAAAAAAACACCAAGATATATAAAATGTGAGTGAACAGAAAATTCAATAGGAACACTACTGACTTATCATGAATTCAGAAGAAAATTTAAATCGTTGCTGTTTCTAATAGAACCTGCAATCCAAAGCCATGACAAGACTCGAGTAGATTACCCTAAGCTGAGGCATAATTGAGTCTAATGTGTACTTTGTGTGTATGTGCACATGGTTTGTGTCGAGTATGTGTGCATTTTCGATCGAGTATCATTGATAAAAAGTCTTTGTAGCTCCTACTGTGGGGACCCATCGAGCCCAATTTGGAGCAGTCGTTCAGCTGAAAAAGCGAGAGGATTATTGAAAATGTTTCAATTCTAAAGATTTCTTCCAAATTGCATTTATTGCAGAAAGTAACTAAAAACAAAAATTAGTATCAAACACTTCGTTGCTTTAAACCAAAACATCCAGTCGTCCATAAGAGTTCAAGGCAATGTAGCATAGAGCAAGTGCAGATATACGATATCAGAATCGCTTCCAAGCATTAAGCGCAGGGCCCTGAAAATCGCGGGGCCCGTAGCATAAGCTACTTTTGTTACATCCTGCACTGGGTTTAAAACGATTTTTTAAAAAAATCACCGTAGTCGACTACGAGTATATTTCCCACATCTTAAATAGACATATTGAGAAATATTTACCGTGTATCTAGGAACTGGACAATATTTTTGAAATATTTGATTTTTATTTATAATTGAGACGTTTTATCCATTTTTTCATCAAAAAAGACGTATGATTATGAAGTTCGAACAACCGTGATCAGGGCCGGTGCAAGGATTTCATGACCCCCAGACAAGACTTGAATTTTGCGACCTGGGTGGTATTCTAACGAGTATTTTTTTTATATTCAGTCTGGAGTGTGTTTCAAAGTCCGTTGCGCCCTAGGCGACCGCCCAATAGACGGGTCGTCTTAGTCTGTCATGCAGTGAAAAGTTCACAACTTTTGGCCGAGAAGAACTCATTTCAAATCACCATAAACTTGATAGTGGAATTACATGATTGAAAGAGACCCTATTATTATTTTGACAAAGCCATTCAAATATCTGAAAGAAAGAAAAGAAAGCGTTAGAAAAAATGTTGAACGTGAAGCAGTAGTTATGTCTCAACAATTAATCTCCCCTATTTTTTTTTGTCATTTGGCCAGACCACGTGGTGTAGTGGGTGTAGTAGATTCAAGTGACTTCACATACTTATCATAAGGAAAGAAAGTCATTTAAATAAAGTTTATTAGTATATACTAATCTCTACATCATCATCCCATTGATTTTACTGATTTTTTGTGAAAAAAATTAATCAAACAATTGAGTGTGTATGTACCCGTACCGTCACATACGACGGCATACATGAAATTTCTATTTCTACTTCGAATTAAGAATAGACAGTGTGTACTTAATAATGAAATATTTTTGTCTAAATTTATTCAATTTTTGCAGTTAGTAAAATTTTAATTCAGGGTGTTACTGACAAAAAATATATATTTACAAATACATGTGTTGTATTATACTTGAAAGGTTTTTAATCTGTGAATTGGTAAGTTATCGCTGGGATTAAAATAAGTTTAGATCAACAGGCCGGGCACCTGTGGGAAATACGGAAAGATGAAATAATTATAAAACCGCTTTTGTTTCGCATGAGCTCCTCTTAAATTTACCGAGATCACAATTAATCTTACCTTGAGGTTAGTTCGTTTTTAAATCATCAGGACTAAAATCGAACATATTTTTTAATATAAAAGGAAAAAGTTGAAATGGATATATTCTTGTTCAAACCAACAGATAAACTCATGTTTTTTAATTTTAAATTATTCCACTACATTTCATATAATGTAGCATGTCGAATACAGACAGACAGACAGAGGAGGAAATGAATGAAATAAAATAGAATAAAATATAATGAAACGGGTTATTTTCGGATTTCGCATCATGTATAATTTCGTATATTCATAAAACCCTACCCCGCCGATTGCATTCCGAGTGAACAATCAAATCAAAGTATTTGAAAAATGATATCAAAAATATTAATATTGTTTTACGGAAAATAAAAAGTTAAATCATAAAAATTTAACACATTTTTGAAATTGAAAATTAAAAGGTCATAAATTCAATTACAATACATTTTTCAAAATTTAATATTTCTGTTTCTTCTTATATGAGCAAATACATTTTTCAGATGAACTTCGACAGGATTATTACAGATAGATTTAAATGAGAGAACTTGTCAAAAAGTCTTGGACACAGAATACTCCAATAAATAAAATGAAAAATCAATTTTTAGATAATATTGTTTTCTAGTTCGGTAACGTAAGCGAGTTTCTCTTTCGCAGGGCGGACTCTCTTCCTCGTTCCGCTTTGTTCAGTTCGGTTTTCTGATAAAACCCAATTTTCGAATGTTGCACAAAGAAAATACTGAATATTTAAACATTTGGTCGTTTATAAATACTAGGAAACAGGTTGATGACAAGGAATATGAATCCATATTTTTTTTTATCAGACAATAAACTTACATTTGGCTACATACACGTTGCCATTATTAACTTGAATTTTTTCTTTATTATTAACCTGTTGTTACCTCCCTTTATATAAATCTTCTTTTTTTTAAAAATTGTCTACTTCCGCTTCGAGAAAGATAAGGGCTTTTATATTTTTTTCATATCAATTTCGAATACTTATTTACTTATGTGTTGCAATTTGACACATATGATTTGAATTTTTCAATCCGTGCATATTAGTCTCAAATTTGGCAAGTAGGCGTGTTTATATTTGATCATGAATGGTTGTTGAAGACTTACCTCCCCTTGTAATCACTCTTCAGTCAAAACCAGCACAATTTAACAAGGGAGGTAAATCGCTTGAGACTCTTTCATTTGGATCGTCGACCACGAACGGTGAGGCTGTGTCTCCGGAGTGATCCTTTCTAGAAAACTTGGTTAAGATATAAACAAACACCCTTCACAACCAGCTCAATTATGGCTACTGAAGAAAATTTTGATACCGGAGATGCAGGAGCATCACTAACCTACCCGCAACAGTGCTCCAGCTTGCGTAAAAACGGTTATGTTTGCATGAAGCAAAGGCCATGCAAGATCGTCGACATGTCCACGTCGAAGACAGGCAAACATGGTCACGCTAAGGTTCATCTCGTTGGATTGGATCTTTTCACCGGCAAAAAATATGAAGATATTTGTCCCTCTACCCACAACATGGAAGTCCCTAATGTAAAAAGAAAGGATTATCTGTTGGTTGAGATCGACAAAGATGGTCATTTGTCCCTTATGGAAGACGATGGCACATTGAAAGGCGATTTGAACTTACCCACTAGTGACATGGGTAAAGAAATCAAGGAGAAGTACGATGATGAGCTTTCCCTTACCCTGACTGTGATGTCTGCTATGGGTGAAGAGCAAGTGATAGGATTTAAAATTGACAATAAATAAATGCAGAAGAGAGGAGAGAAAAAACAACCACAAAGTCCAAGAGAAAAATATAATCGATGATATGAAAATTATCTATCTTGGGACCTATGCAAACAAGGGTCACTCTTTTTTTTAAACCGCTATGGTTGAAAAAAATTACAGTTTTGGAAAATGAAAAGATAAAAAAAAAAAAAAACACCTAAAGAATTCTCAAGGAGAAAGAAAAAAAGGACAAAACTAATCTTTATTTTCAGTCAATCTAATAAAATAGTATAAAAAGCTGCTGGACTATTTGCAGAATATCTCTCTATTCACCCCACACACACGAAGGGAAATGGAAAAAAACAGAAGTTGAACGAGGAGACGGGGTACAAGTCGGAAAACAGAAAAAAATTTGAAATATCAAACAGGACAAAAATCAAGACTTACAGTTATTTAGAATAAACATTTATTAATTTAAAAGAGCAAAGAAGCTTTTATCTACTTCGAAAGAAATGTACGTTTTGACCACACCTTAAGTTATAATAGTACAACATCCCGTGAGAATGTTTTTTTATCCACTCTTGCCCTCCATATAAAAAAATGATCTACGAGGGGAGATCGTAAATTTTTGTTTTATTTCATCGAAGATAAAAGAAAATGAGATCAAACCTTGTGTGAAAAAAAGCCAATTGTGGATTTTCCTTCTAAATTCTGGTATGTTTGATTATTAAAACTAAGGTTTGGTCATTTTGTATCACTAGTGGCCACAAAAGGAGAATCATTTTTTTTTCATTATGAAAATGATTACTTGATTAATTATACAAGTTAAAAATCACGATTTTGTTTTATTTTTGTTAAATTTGAAACTTTCAGTAACTCCTAAGGCTTAAAAAAAACGTAATGTCTATTAAAAAATTCTAAACTTTAAAATCCCAAATATTTTGGAAATACAAAACCCAGGAAAAAAATAGTTTTGTGTGTTACTATTAATGGATTGTGAGATAATCTGCTTGCAAACTTCTGTGCATGCTTTTCTGACAAAAACTTTAATTTTGTCCTTTTTTAAAATTCTTTTGAAAAAAGTGATTTGTATTTTCTCTTGTTAAGGGCCAACAAAAAAAAAAATTAAAATATAAAATAAGTTTCATTCGCATTTTTTTAATCTTTTTATCACCTAAATATACCCGACCCAGAAGTTGGGGATCGCTTTTCTATAATTTTCACCAAGGAAACTGATCCCCCACTTTTTATTTTTGCATTTTTGTCCATTGCTTTACCTTGGAAACGTTTTTGCCTTTTCATCCTGCAAATATTTTGAATTTCTGAAAATTTGACTTTGACTTGAATTTTCATGAATATGAATTTCTATTGATGGAATAACTTGGAACTTCATTGCTGTAGTAAGTGATGTACTTGGATCATTTCTTTTAATTCCTTCCCGAATATGAATTCTTACCCTTTTTAGATCTTTGTTAAATCGTAGAACATCTCGAAAATTACATTCTCATTTTTTTTTTATTCATTTGAACCCATATTTTGCCAGTTATTCAACATGGAATTCGAAAGAAAACTATGGAAGGAAAAAAAATGGACCTCGTGGTTCTATGGCATGACATTTTCTTGAAGTTTTCCTTTTTAAGTGTTGAACATTTTGTTTTATCTTTTTCATTTTTCCTTCAAACTTGAGCTTCAAGTACAATTTCTGAAACATTTGAGCTAATTTCTGATAATTTGTAATTATGAACTTGTGAATCTGGTATAAAGGTGAAGTTTTGAATTCTAGATTTTTATGAAATCTACGTCCTTGACCTCTTATGAAAGAAATCCCCCTCTCCATCTATTCACTCTTTCTAATATTTTAGTTTTATTTTCATGAAAATCTTTATTTGCAGTGGAAGGCATGAACGATGTTTGACTTCTCTTTTCAGCTGAATTTATTTAGACCATATGTTGATTTTGTTGGGTTTTTTTGTTCTGAATCCGTTCTTGATTATCAAGTATTTAACATTTTGGGGAAAAAACAAACTCTTATTTTCAGGGACAGAAGTAATGACTCTTTGTAACCGGCCGGCAGAATAGAGATTGAAAAAGATGAGGCATCTTTTTTCTTTTCTTTTTTTTTCCCTCTCCTCCCCTGGGGTCACCACATGGAGTGCCCCACATGGGTGACTAGACGTTTGTCATTATTTTAGCCCCAACGTATATTTTCCGTTATTTTAACGTTCTCTCCATTATTTAAGTCACTATTTTTCATTTTTTCCATTTCAACATTTGATATAGACTTTAAAATATATGGCAGCACCATTGTCTGTTTGACTTCATTATATTTATGTATTATGCCAAGAAAGGATGTTCGTTTTTGAATTTCATTAATACGAATTTGTTTCTTGCTCAACTATCCTCTCCAGGGATTTTTGCATTCTTTGCTAATGTCTTATAAAGACCAAATTTTTTTTAATGTTGCTTTTAATTATTCCTTTCAACTAGTCCTCTAGATGGGTCCGAGTTGGATTGTGAAGGGAACTGGTTGAGATTGTGAATAGTATTGAGAAATACGAAATGATCTTTGTCTGTGTGAATAAGTAAAAAAAAAAAAAAGGCCATGATGTTTTTTTTTTCCCTCCTTCTTTTAATGTCTGACCTACTTAAACTCAATTTATTTTTCCATTCCTGGCACGTTCGTTATTTTCTTGTCTTCATCCACAAATTATGAAATGATTCAATTAAGTCTGGGACCTTGCAATCAATATATTGAATGTACTCTAGTACTGTTTATCTTGCATCATTTTATGGTCATTCTTAACCGGCATCGGGCAATTCCCCTCCTTCACACGCGACATTATTAGCAGTTCTTCTCTTGCACTTCTAGAACTTACTAACGACTATTACCTCGAAATAACGGATCCGAACAATTCCTCTAAATAATGATTGAAATCCTTAATTGTATTCATATTTCCACAAATTTATTGGGTTTGAATTTAAAAATCTATAAAAAAATCAATTAGAAAATAGATGGCATGCCACGACTTCAGAATCGGAAGGGGAGACGGAGAATGCCGACTTACAACGGAAATAGCCGCCTTGTGACGGAAATGGACGAATGATGGCGGAAATCCAGCATGCTACCTTTGATGACCGTATTTACCTGGGTATAATGCTAGAAATTCAATAAATCGGTGTCTAAATTTGAGGGTAGTATTTTTACTGTAGTGTAGAGAAGATTCACTGATCTACTTTTTTTCTTTTTTTAGTTACCATTATTAGGAGTTGCAGTGTACTCAACTATGGTACATCTTCCTCTCTTTACGGCGAAAGATGTGTTGCACTCTTATTTTATACATTGGAACCGGTATATCTTGAAACGTCTGAACACCTTTGTTGTGTATAAATGTCGTCATCGTTCCTCGATTGGTTGGCATCGAGACAAGATGGTTGACCGCATGCATCGCTTTTCAATTGATTCTTATGAAATTTGAATCTCCATATGGCATATTGTTTTGACGTGATAAATAATGAATTCAATTTCATTCATGTTATCCTCATTGAAGTTCTTGGATTAAATAGTTTATATCATAAAATGAACGAAGTTGGTAATTTGTCTTTAATTTCAATTATCTCAAGTTTAGGGAAACAGATATGACCTCAAAATCTTGGGTAGATTTAATTTCAACACGTGGCAAAAAGGGGGTGGGAGCACCAGGACCCAGTGCATGAAAAGGTTTTGGGCGCCCTGACGGGGGACATGAAAATTGCCCACCCTATTTTTGCATTCACCCCCCCCCCCCTTTTTTTTTGAGTGCGCCCCTGGCGACCGCCTAATGGACTGCCCCTTTTCTTGTCCGATTAGTTGGAAAAAAAATCAAATGATCGATTGAAGGCATGTTAATGATAATTTTTCAATTTTACTTGAAACATTTTTGAGAAAACTTCGGTTCGAAATATTCAAGTAGTGCTAAAATTATTTTATAGAATATTTGAGATTAATACTGTTAATTTGCTCTTGTTGTTTTTCAGAAATATCACTTCTCTCTAAACGTTCATTTTCTCCCAAAACATAAAATGGAGGGAAAATCAAGTGTAGAACTGACAGGCAAGCAATACATTTTAACGGCCATACTACATGCAAACACAAAATGAGTCCTGTTTTTTTTTTTTTTTTTTTTTTTTTTCACGAAAGAAAATTCCTCAAGGTGTGAAGGTCAGATTCAATGTGGACAGATCAAAATGTTTAGAGAAATATTGCACCTGGAAAAGGCTGTTGAATGAAAGTAACATCTACGTAATGAAGTCTCGGTGTAACCACCAAAATAGGGTTTAAATTTAATTAATACTGGCTAGCATAGTACTGTTTGAAAGGGCCCCTGGACGTCATGGTATGTGGAGCTGCCTGCCTCGCAAAATAATTTTCCGTCCGTCATACGAAACCAGGTCTTTGAAGTATTTCAGTTACTTCTCTTCAATGTTGCCAATACAGATTGAATACTTGATTTTCATTAGAGTTCTTGATTCGTGGATTCCAGAAACTTCAGTCTTGACGCAGTGCAGACAACTTCGTACAAGGGTCAATTGTCTAGTAATCTTTACAATAGTGAGTTATCAATTGAATGTGATGCATCCATAGATTTCTCCAATTCTAGTTTGATGAGTATCTTTTCTTCAGTCCAGAAATTTGTTTGTTCTCAATTTGTGTTTTTCTTTTCAGAAACATCACAGTTCATTCTTGCAAAATGAGCTCATTGTGGTGTAATGGTTAACAAGCTGGCTTCCATGGTTATCACTGCTAAGTAGGGAGTTCGATCTTCACTAGGTGCTTCATGATTGTGGCCTCAAGCTTCGCTTATATCTTCAGATTTTATACCTAATGGAAATCTAAAATGCCTCCCAAAGGCTTGGACACATCCTTCTTGCCCTTCTCCTATTAAACCAAAGATTTTTTTTGTGTAAAATTGAATTGAATTTTTTTTTCCCCCTCCAATTCAGCTGACGTCACACAGGTATGTGCAATTTAAATCAAAGTTAGCATAATCTCATTTTAATGATTTGATGTAATTTTCAAACTGACAGAACGTCAACAGTTCTATGAACGTCTAGAGGCCTTTCATAGCATCCATAAGAAAGTAAGGATTAGGAGAATTCGTCATAAGGTATAGATTTCACACTGAAAATTTGTTCATGCCTAGTATGTCTATATTTTGAATACTAAATCCTACAGAGCACATTAAGTTTCACAAAGGTTCTTATTTTTTTTTTTTTCTCCCCTAAATTGTAAAAATACATTTATTATAAAAAAACGAAGTCAACCAGTGTTAATGGGGGAGAAATGCCTTGAATTGACTGCTATTGTTCTCTGGGGTATCTGCCAGATGGTAACATGATAACACAGCTAATAGAAGTGCGCAAGTACTGCATTAGTCCAGACTGAATTGAGAGAATGAAGAGATTTTTGAGATGGTCTTCTATGGTTTAATTCATCTGGAACTTGTTGACAATTCACAATGGAAATTCAAAATATCTTGAAATGCGGTTTGGGATGAAATTGAGGTATGGAAGAAAAAGCATTATTTACTTTCCAGAATGTCTAATTCTTCAACAGATTTTTTTTTTTCTACCTGAAAGACAAGATTACTTAGACCCAAGGATAAGACATTTTGCTCACATCTTCTTGTACCTAAAATCTAGTGTATACTTGTTATAGGTAGATGAGTGCTAAGAGACTGACTTTGATCCTTAAAAGTGAACTTCTTAATTTGGATCGGAGTTTAGAATAGTCTATTCCAGAAATTTAACGTTTCTTGGATTCTCTTGTATTACGTGGACGTAAGATACAAAATCTGCATGGCTCAGCATTCTTGTGAATTGTTTTCTGCTTATTGAAAATGAGGTGGGGGCTGTCATTCACAGTCAGCTAAGAGCCAAACTGAGTCATGTTATACTAGTTCTGCCATTTTTTTTAAATCAAAAAATTAGGCAAGATATGCCAATTACACCCATTCACAGAGAATTTCGCCTTCAGTTGACTGAAATAAAATGAATTAATTTTTGTCTGTCCCCCACCCTGCCCCGCCCCACTTATTTACTGCTTGATGACCTTACTGAAGCTACAATTCATGGTTTGTTGAACCCACAAGAATGAATTTACTGTTAGATATGCTGAGCAGTTGTGACTTAAGTTTTCAGTATATTGGCTGGAAACTTATCCTGTTGGTGTAGATGTCTACTTTATATAAGAAACAGAAAGTAAGGGTCCAGTTTAACATTTTACTTGCATTATAAACTAGACCAGGTGCATGGTTGAAAATCAGTTTTTGTCACTAATTTTTGCACACCTGATATAATCAGGAACTCTCGACATAGGTTTCTTCAGTTTGCAAGTTATTCTGGTTGACTGGCTATGTGTTGTTTGTTTTTTTTTAATTTTTTTTTTATTACACTTTTCAATAGAGTATCGGACCATTTATATGACAAGTTTGGACCAAAGTGATGAAAATCTCTGAACCAAGGCTTGATACATTAGATCTTCGCTAATCCGATTTTCCTGTAAACAGGCTCCTTCACTAATTTGGCACTGATCTGAAAATTTCCTTGGGTACTGCACCAATCTGTTGCACTTTGTTCTGGTAGCACCAGATCTAAACACTTATCACTTGGCTTTTGTAAACAAAGGCAATTAATTTCTTAGTTATTTTCCCGCTTTTATTAATATCATTTGCTCTCATATTCCCCTGGTTATGGCTCAAGTGATTCATCCTGTGCCATGTAATGAAAAGACAGCATATTGATTAATGAGCTCTTGAAAAATTCCTTGAACTGGTTGGGATGCTGATAAAGTGGTTTAAGCTTTGTGTAAGTGAAAATGCTGAATTGTGTGGAAATATGGTGAAAGAATGAACACGGATGTTTCGGGAAGAACTGGGTCTAGATTTAATTCGTCTGTTACCTTATCTAACTCGTACGGATAAGTATATTTCGAAGATGTGATGAAGTGGTTAACTATTGTTCAGAGGTAATCCTTGTGTGATTTGTTTTCAATAATCGGCCATTCCTCATGTTCCAACGGTACTGGATTAGTGGGGATCTTCTGTATTGAAATATATAAACAATGAATGAAAAGAATGAAATTGTATTCATCAAATACAAATTTGAAAACTTCTAAATCTGGGTCTGTTTGACCTTATTTGATAAAACTGCTCGATGTTTTTTAAATGGCTAGTGAGTAGATTTAATTTGTAGGTAATGAAAACCCAACCACGAACCCTAACTCCAAACCTGCCTACTACCTCTAACCCTACCTTCAAACCCTAAACATAAATCCTAATCCTGATTTCCAGCATGTTCTGACCACAAGATGGGTCACTGAGAATAATATTTCGACAATGGTGAAAAACCTAGCCACTTTCAGCTATTCGAAGTGGCCGATTCTAAATTTTGAAATGGCTGTTACTGAGAGCATTGCCCCGAACTGTTTCTAACATGAAAATTAGATACTTTAAATCAGGGGTCTCCAATTTTTTTAAACCATTGACCCCTGGTAGGACTGCTGAGAGAAACTTATCAATACCTCAGCCTCAGATGTACTAAATCTTCTGAAAATGTACCAAACCCATAGTATCAAGTTATATATCAATACACATGGTAAATGTGATGTAACAATATATGATACAAACTACTAATCCTGTGTAAATTTGAAAAGTCGTACTTCATGCCTTTTCTTTCATTTACGAATATCAGATTTTGATCTAAAAACTTCGATAGAACCTCCCTGACATTCATTGACCCCAAGTTATTTTATTGGTTCATGCATTGGATTTTGTCAAATGTCTTCTACATGTTAAGATATTGATTTTATAAAATCAGGTAAGTCCAGAAAAAATTAAAATTCCAGTCACAAACAAAATCGGGTAAGTCCAATGTGCTACACTTAGCTGTTTTCGTCAGTTTGAGAGTTTGAATAAAAGCCCCTGAAACCCCCCAAAATGGGTTTTTTCTGTTAGATAGCTCTGGCACTATTATTGACCCACCTTTCAACATGAATCGTCATAGCTTGCTTAAGCATGTATGAATGAATTTTGTTATGCACTCAGAAGCTAATTGAGTACACTCTAAGCTGTGTGATTAGAGTTGAGGAATTCCTTGGGTGAACTTACATCTTGCCAAAGTGTGGGGGCATAGAAACTCATAAGAATGAAGTCCTTGAGGCTGCCGGAAAAATAGTTTTGCCATTTTTCTCAGTTTTTAAGTTGATGGACTTACCAGCTTTTGTCATTAGATGGCGGCATTGTAATGCTATAAAAAGTGACTTGACACAAATATTCGATCTTGGAATGCGGAGGTAAATGTCTGCCAATTCCTGTCGGCTATGCTCAACTTGGCTTCTAGACAGAAAGGAAACTATAAATAAGCATTTTGTGGAAAAGTTATTCTTGCAGCCACCCACCTTTATGTTGCAACAACCATCTTCATACATAAATATCTTATGAGATAATAGCATCAATCAGGACTACCTTTTTCTTATCTTTACAATAGGGAAGGGTGTTGCAAGTGGCCTAACGGTTAATGAATTTAAGAATGGGATTGGTGAGCCAAGTTCAAATGATGACTCAAACTGTTTGTGTTCATTTTGCACTGATGCCCTTGGGAAAAGCATGTATCCACCTCTCCCCTATGTCTCTGCCAACACATCATGGGCTCGTGTGGCAGGGTAAGATCTAATGTCCCTCATGTCTCATACTTGGGAACAATAGACCATCAATGCTGACAAAAAAAAAAAAAAAGAGCAAAAGTTCTTGTAGGGGTGATCAATGTAGCCACTAGAATAGCTTAGTGGCAAAGTATTAGATGATATCAATGGAGGAGGTTCAAACCTTGGTGCGTGTAAGATGTTGACCACTGGTGTCTGCAGCCACTTTTCACTGGATGGGGTTGGGGCAAAAGGATATATCCATGGGGGTTGCAAAGAGATACCCAGTTGTTAGTTGTCAGGTAAGGGACTAGAGAGTTCCTAAGCTGTGACTCATCCCAAGCCATCACTGTTCATAATCCTTGGCTTATATAAGGTTCCAACTTTCTAACTTCCATTCTCTCAGCAGAGTGATGATAACTACAAAACTAGCAATAAAATTTCATGACTTGATTTATTCACCCTAGAATTTGAGGAAAATAAAACAAACTTGGCTGCAATAGGAAAAGACTCCCTTACTTCATTAAAATCTAAAAATTAAACTAGACAGAATTCATTTCTTCATACAATATTATTCTAAAACTATGTGTCTCATTTCAACTCCTTTATTAGTAATTCTTGTTAATGGAATTCGCAAACTTTTATCTGCCTGAGTTGGGTTTTTGAAGAGATAATGAATTCAACATCAATTTTTGCATGTGTCACTCTGTCTCAGTTATTTTTTAATGATGTCGCTGGTTCTTGGTCTGGTCATTGTCATCCGTCATTGTTGTTACATATGAGAATAAAGTCGAAACTCACTTGTAGGAGTTTGACAGAAAGATATTCTCTTGTAGGAAAGAAGTTATTCAAAATGAGCCATTCATGACAATCAATCAAATATCCAAGTGACATCTGCAAAATATTTTTATTCAATTTCACTTCACAATTATTAGATCTTTTGTCAAACTCTAATTCATGTTGGAGGCTGCATTTGACTTTGTTTTTCCACCGTAACAACAAGGACAAGTATGATCCTCACCTAATTTAGGAGAGTAAACTCTTCAACCTTTGTACATACCATCACGTTAAACCTAGTGGATATATAAAATTAATATTTCTCTTCTAATATGAAATCACAACCGAGTGATCAGTGGGCGACTCTGCCAACCTGTATATATATGTAGATTTAGGTTAAAATTTCTTATTCATTATCTATACCAAAGTTTCAGGGGTTGTCTTCAATCAGAATAGAAGAAAGGATTTGCAGTCAGGATTGTATTGTTTATTATTCATTGAATTGCTTTTCAAAAGCTTCTGTCAACATTTAGATATTTCTTTAAATGTAAGAATTGATCATTAAAATGGAACTTTCTGGGTACATCCAGCACAATCTAAGAATGGACATGGGTTATGCTAATCAGAGTCGCCAGATGCCTTTTAATCCAGAAAACCTAATTTGTATGGTATTGAGACCAGATAATTCAGTAATAAAATATACAATAACTTAAAATCCATCAAATTTGTTTGGTCTTGAGACCAAATTAAGTTGCTTCAATACTAAAATAGTCAAATAACTTAAAATCCATCATCAGACTAAATTTGTATGGTCTTGAGACCAAATTAAGTTTCTTCAGTACTAAAATAATCAAATAACTTATAATCCATCGAACCTAATTTGTATGGCCTTGAGTTCAAGTTAAGTAGCTTCAGTACTAAAATAGTCAAATAACTTGAAATCCATCATCAGATTAAGCTTAAATGGATTAAAATATATTTTTTGAAATCTATTGTTTATGTAATCATATCATATCATTCATGTAAAAGAGATTGCTATCCTAAGTAAATTTTGGTTTTGCTTAGTACCTAATCTTTATTTTTGGAACCAAACAAATTTGTTCAGTACCAAATCTGTCCAATTTTGGTTTTGAAAAGTACCAAGTAACAAGCAACAAGCCTGATGAGTTTGGAATCCAAGTTAAAGGGAGATAATTATGAATAAAAAATGCAACCCTCCAATCTTATATATACGTTTTCAGAAAAAAATTCAAATGCACTAATAATTTTTCTACTGTATATTGACCAGAACCCTGCTCAGATTATGTAATGGTTAGCACGTCTGCCTCATACTCATAAGGTATTGAGTTTGACTCCTAGGATGAGTGGAGAGTGAAGAAATTCTTCATTAGGACAAATTTCCCCCGCACAAAGTCACTCTAATCTTGTGATAGCAAACTTACAACATGCTTGTCAGCAGTGAGACACAGCTGGTTTTGAGGAGACACATAATGGACTTTGAAAGGAAAACTTATTTTAATTTCATTTTATTATCCAAGTTTGAAAAATGTATTCTGAAATTTCAAGTTATATTTTATTAAACTCCTAGTTTTGTAAAAATAGACATCTTATCGATAAACATACCACTGAAACTAAAACATATGTATCCATGTATGCGACACTATGATTATTCAAAAATTTCAATTTCGATGCACCATGTTCCAATGTGGGTTGTCTCTTATGAGACAGACTCTTTACTTTATGTCTAAATCAGGGATTCTCAACCTTCCTCAAGGCTCACACTTATTCAACATTTCAAAATTTTTCTCGGCTCCCTTAATTATAAGGCTGAAATTACTTTGCAAATTGACCCCCCCCCCCAAACTTATTTTGGGGGAATTTTCAAGAAACAGACATAATAAGAAGTGAATGTTTAAATTGTCAGCCCTCTAGCTCCATTCGTGCAGCCTGTATACATGATACATATAGATACTTAGCCAGTCAGCTAGCTTTAAAAACTGAAGAAACTTATGTTTAGTTTTGTTTGATGGTTTCTGATTTTGATTTATCTTTGAATCCAGCAAGATTAAAAAATAGCCGATTTTCTGGTAATTCAAGTTTTCTGGAAGCCGCCAGATAAATGGTTTAATACAGTGCAAGCTTCAATAATTTTCAAGATATGAGCAAAGGTCAGAAATCTTGAATCCCTTGTTGGTTTTTTTAACACTTGAACGTCTTGTAATTGATGTCGGAATTCTTCAATGAATAGAATCACAAATAATGTAATTCTTCTGAGATTTAAATAGTAAAAAAAAAATCTCTTTGTGGTCAAAGGGAGATAATTTTAATAAGTTATTCCCTTGATATTGACAATGGATTTTTAAAAAAAGAATTTAAAGGTTAAATTTATCAATAGAGTCAAAGACGATGATCTACTTATATAATACACCATGTGCATGTCTATATTTTATCTGTTGTATTTGTCAAGGGAGGTAACTGTTAAATGCCAATTATAAAGTAGTTGTCTTATTCAATTCTTTTGCGAATACATAAAAAATCCAAATTGATTCTTGTTGGTCATGAACAAAAAGATGCAGGGTAACATGATGTTACAAGAGCTTTCTTGATGATTGAACTTCTTGTTGTTGTTTCGGCTGATCCATTCTACTGCCTTCTTCAGGTATACTATCCAAATGTGATGATGGTAAACAGAAATTTTCTCCAATGGTAGCGATGCTTATAACGTTGGATTTAGATGATATCTTTTTCTTTCCTTGTTTTGTCTGGATTTCTATACATTCTCCCTGTTGAGTAGCAGAAGCCACATTGGGTTGAACTCGGCACTTGTCTGACTTATACACTCAATTGACATGTTGATGTGTTCTGCTTGTTTGATTTTTCTGAATAGGTAATTAGTCTGGGGAGGTTCAGTTTATAATGTAAATTTATACTAAATTGATCTCTTAGTTTGTGTCCATGCTTGTTTTATGAAAATCCAAACTTTTTTTCAGTGATCACTTCCAAACAAAAGGTGAAAGAAGTAACTCATTCATTGATCACCCTTTTTTCCAATTTTTCTAATTGATCACCCAACATAATGTTTTTCTTTGAATGACTAACCAGACTGGTTTTTGATATTTTTGAAGTATAGTGCAATTGCAAAATTACTCAAATACTGCCATCATTTTTTTTTTTTTATTATATGACTGACTCCATATTTGTTTTCTTCCTCAATGGAGTTGATTACCTTCTTCTCTTGTAACCACAATGACAATAGAAACAACAATGACCCTCACCAGAATTTGAACCCTCCTTGGTTACTGAGGTGACCGTAATGTAGCATGCAACCAATCTTGAACCAACTAGAAGATTTATTAAGACCCACAGAAGACCTTATTTTTTTTCAGTTTATATCTAGAAATGCTTCTAAGTATTTGTAGAATTATCTAGATTTTTACACCATTTATCTAAAAAAATATCTAGATACTATTTTATTACCGTACTTTTTTCAATATAAATTGACTGAGAGTGTAAAACGAGTTTGGAATTGAGTGAAAATTTTCAGGAAAACAACAAACCAAGTCTGTTATTTTGCTAAACACTACCATGAAAGATATCCTCTTCTTATAAGTCTACTGTTTATGGCGTTTGGTCAGCTGTTGCCGAAATATGGATTTCTTTCATCTTCAACAGCGTTGTTTTCAGATTGTAAAAGTGAAATTCTCATCAGTGATGATAAATCTGTCTGAAAAAATGATTTAAAATGGATACTACGTACAACAAACACAGCATTTCATACAAAACCATTGTAATGAATTGATTTGAAAGAAGACGGGCATTATCATTCGCAAATATACAGTGTGTCTATCAAGGCTGCAAACAGTAATAGGCAAAAGTATTTGCCATTCTTTACTGTCCTGAGAAATGCTGATTCTGGGCAATTTTTTAAAAACCTCGACTTATATTTAAGAGTGTATGAAAAGTCCCCTTCCATGGCTGGATAGATCTTTTTTAATTTAAGGAAAACTGTTTTTACAAAAGTTGGAATATTTTCTCCACTTAAAAGTTTCAGTAATTTAAGCCTCAGTCAGAGTTGAGTTTGACCCTGAAGCAGTCAGTCTTGTTCAGTTATATTGTCTCAAATGCAACCTCTGAAGATTTAACAATGGTTTTACATTTAGAGGAGAGACCTGGTCATGTTACAAAAACCCAAAATCAACCAGGAACCTCTCTGAGTCATGCTAGTGGTTTTCCTTACCCCGCCCCCAACGTTGACTTTGTTGAGACTAAAATTATAGTCGGTGTGGGTTGTGGTAATGGGATGACATAAGTAGTGAGTTCAATTTCTGTTGTTCTGCAATCGAAGGTCCTGAATTAGCCCTGACTGTTTAGATGACTGTACTAGTAGACATTCTCTTCAAATCACTGGAGAGAGAGAGAGATAGAGAGTGAGAGAGAGGGAGGGAGAGAGAAAGAGAGAGAGATTGTAGATTTGGTTGTCGTGAGGTAATCAAGGTCAGATGAGGAGCATACACAAGCAGATGAAGACTTGCTCACACACATACATGCACACAAGCAGACAGGCATATAAACACTCAAACAGACAGCTATGTACACACATACAAGCAGACAGATACAGACACACTCCAAAAGCCATATACATACACAACCAAATAGAGAGACACATTCATATACCAAATAAACACACACATGCACACGCACACACAAGCATACAGAAACAAATACAACCAAACAGACAGACACAGCCACACAAACACACACATACACACAGAAGCAGACGGACACTTACAAACCCTAACAGACACACAGACAGACACATCTTTCTACACAACACTGCGTGAACTGGAAGAGCCCTATGCGGACATTTATGGAAATTTAATCAATTTCTAAAAAATATCAGTGGAGGTACAAGCTGAATTCACAGCCTGACAGATACTCTGTGTGCACTTGCGCTAATGCCCTTTGGAAAGGCATCAATATGAATAAATAATGCGATAGATATTGAAAAAACTCTTGATTAAAAAGGATTTGCTTACAGTAATTATGTAAATTATTGATTTGGTTTTTGTCCCCAAAATTGTTTTTAAATTGTAAGAATCAAATTTCATTTCAGGTCTAATATTTGATCATGTTTATGTTCTGAATAAAGGTAAAATAGAAACCATTTTCTAAATTTCTTGGAAGCAACAATTCTCATAGAATCAACATTCCTGGATCGAGTGAAGATTGTCTGCATCCTTTCAAAGCAATTCATACAAAGTATAGTGAATTCTGATGGTTTTGTACATTTTAGATATTCATAAACCCAGGCAAGGTTGGATACTTCTGCAAATACATACAAATATATGGTATGTAGGAAAGACTATGCTGAACTTTTTTGAGGAATTCTGTCTTCTTTACCGAGAAGTTCAAGTCCAAGTCTTTAATTATGCATATCAAAAAAATATTTTGGCTGTGGGTTTTATTTAATGAGTGACTCACAACAATTTAAAAACTGTTTTTTTTCTATGCTGTGCCTGCTAACCCTGATGGTCAACAAATGGCACCTCTAGCAGTTCTTTGCTGAGGAAAATAAAAAGTTCTCAGAGGAAGGAATTATGAAGTTGCCTGAAAAAAGGCAGAAAATGAAGGAACCAAAATATGAATGCGTTAATCAATAAAGTTAATGTTGAAAATTTAAAAAAATGTTTTATTTCTACATAATAGATATGATAAGATAAGAGATATAGTGAGTAAAATTCTTGCTTTTTTATTTGAGAGTTTAGTTAATTTTCTTTTTTCAAATTTTTTAAAAATTTGTAGTAGTTGTTTATTGTTAGTTGTGAAATTATTGAAAAAACCATAGCCATCAAAGATGGCAAAGGGTCCTATCCTTTTTTATATGTGCGTGTGTTTGTTAGTTTATGTGCTTTTTCGTGTGTTCCATTACCACTGGTCACAGTGTTTGTCTACAGACTTGAAAATTGGCATCAGTACTCCCTTAAACCAATTGTAAAAATGTTTATTTGACTGTTCTTGGGGCTTTTTCTTATGGGTTTATATAGATTCTCCAGAATCTGGATATTTCTAGATGTTCTTTCACTCTATTTTAGATATTTTTAGCTCCTAGATTCTCCAGAGCCCATGTTGTTTTTTTTACTCTATTTTAAATGATTTCAATGCTAAACACAGTGATGTCATAAATAGAACTTATTTTGACCATATTTATTCTTTGGTAAAATCTTTTCACATGACTTGAAATTATGATGCTAAGCTTGTTCAGTTATTGACTGTGATGGTGAATCATATTCATTTTTAAAGCTGTTCACAGTTTTAGCTTCTATTATTTCGGGATCTTGATCCATCAATTTGTTTCAATTGTTGTCAACTCTTTTGAGAAAAAGCCCTTTCTTGAATTTTTTTCTCTGATGTTCTTTATATATTTTCTCTTTTTTTTTCCTTTCATTCATTACAAAGGATTTTTTGGCTGAGGTGTTGTTGACACCTTTTATTATTTTTTGTCTTTGTTGTATGTCTCCTTTTGTTCTTATTCAAACGTTGTTAATTTCAATTTCCTTTTAAGTCTTTTTTCGTAGCGGGAGGCTTTTTAGTTCTGGAACAAGTTTTGTTGCCCTTCTTTGGGTATTTTCCAATTCTTATATATCTTTATCTTGTTTTGTCGTGTTGTTTTGATATTTTACGGTAATATAGATTATTGTGTCATCAGCAAATGTATAACTATATTTGGATTGCAATGTTTTTGGTGAATTAATGATGTATAATATAAAAAGCTTTGGGATTAATATTGAACCTTGCGGCATACTTCTGCTTATTTGTTTTCATTCTGACTTTTTATCATTTATCATTGTACATTGTTTCATTCCCGCTAAGAAGTCTTCTAATCATTGAAATATTTCTTTTGATGTTGGACGATTTTAGTTTGTATTATAGTCTTCTATGAGGCACTGAATCAAAAACATCACTGAAGTCAATTGAGTTTCCTTTGTCATTCAGTTTTGTCCATTCCTCCTGTGTTGTCAATTGGTTAGTTAGACAAGATTTCCCAAGTATAAGTCTATGTTGTGTGTCTAAAATAATGCTATTTTCTGTATTTTTCATTATTCCTTTTTTTTTAATTTAAAAAAATATTGAACTATTTGTAATGTAAGTGGAATTGTTCTGTAGTTAGAAGCAATTTTTTATGTCTCTTTTTTCATGTATTGGTGACTATAGTGTTTTTCCAATCTCTGCAGACATTGATTTGTGGAATATTATCATAATTGGTTTACACAATTCATCTTCTGGTATTTGTAATATTTTGGGGTAAATGGTATTTGGTACCATTGCATTATATGTGTTAATGTTTCTTAGTCCTTAATGTACTTTGTTGTTAATGCATATTTCGTCAATTCCTTGATGTATAAGTTGTGTTAATCCATATATTTGCATTTAAGGTTCTCCTCCATATAATAGTGGTAAAGATTCATTTAGTATAAGGGGGTCTTGATCTTCTTTTTAAAATAGTGTAGTAAAATAATTATTTATTTTGTGTGCACATTCTTTATTCATCTCAAGATCTATTCCTTAAGAATTTCTAATTTTACTTGTGGGTTTTCTGATGTTCTTCTTTTGGTTTGGATATTTGTTGAATACTTTTTTTCAGATTTCATTTTTTTGTATCAGATCTTTTTCTGAAGGTTCTCATTTTGATTAATAACTTTTATTCTAAGCCGAGATACACTACTTCAAAATTGATGATGGAAAACTATTTTTTTGCACCAACCTAGTATCATAAATGTGTCCTTGTGATGTGAAAATAAAATAAAAATCCTGGATCTTTTGATTATATTTTCCAAGCGTCAACCTTACAGTGTGTGTGTGTAAATATATGTGCATACATACACCCATATATATATACACACACAAATCAAAGGAAATAGTCAGATAACAAAGAAATTAAGTACAAGTGATTAATAAATAAATGAGTGAAAATCTCTACATATAAATACCAGTGACACAAAATTTGTTGGTATGTATATTAATCTGTTATGGTTTAAGAGTCACGGTAGAAACAGGAGACATCAGTTCTAAAGAGAGGAACACAGTAAACCTATGTGACTGACTGCTGAAGATTTGTGTCTGCGTGTAAGTGTTGCTGCTGAAGATCCTAAAAGAATATTTAAACAATGTTTGAAATTTCAAATATTGGAAAAAAAACTGGTAGATAGAATTGAAAAAACCCAAAAAAAGCCCAGATTTACGGGGGTAAGATAGTAAACCTCTGTGACAAACTGCTGAAGATTTGTGTTCGTGTGTTAGTATAGCAGTTAAAGATCTTAGAAGAATATTTAAACAATGTTTAGAAATTGAAATATTAAAAAAAAATCCATCTATTGATAACATAAAAAAACATGCCATTTTTTATGGGTATTATGCTAGTGGTTTTATATTACATTTTCAAAAGGCAAATTTTGCCAACTCTCTACCCCTCATTTTTTATCAAATTCTTATGCCTTATTAAATCTCCCTTTGATATAAAAGCTTTTTAAATATTTTTAAAAAATTAATTTATTTTTTCAAGGTCCATAGTTGGACATAGTCCTTACCTAAGTAGGTGTAAGATGGGGAAGGGAGAAAATGGATGCATGTCTTTCTCAAGGACATTGGTGTGAAATGAATGCAGACCGTTTCAGATAGAGTTTGATCTTGGCTTGCTAATCCTGTTCTCAATGCATTTAAATACTCTGTCACCTTGTTTTTTTTTTTAGTCTGTAGGTAAGCATTTCCGTCGCCGTGAAACGTTGGCTCAAGGAAGAAAGAGAAGGAAAGAGACGACTATGTAAAATTGTAAACACCTGTGTAGACAACAATGTACTGGATGGCATCATTCACTACTGACATCACTCTTTTGTCAAGATTTTAATTGCTGTGAAATGATAGAACAAATGAGTCCGATTAAAAACACAGAGACACAACTATACACACACACACACACACACACACACCCATACACACAGAGAAACAATGTTAGAGTAAATGAGTCCACTTAATTGCTTTGTCAGTGTTAAGCATATTTTGTCTGGGTTGGATTCGTTTGTTTATCACAGCTAATTTGTCTCTGCTATCACTATTTGCAATTGATTGCAAAAACAAAAGAGGAGAATTGGTTATGAGCATTGTACCCTCTAGGTTGAGTGTGCGTGCACATTTTTTGCTGCCTGTGCACAAAGGAAATTAATGTGGGCACAAAAGATTAGTTACCAAGAATAAAGTAGTGATGAATAATTATGATTATACTTGTAAATATAATATTGATATATCAGAAAACACCAACCAAGACTATCATCAAAAGTTTTTGGTGATTTTGTGAAATCATTAGAGATTTTGTGAAATCTCTGAACATTTCAATAATTTTATAAATACACAATCAGAGTAATAATAGTTGATAAATCTATGAGGCTGACCATTATTGCTGTAATGGGTTCAATACTCACTGGATACCCCACTACTGTGGCCTTGTGTCAAACTATGCTAAATAACCACTGTAAATATTGACATAGAATATACCTGATACTTATCAAGTTTAACTTGGTTTGACAGAAGTGTTCTATTGGAAATTGTCAAGGAGATTTTTGTATTAGGAACAAATTTGTCATGATCTTTAAAGTTGATTGAAATTTTACTGTTAGAAATATCATTTATGAATGAAATAACATTTTTATTAATTTCTGAAAACATCCAATTTTTGAAAATGACTTAAATTAATAAAAAATATCAATGAACTATGTCAAAGTAAGTGAAAGATGGGAGATAACTCATTGAATTATTGCAAAAAATATTTTTTTTGCATTTCAAGGGACATTTATAAATAAACCATTTGGGCTTTATGGTAAAGTCCTGTTACAGCTTAGTTTATATTTGAGGATATTGCCCAAATTATGTTGTTTAAGGATTTATTCTGCATCAAGGTTAGATTCAATTAATGCTTTAAAGGTCTGCCAACTCAACAAGTTCACGGACCACAGGCTTTTGAAAGGTCTGTCCACAGACCCCAGTAATACCATATTGGATACTCTGGGATTTGTGGTTCTCACATTTGGAACCACTGCGATAAATGTTACAAGAGGGGCCCTCAAAGGGAAAAGCCCCATCTGGCCACCTTATCTCCAGCTATGCCTCAGCCAGTGAAGTGAAAATTATTTGAACAGTATTTGCAAATGTTGAATTATTGAACAACCATAGCCATCAAAGATGTTTGTTTGTCTGTGTGTTCGTTTATCTGTGTGTTTGTTTGTCTGTTCAAGCGCTCCTAGCCATACCATTTTGTCTACAGACTTTAAAACTAGTATCAGTACTCTCCTAGACTCCTTCTAAAAATTTTGAAAAAAAAGCTTTTTTGATCTAATTTGAGACTTTTTTTGACGGGTTCATTAATATTTTCTCCAGTATCTAGATACTTCTAGATGTTATTGAATTCTATTTCAGATGTTCTTTGATTGAACTTTTTTTTTACGTGGCTTCAAAATTTGACGCTAGGGTTATTCAATTATTGACTGCAATGGTAAGGTTTTTAACGTATTTATTTGTGCCAAAAATATTTGTAAAAATTCAGGAAATAAAAAGCCCTGATTGAATATCACTTTTTTTTTAAAAACTTCCCAAAAATTAATTATCAAAGTATTATTCTTTAATTTTATGATGTTAAGCATTAAAACATATATAATTTGAATATAAGGCTTGGAAAATAGTTTTCTCCAAATAAGAACAATGGGAAAGTGCAGTGGTAGTAACATTTAATTTTTCGATGTCTAAAAATAGTAAGTTTTAAAAATGTGTGATTAGAATATGAGACCAGGTAAGAAAAAATAGTATGAGGAATCAAACTTAAATTTTTCTTGGCAGAAAAGCTTTAAAAATTTGTGATAAGAATATGAAGCTAGGTAAAAAAAATCTGTGTGGTATCCTTGAATTTTTTGAAGGCTAAAAAATGCTTTAAAAAAGTGTGATTACAATATGAGGTCAGATAAAACCCAAATATTGTATAGTATCATTCTTTAAGATTTTGATGGCTAAAAACTGCTGTAAAAAATATGCTGTAAAAAATATGAGCTGACAATAAAAGGCCAGATGAAAGAAAATACTGTGTGGTATTATTTAAAAAGATTATTGATGGCTAAAAAAGAGCTTTAAAAATGTGTTATTACAATATGAGGCTAGATAAAACAGAATTATTCTTTAATTTATTGATGGCCATAAACAGCTATAAGAATTTATGATTAGGATATGAGTCCTGGTAAAAATTGAAATGTGTGGTATTATCCTTTAATTTTTGGGTTATTAAAGCTTTAAACATGTGTGATTAGAATATGAAGCCAAGTAAAGAAAAATGCCTTGATTTTTTATGGCTAGAAAGCTTTAAAAATGCGTGATTACAATATAAGACCTGGTAAAAAAAATAATGGATGGTATTATTCTTTCATTTATTGATAGCAAAAAACGCTTTAAAAATGTGTGATTACAATATGAAGCGTGGTAAGAAAAAATAGTAGGTGGTATTATTCTTTAATTTATTAATTGCTAAAAAGGCTGCAAAAATGTGTGATTACAATATGAGGCCAGGTAAAACAAAATACTGTGCGGGTTTAATCTTTATTCATTGATGGCTAAAAAAAGCTGTAAAAATATGTGATTAGCATATGAGTCCAGGAAAAACAAAATATTTTGTGATATTAATCTTTGATTTATTGATGACAACAAAAAGCATTAAGAATGTGTGGTATTATTTCTCAATTTATTGATAGTAAAAATGCTTTAAAAATGTGTGATTACAATATGAAGCCAGGGAAACAATATTGTGCAGTATTATTCTTTCATTTATTGATGGCAGAAAAAAAGCTGTAAAAATGTGTCATCAGAATACGAGGCAAAGTAAAACAAATACTTGGTGGAATTATTTTTTTATTTTATTGGTTAAAAATAGCTTGAAAAATATGTGATTAGAATATGAGTCCAGGTAAAATGAAATACTGTGCGGTATTATTCTTTAAATTATTGATGACAAAAAAAGCTGGAAAAATGTGTGATTAGAATATGAGTCCAGTTAACATAAAATATCATGTGGTATTATTCTTAAACCTATTTCTGGCTAAAAAAAGCTGTAAAAATGTGTCATCAGAATATGAGGCCAGATAAAATAAAATGTTTTGTGGTATTGTTCTTCAATTTCTTTCTTGTTTTTTTTTTTTTATGTCAGAAAAGTCGGTAAAATGAATTATGAATTGTCAAACATATAAAACAAAACTTTCAGAGAGTGGATACCTCTGTTGACAACCTATCCAAGGACAGATTGAGGTGTTTGGAGGCCCTGAGCATAAATGAAATTTGGGTCTCCCTGATGTTTCTAAATGTTATTTTTAGCGATATATATATATATATATATATATATATATATATATATATATATATATATATATATATAATGTGTACTGTAGAGAGTGAGACAGACTCGGGAGTGAAGTGTTTGGTGGTAAGGTTTATTGATCCTTATAAGTAAATATATATATATATATATGTATATATGATGATTTTGTTAAATTTTACTGTTCTGTTTTCTGATATTTAAATAAAATATAATTCTTTTTTATGTCTTTATACTTATGCTTTTTAATTTCTTTATCTAAATTTCTTCAATGATTTGAAATAGACTTTTAGCTTTCCCACTGTTTTTTGTAGGCGCTAAACACTTTGCCTAACTCACAATACAGCCCTGACCACATACTAAGTAAAAACTGAATGAAAATTAAATGCATTTCAAGCAAGTAAACATTAATCATACGAAAATTGAATCACATTTCTTGATATGTAAAACTTTCATTTTGTTAATTGTAATTGGTCACATTGCTTTAATCTCTCTCTGCTGAATAATAAAGGTATCTCTCAATTGGAGAAAAATACAAATTCCTGGATTGCCCCCAAATTTTATATTGTGTGGACAAACAGGCTGACAAATACAAGCAAATAGATAAAAACCTCCTCTAACTTCGTTGGCAGAGGTAGATAATTTAAACAGATGCAGGCATTTAAAATCTTGTGTCAACTCGCCTGGTGAGATCAATTACCGGTTGGACAAGTCATGTTAGAGGAGGGAGGGAAGAAGTTTAGATGTTTGCAGCGGACGTAAAGACAAGTTCATGTTACAATTGTGTTGGTTGGTGGGGGAAAGATAAATGAAGGAATAAACTAGAAAGTACCACAGGAGCACATACCTCAACTGACACTATTATCACTGAATGTGTGAATGTTTGATTATGATTGTCTTTTTATTATGAGATTTACCACGGAGTGCTATCAATGCATTAAAGTTTTACTTCTCTTGTTGTGTGACAATGACTCCTAGACGCAGAGCATTTTTTTTGATTTTTGAATTGTTGGCACACTTATAAACTTTCTCAGAATACGCCATTTGGATTTTGTTAGCGAAACCAGTTATATAATCATAAATGTCCAACTCATAGGGGGGGGGCAATAACTAAGGAAAATAGGGCCTTTGCCACTTACTGGATCAGGCCTGCTCACTGAGAGTGGAGTGGAAGCTTTGAAAGTTAGATTCTTACAGTCAATAAACAATGACTTTGGCAAACAGGGCATTTCCCATCCACTGGATCAGGCATTGTCATTGAAGGTTGGTTTGAAACTTTTAAAAGTTAGATTCTTACAGTCAATAAACAATGACTTAAGCAAACAGGGCATTTGCCATCCACTGGATCAGGCATTGTCATTGAGGGTTAGTTTGACACTTTTAAAAGTTAGATTCTTATGGTCAATAAACAATGACTTTGGCAAACAGGGCATTTGCCATCCACTGGATTAGGCATTGTGATTGAGGGTTGGTTTGAAACTTTTAAAAGTTAGATTCTTATGATCAATGAACAATGACTTTGGCAAACAGGGCATTTGCTATCCACTGGATCAGGCATTATCATTGAGGGTTGGTTTGAAACTTTTGAAAATTAAATTCTCATGGTCAATAAACAATGACTTTGGCAAACAGGGCATTTGCTATCCACTAGATCAGGCATTGCCATTAAGGGTTATTTTGAAACTTTTGAAAGTTATATTCTTATGGTCAATAAACAATGACTTTGGCAAACAGGGCATTTGCCATCCACTGGATCAGGCATTATCATTGAGGGTTGGTTTGAAACTTTTGAAAGTTAGATTCTTACAGTCAATAAACAATGACTTTGGCAAACAGGGCATTTGCCATCCACTGGATCAGGCATTGTGATTGAGGGTTGGTTTGAAACTTTTGAAAGTTAGATTCTTACAGTCAACAAACAATGACTTTAGCAAACAGGGCATTTGCCATCCACTGGATCAGGCATTGTCATTGAAGGTTGGTTTGAAACTTTTGAAAATTAAATTCTTACGGTCAATAAACAATGACTTTGGCAAACAGGGCATTTGCCATCCACTGGATCAGGCATTGTCATTAAGGGTTGGTTTGAAACTTTTGAAAGTTAGATTCTTACGGTCAATAAACAATGACTTTGGCAAACAGGGCATTTGCTATCCACTGGATCAGGCATTATCATTGAGGGTTGGTTTGAAACTTTTGAAAGTTAGATTCTTACGGTCAATAAACAATGACTTTGGCAAACAGGGCATTTGCCATCCACTGGATCAGGCATTGTCATTGAAGGTTGGTTTGAAACTTTTGAAAGTTAGATTCTCATGGTCAATAAACAATGACTTTGGCAAACAGGGCATTTGCTATCCACTGGATTAGGCATTATCATTGAGGGTTGGTTTGAAACTTTTGAAAGTTAGATTCTTATGGTCAATAAACAATGACTTTGGCAAACAGGGCATTTGCCATCCACTGGTTTAGGCATTGTCATTGAAGGTTGGTTTGAAACTTTTGAAAGTTAGATTCTTACGATCAATAAACAATGACTTTGGCAAACAGGGCATTTGCCATCCACTGGTTTAGGCATTGTCATTGAAGGTTGGTTTGAAACTTTTGAAAGTTAGATTCTTACAGTCAATAAACAATGACTTTAGCAAACAGGGCATTTGCCATCCACTGGATTAGGCATTGTGATTGAGGGTTGGTTTGAAACTTTTAAAAGTTAGATTCTTATGATCAATAAACAATGACTTTGGCAAACAGGGCATTTGCTATCCACTGGATCAGGCATTATCATTGAGGGTTGGTTTGAAACTTTTGAAAATTAGATTCTCATGGTCAATAAACAATGAATTTGGCAAACAGGGCATTTGCTATCCACTGGATCAGGCATTATCATTGAGGGTTGGTTTGAAACTTTTGAAAATTAGATTCTCATGGTCAATGAACAATGACTTTGGCAAACAGGGCATTTGCCATCCACTGGATTAGGCATTGTGATTGAGGGTTGGTTTGAAACTTTTAAAAGTTAGATTCTTATGATCAATAAACAATGACTTTGGCAAACAGGGCATTTGCTATCCACTGGATCAGGCATTATCATTGAGGGTTGGTTTGAAACTTTTGAAAATTAGATTTTCATGGTCAATGAACAATGACTTTGGCAAACAGGGCATTTGCCATCCACTGGATCAGGCATTGTCATTGAAGGTTGGTTTGAAACTTTTGAAAGTTAGATTCTTACAGTCAATAAACAATGACTTTGGCAAACAGGGCATTTCCCATCCACTGGATCAGGCATTATCATTAAGGGTTGGTTTGAAACTTTTGAAAGTTAGATTCTTACGGTCAATAAACAATGACTTTGGCAAACAGGGCATTTGCCATCCACTGGATCAGGCATTGTCATTGAAGGTTGGTTTGAAACTTTTGAAAGTTAGATTCTTACAGTCAATAAACAATGACTTTGGCAAACAGGGCATTTGCCATCCACTGGATCAGGCATTGTCATTGAGGGTTGGTTTGAAACTTTTGAAAGTTAGATTCTTACAGTCAATAAACAATGACTTTGGCAAACAGGGCATTTGCTATCCACTGGATCAGGCATTGTGATTGAGGGTTGGTTTGAAACTTTTGAAAGTTAGATTCTTATGGTCAATAAACAATGACTTTAGCAAACAGGGCATTTGCTATCCACTGGATCAGACATTGTCATTGAAGGTTGGTTTGAAACTTTTGAAAGTTAGATTCTTATGATCAATAAACAATGACTTTGGCAAACAGGGTATTTGCTATCCACTGGATCAGGCATTGTCATTGAGGGTTGGTTTGAAACTTTTGAAAATTGGATTCTCATGGTCAATAAACAATGACTTTGGCAAACAGGGCATTTGCCATCCACTGGATCAGGCATTATCATTGAGGGTTGGTTTGGAACTTTTGAAAGTTAGATTCTTATGGTCAATAAACAATGACTTTAGCAAACAGGGCATTTGCCATCCACTGGATTAGGCATTGTCATTGAAGGTTGGTTTGAAACTTTTGAAAGTTAGATTCTTACAGTCAATAAACAATGACTTTGGCAAACAGGGCATTTGCCATCCACTGGATCAGGCATTGTCATTGAGGGTTGGTTTGAAACTTTTGAAAGTTAGATTCTTACAGTCAATAAACAATGACTTTAGCAAACAGGGCATTTGCCATCCACTGGATCAGGCATTGTCATTGAAGGTTGGTTTGAAACTTTTGAAAATTAAATTCTTACGGTCAATAAACAATGACTTTGGCAAACAGGGCATTTGCCATCCACTGGATCAGGCATTGTCATTGAGGGTTGGTTTGAAACTTTTGAAAGTTAGATTCTTACAGTCAACAAACAATGACTTTAGCAAACAGGGCATTTGCCATCCACTGGATCAGGCATTATCATTAAGGGTTGGTTTGAAACTTTTGAAAGTTAGATTCTTACGGTCAATAAACAATGACTTTGGCAAACAGGGCATTTGCCATCCACTGGATCAGGCATTGTCATTGAAGGTTGGTTTGAAACTTTTGAAAGTTAGATTCTCATGGTCAATAAACAATGACTTTGGCAAACAGGGCATTTGTTATCCACTGGATTAGGCATTATCATTGAAGGTTGGTTTGAAACTTTTGAAAATTAGATTTTCATGGTCAATAAACAATGACTTTGGCAAACAGGGCATTTGCTATCCACTGGATTAGGCATTATCATTGAAGGTTGGTTTGAAACTTTTGAAAGTTAGATTCTCATGGTCAATAAACAATGACTTTGGCAAACAGGGCATTTGCTATCCACTGGATACGGCATTGTCATTGAAGGTTGGTTTGAAACTTTTGAAAGTTAGATTCTTACGGTCAATAAACAATGACTTTGGCAAACAGGGCATTTGCCATCCACTGGATTAGGCATTGTCATTAAGGGTAGGTTTGAAACTTTTGAAAGTTAGATTCTTACGATCAATAAACAATGACTTTGGCAAACAGGGCATTTGCTATCCACTGGATCAGGCATTGTCATTGAGGGTTGGTTTGAAACTTTTGAAAGTTAGATTCTTACGGTCAATAAACAATGACTTTGGCAAACAGGGCATTTGCCATCCACTGGATCAGGCATTGTCATTGAGGGTTGGTTTGAAACTTTTGAAAGTTAGATTCTTACAGTCAATAAACAATGACTTTAGCAAACAGGGCATTTGCCATTTGCAAATTCTTACGGTCAATAAACAATGACTGGCTAATAGAGTATTTGCTACCCATTGGATCCGGCTTCATCACATTAATCGGTTAGTACAATTGTTCCATGCAACCCTAACTTAATGTACCCATGTAAAATGACAATTATTATTCGCTTGTGCTCACTTCACTGTGTCACTTAGGGGTCATGTGAAGCATCTTCATCAATGGTAAAGTACATCATCCAACATCTGGATCATACAATTGATTGCTTATCCTACAATTGGCAGATGGAATGCAACGTCATGTCATGTAAACGAATTGATAAGATTTTTCTTAAATATGCTTTTTTGTCCCCACAAATATATGTTTTCACACATCTCTTTCCACCCTAAAAAAGTGGCATTTGTATAATGTCACCCTGGGAGTTCAACTGAGTCAGAAAAAGTATCTTTCAAAAGATGTACAAAATCATACTCGATTTAGTGACACACCCAGAGATTATTATCACTGTTGCACTGAAGTGTTGCAACTCACCATTCGGAACCTCTGCCTTAAAGTCAAAATCGGTCTAGGATAGTTGATATACTAGTAATATTGTAGTATACCAATATGGAAATAATTTTTGTAGTAACGTATATACTCTAAAAATTATCTATGATAATTTTGTTAATTTACAATTTTATCATAAGTATAGTTGATACATTTCATTCAGAGGTCATATACAGGTGTTAAGATTACTGTCCAACGTAGATTACCTTCAACATTTACTGAGATTTGTTATTGCATAATCTTAGTAGAATGTAGTAAGTGAACTACTATTCATGAAGGGGGGTTGGGCTTGTACTGAGGCAGTCAGCCCATTGGCTTGATCAGTCGTAGATTGAGAAAAACAAAGACATTAAGTAGAGAAATTGAAACCGAGTTAACAAATTATTGAAAGCAATGCACTGAGGAAGATTCAAAACGTCTGGAGATGCCGGGGATCGAACCCGGGGCCTTTCGCTTGCAAAGCGAACGCTCTACCACTGAGCTACATCCCCCCTCCTCCAGTGCACAGATCGATGCAGATTCTAATCTAAATAACGACTGCAGTAAAGACCGTCACGCCCTAAACTATTTTTCATAACATTTTTATACTTCTAGTCCCCCACTCTCCAAAGACGACTCGCACAATATTCCACACGTTTTTATTATGTTATGATGAATCGCAACATTTCTTTTGATGAATGGGTTAAAATCAGACTGGTGCACCGAAATTGTATTTTCTGCTATGGATAACCAACAGTACCATAATTCTCTTGCTTTACAAAGTCAAACCACTTGCTGAGATTTGAAATATACTTGGAATAAATGAATTCAGTTGATAGATATTAAAAAATTCCAATATGGATGATACAATGAGATTTGAAGTACTGACGTTCATGTTAGAATTTGAAAATATCATTCGCTAAAATTCATAGGAAGGAATAAACTAAAACGAGTGAAAGAATGAAAATCGATTCATCTTCTTGCTTTATTTTTTCTTTTTTTTTGTCCCAAAAGACAACTCTACCTTATAGATGAAGGTTGGGAGAGAAAAACTAAAAAAAAAAGTACTTATAGCATTATTGTTCTTCCGTACGTTAGTCTTTTTTCCCTGAATGCAACTGTTTTAAACATTACTGATAGTGTAATTTTGCATCAATTCACGAGACTGATCTCTCGGAAAAAAGGGTATATTGTCCCAGATGAAAATTGAAATATATTTTTTTTTTGTCCTAGTCGAGTTGTGGCAATCGAGCCTTGCCGATTATTCAATAAAATTCTTGTCGTTGAAAAGAATCTCCCAGCAGAAAGATATTGCACTATGAGAATTCCCCAATAGCTGCATAACCACCAATTAGAATTTGATGGGGTATTTTTCTTTTGTTTTCCTGATTTGGGTAAACTTCACAAATATCTTACTTAAATGCTAAGAACTATCTTGTTAGCGAAGAAATTCAATATTTCAATTTTCCTTAGACTCAAAAGCAGATTTTTAATAATATTTGAAGAAATCTCTGTGTATGTGTGTGTTGCAATTATTCAACAACTGGCCATTGTACTAAAATTGACATTTGCCAGATATATTAGTTAGCACACAAGGCATTACAGTGTCGAGTTTGAAGTTGTTTGGATCAGCAGTTCTCAAGAAATCCAGTATAAAATACAAGAACATTTTGAATTATCTAAAATTTAGATATCAAATATCTAAATTGGCAACACAGAAGAGAAGTAAGCAAAATACTTAGGAGCTATAGTCTCGTGCGGCGGACGGAAAATTATTTTTCATGACAATTATGGCAGATTGCTCCACACACCATGAAGTCTGGCTCCTTCTAAACGTGCACTTTTGGAACGGGCACTGCCCCAGTCTTAATTCATGTGACAGCCTATCACAAAAATCACGCTGCATAATCTCACAAAATCGTCTCTGTTTACCAAAGTGACCTCGAGAATGTTTTTTATTTAGCAAGTTAGCTTTTGAAAATTGCCCCAAATACACACACACGCGCAGATTTAAGATACAAATAACTAAATAGAAAACGCCACTACAATACCCAGAGAAAAAACCCTTACACTCTCTAACAAAAATAAACCCGACTGCGTACCACTCATAACCACGTTCCACAACACACTCCCACATCTGTCACATATAACCAATAGGAGATGAAATATACTTCCATTCAAAACAAAACTCAGAGAAATATACTAAGAACCATATGTCATCACCTACCGTAGACACTCAAACATCAAAGACATGGTTAGCAGTGACACTATGATAGATAACAAATTCACCATCACTATCCCTAGAATCGTTAAATTCTGTCAACAAAATAAATAGTCTATGCTGCGATCACTTTGAGCACACCAAGACCTTTGCTAGCTCTACCACTAATGACACTTTGTACATCTACTATAATTCTAACTGCAGAAGCAAAAATACCAACTGCCAACTCCTAGAATATGATAAATGCAAATTGCAATATATAGGAAAATCTAAGTGGCAATTCAACATCAAACTTCATAACTCTAGGCACAGAATTAAATCAACCGACCATCCAAACCTACTCCCAGTGGAACTACACGTCTGCAACCCCGGCCACAATTTCAGCTCAGACGCTAGATTCTCAATCATTGAAAAATAGAAAAAATACACCTACCGAATCGACTAAAATTCTAGAACTATAGATATATATATGGATTAACGAACATGAAACTCTTTCTTCTAAAAGACTCGATATTAAACTCAACAACCCTAACCACAATGATCTCTAACACCGTGATTTTCTCACTCCTAATTACTCTATACTCACCAACTCAATATCTTCATACCTGCACCTTGGATTACACTTCTACTCAGACCTGAACACCCCTTATTATGCATATACTATTATTCCCTACAACATTCCCACATATACAATCTAGCCCCCGCCTGCATAATTAACGTTACAAATTTACCTTACTCTATTCATACCTAACCGTCCTTTATGTATATTTAGCATTGGAAACTTCACACAGTCACACAGACCCCAACCTATAGACAACTATATATGGCCTATTTCACTTCTACTTTTCAAAGCCATCTGACTTTCCAGGACATCTACGATGACCATTAACGATACAGAACATACATTTCCCAACGGATAATCGATCATACAAAACAAGGGCCCTCCTAACCTTGATTAACACTAGAGACAGCCTCAACCCCAACTAACCAAGTACCTTAATAGTGTAACCCTAAACAACTATTCAGCTCCTCAGTATCCATGACGACCGATTCTTAAGAATGCATACACCTTCTGACCAGCACAAATAATGAAATGCCCATAACTGCTGCTACTAATTCCAACAGAATATCCAACCAAACCACCACAGATTTCTTCACAGACATAATACAGTCCGGACTCACCACCATGACCATCAAGGAATCCTCATTCTTGATTCCAATTTTTGCTTCCAAAGCAAAACATCTGACGCTAAATTTGTTTTTTACAGAAACCTTTGAACCACTACCAGGTACAAACATGCTACTGGAGATGGGAACTCCCCCCAAAACATGTTTAGCATACTAATTGATTAATTTATGAATTATTCAATAGTCTCCACGTACTTTTACTCAAGAATCTGTCTCATTTCCTATTGTTCATTTATATATACACAGGAAAACATTTAATTTCATGCTTAAATGTACACGATTCTTCTCAGCTGAATCCAATGGGTGCTGATAAAAAATTGCCTTATTGCTGTGCGAGTTGTGACTTTATATCATTCATACAGAGATGGGGAGAGTAAAAAGGAGATACTGGCAACTGATTGGAAATGCTTTAACTCGCAAACAGCGGATGATTTGGAATCGTTTTGATACTCTCATTTCCATCTATCTGTCTACTGCTGACGTTCCTAGTGTTGGTGTCACCCGGGGCGGTAACTCAGGATGTCGCTGGCCCTTCCAGGACCTTCCCTCATCCAAGAATATCTAGAATTCCAATGATTGTTTGCACCTCAAATATATACATACAATTTCCTTTTTGCACAAATTGGAGTGGGATTTTTTCGTGTATGCTCAAACTGAGAAAAAAAATCTTCCCAGAGGGTTTGTTTGTTATAAGACAAGAAATCATACTTTTTGCAATAGTTGAAGTTTCTACTTTTTAGAAGTACGTTTCAAAAACATAGATATATGTGTAATGTTCTTGCATTCTAGTATTCTTTCTAGTCAGTCAAAATAACGGGAAGATGATCACCGATATGAATCGTGTCCAAAACGGAAGCAAACTGTAACCCGTTTTTCGGTAGCTAGGGCCACTCACTTGAGCCAAAAATCGTTGGCCCCAACACACGCACACCCTTTTGTTATTTCTTAAACTTATGTTGCTACAAACTAGCCATAAAAAAATAATCAAAAGATACAACAATTGGCGACGAGGAAGTTCGAATTCATACAGTTTTGAAAGAGAACAAAAAAAAAAATGGCTCTAACACACTATCCAGCTTTCGATTGCAAATCTGAGAGAAAAGTTATCCGGTGGAGGAATGCGTGGAACGATTGAAAAAAGCTTTTCATTACCCTGATGATCACAGATCATACATCAGAAAGCTACTTTTGTAACGACCCCCCCCATTCTTGGTCAACTTAAAATCAAAATATTACAGAGGGTTTGCTATTTCAGTCCAGCTGCTTGAAATTCTGCAACACTACAATCTCATTTTTGTAAAACGTCAGTTTTTCTCTAACCATTGTTTGGTATCAAAAATTCACATGGTTTGTAGCGAGAAGAAGCCGTTTGTATATTGAACTACTGACCTCATGGATTCTGTTCCCATGCACTAACCCCTGAGCTATCATTTCTAAAGGTTTATATTTACTGTTTTTTTTTTCTCTTTCAAAGTGGCGTTTTCAGATATCAGAGACAATGGAAAAATATTTCAGTGAGTTTCGAATTTCAGTTAAGCTTCTTAGGAGTTTCTCTGTTCAGCGTTTTCGTTAGCTGAGCCCATCACCATCTATCTAAATGATAGACCAAGTGCATTTGTATATTTGATTTTGTCTGAAACATCAAAAGGAAAAAAAAGTTACTTCCCTTAGAAGACTATTCCACTATTCATTTGTAAAAGAAAGATGGTGGTGCCCAATATTTGAATTCTGTGACAATTTCTCAACTGAATTAACTTCATACATTCTCTTGATATTCTCAACTTCTATGTAATTTCAAAATCACCCCAATATTGCCTTCATTTTTGACAGCAAAAGGAAACTTGTGTAAATATATAAAGCGTTTGTTTACAAACAAACACTCACCAACTTGAAGTAAGACTTAGAGGAAATTTATTACTCAATGGGCATTGCAAAACGCTTTTGAATTTCGTGATTTTCTCCAGGGTTGATAGATAGAAAATGACTTAGCCTCAAGTTGACATGCAGAGGTTTTTATACCGCAGAATCCACGCAAATAGAAATTAAATCAGCTGAAACATCTAGTAGAATTTAGGGAAAATGAATAATTGAAGAATTAGTTTGGTAAATGTTTCCTTGTAAAAGCCTGTATTTTTTTCATTAAGTTTCACACCTTTTATCATTTGAATAAATGCATATTTTAAAGTTGAATACGTATTTTTAATGTGAATTGTAAACGGGGATGTCCAAAGAGGAATATTTATTTAATAAAATAAATAAATCAAACATTTTTTCAACGTTCAGCTAAAGTAGAGCTTTATTTTGTGCCAATTCTTTAAAGAATCCTTTCAGCAGGAAAGCGCGCGAAAAACGTTGAAAATATAATCGAACGCTTCAAACGGTCTTCTTTAACTCCAGCAGAAGATTGTTATTTCTCATACGTTGGAATTTCAAATCCATTTCTCTTGAAATAGTCTTGGTAAGCTGCGACAAGTTAATCCACCTACTTCAATTTGTCCTTCGTAGATAAGTATTACATGAATCTTTAACTCAACTTTCATTCTTTTTTGTCTTCTGATAAACCAGTGTTTCTTAAATCACTTCAGTGTTGTTCACCTCCAAATCTTTTTAATAAAAATTGATACCTTTACCGCGTTAAATCTAACTCATACAACTCATACGGACGGTGTAAACTATTTTCAGTGGCGAAACTACCATCGTGATAATAACAAGTTTGTTACTTTTATTTGTTTCGTAATTGACTTATATAATCCCAACCCTAACCATAACCCGACACACAAACATTAACTCTAACACTAAACACCAACTTGAATCCTCTGTAGTTAAATTGAATAAAATATAGTTTTAAATAGGCAAGTTTTCTGCTTTTATTTGAAAATTATATTTTAAAAAATTAGATTACGATGAAAGAAATGAAAAAAATGTGATAAAAAAATTCCAAATTTTTCAAGATGAAAATGCAGTTCTGAGGTACCAGACAAACATAGTACAACAAAATCTAATATTTTGTCAATTCAAGTAAAGATCGCCCCAAATTTAATCCATCCAGGACTAAATTGCCTGAGGTTTTTGATTATTTTGATCTTATTCTCTTACGTCTATGATTTTATACAGAATTCATTTGTATTTGGAATTAACTCATTTTATTTTATTCATGTTTTTGAATATCTTATGAATATGTAAATGAAACCAGGAGTGACCCCCAAAATGAACACAGAAAAACCATTAGAATTTTTCTGGTTTACGTAAAATCAGAAAATAACTCCTTAGAAATGGATTTGGAAATGGATCTTTAAAAGAAATAATGCTTTCCTATTATATATGTTTACCGCAAAAACACTATTTTCACAGTATAGAACAAGCCTGAAAGTCAGACCATAGATCTGTTAGTTCTTTTCTTGTGTGAAGATCTAGCCGGGACAGTGTTGCCAATTTAATTTTCAAGTTTACATCTAAAATTGTGTCAAAACATCTATCAAATACCTAAAACATTTACATTCTCCACATATATCTAAAATCTAAGAAATATACTACGTATTATTAATGAATCAAATATGGATTTAATCTTCAACGTTTATTTCACTGGAACATCACTTAATTAAAAATATTACTTATCATACTATTAGTTGAAGATGCAAAACTGGGGAAAGTAGACCACTACATCTACCTAGGACAACAAATCTCTATGAAGCCCACAAAAGTCCTAGGAAGAGATCAAGCGAAGAATCACTCTAGGATGGAAAGGCTTTGGCAGAGCAAACTCAACTTTCAAAAACAAGACGATCCCAATAATCCTAAAAAGAAAAATATACAACCAATGCATTCTCCTGATAGTCACTTATGGATCTGAAACATAGAACCTAACCAAGAGACACCCCTGCAGACTGAGAAGCATGCAACGCACACATGAAAGAATCATGCTTGATCTCACATGGAGAGATCACAAAACAGCACAATATATTAAGAATAAAATGGGTGTCAGAGACATCATAGAATCTATTGGAAAAACCTAAATGGCAATGGGCAGGCCATGTTGCGAGAATGTCAGACAACCGATGGACATCACGACTCATAACATGGATCTCCAGAGATCACATGCGAAACCAAGACCGACAGAATACAAGATGAAGGGATGAACTAAACAAATTCGGAAAATACTGGCTCTGCGACGCCCATGATAGAGAAATGTGGCAGATTCTGGGGAAGGTCAATGTCCAACGACGGACGATAAAAGACTGATGATGATGATGATGATGACTCAGAACTTAAATTCACCCGACCTCACTAATGTAAGATCGAATTTTTCATACCAAATTTTCATATATTTAACTTTCTATCTTTTAGTAAAGCCCAATATCATGATGGTCTTTCATTAATTCCTACCTTTTTAATTACAATCGTTTTTACCACCAATATTTCCGAAATGGTCTTCCATTAATTCATATACTTTCCTTTTGATTTCCCTATCTTAAGAAAAAATATTTCCATAAATTTTTAGATCAAATTTTCAATGACCGAATTTTCTGAGGTCAAATTTTCCTTGCAACCTGTCGACATCACAATTGTAAATTATCGTCCCGTGGAAGATACATAATTCAGACGGTTACGTATCTAGAGATTTGGGGGACTTGGGCGCCATGGCTCTTTGCGTATCACTCCAACATTTAGTGAAATTTGATGAAAAAGGAAATTTTGCATTGAACAGAAATTTGTTATCACTTATTTAGTGGAAAGCAATCACAGCAGCTGAATTATTATATATGCGATTCACGTACGTACAAATATTTTCTTGTTATTGTATAATGTCTGTAAAACGTAGTGATTGAATTACTATCCATGAAGATTTTGGTGCCCCCCCCCCTTGGGTCCCAAGCGTTTTCAAATAGTCTCCTACCCTCCACAGACACACCACTGTCATGGTTATTGGACATCACAAATAATCTGTAATTATTATTTTTTATATATCTTTTGGTATTACTCACGTTTTTTTCGACTCTCATCTGTTCGCAGACGTACTAGAAATTTGGTACAGAACAAAGCTATTTGGTTACGAAGATAAAAATTTGGTACTGGAGGAAAATTTACAAAAGATAACAATCCCTTACACACAAATTCACCCACTCTCTCTTAACTTAACCAAATAATTCGCCTGAAGACGCCCAAACACGAAAGAAACATAAACGTCCTTTACTTCAACGCATATATATATATATATATATATATATATATATATATATATATATATATATATATATATATATATATATATATATATATATATATATATATACCTCAAAGAGTTGGAATTGAAGCTTAAATGGTGCAAAGAGTTGGAGTGCAGCGTAAGTCAATTATATTTCTCAATGTGTTGTCATACAAGAAAATTTGAGAATCATTCGTTTAGAGATTTGTCAGTATTTCCAACTTTCAAGAATTCTTTCCCCCTATCAATTCATATTTTTCTTTTCGTTATTTACTCTGTGCAAAACATTGGATTCTCAAAAAACTATATTTCTAGGGCGTCTGATCAAAGTTAATTTAAAACGCAAGAATAGTTGGAGTGAATATAATTTCTTCAGGAATAGAGTTGTGTGTTTAACGAAAGTTTGAATAAAAAAAGGAATAAGATAGATATTTCTGACATCAAAACTGCGTAGAATCCTATTCTTCGTGCGTAGAATGGAGATAACTCCTGTCAGTTCTAGCATGAACGAAGGATTACTTGATAATCTCTCCATAAAAGAAAAACATAAGTAAATACTTAAATCAAATTGTTTTATTTCTGCGCCGTTTTCAAGATTGAGTGAGTAAAACGTTAAAGGTTTGTATTGAAATGAAGTTGTTTTTTCCTGTTGGTGTTGAAAAAGTATATACCACCAATTTACATTGGTGAGATAATCCTGTAAGCCTTAGCTTATTTTAAGGCTAACAGTAATTATCTCTATTTTACGCACACGAAGTCTGGTTCAAAATTGAAATAGTGGACCATACTATGATTTTGTGTAAATATATATGGGTAGCAGTTAGAAAAAAAGGAAAATCTCCTATCTTTAAAATTTTCGTGATACCGAATAACAGACAAAAAATAAAAAATGTACCCAATGTAAATGTCATTTCATTACCGTCCATGAAATAATATTTACTGTGATGAATTTAGCAGTTATTTCCCTTAGACTTTGATTCTAAGTATATCAGAAAGAGTTACCTCCCATGAAACATTTTTTTTGTCTGCTGTTCAGAGCGATCCTTCTTAAACTTACCCTTGAGTTTTTTCAACAAAATATCATTCACCCGCGATTAAATTCATGTATTAAAGTTAATCATTTTACACATTATCCATTTTATATCATAAGCAAAAATAATGAATTGTCTCATTTCTTAGGAATTTATTTTATTCATGTTTTTTGAACATCCTAAAAATAAAGGAAGAAAACTAGAAGCAACAAATTAAAAAAAAAAAAAACAGATTTCTTCTGGTTTAGCAAACAACAGTCTCACAACTTGGGTTTTCTTCCAGAAATAGTGTTTTCCTACTGAATATGTTTAACATAAAACTTTTACTCTTTTAAGGATAGAAAAATATAGATGTCTGAGTGAATCAAGACACACATCCTTCATGCATCTATGCTTTCAACAATTCAAACCATTAAAACCGATATTAAAAGAGCTGTCTGTGTATATGAACATCTGGCACTCAATTTGATTGTCAATTACAGAGGCTATGCGTTGGTAATGGTGGTCGTCGCTAGGATTCTCCCCTACCATTGGAGGTGCCAGGTGGCCGCGGGATCAACAAAACCATTCATTCAATACAGGATAAATGCAGACATTATTGATTTGAACTGTAGAAGATTCAATGTCTATCTTTGGAATTTACGATTACAATAAAAAAACAAGACTGGCTGCTTCAGGGTCAAACACAACTCTGACAGAAGCTTAAATGACTTAACTGATAAGATAAGAAAATATTTCAACTCCTATGGAATGGGACCTAACAAAATACTATCTAGATATTTTTTTGCGAAATGGCATCAAAATCGAGGTAATACGAAATTTTATTTGAAGGAAAATTCTTGGATTCGCCCCTCAGTAGAATTCATTTAGAACCTTCGGAGATATTGTGCTGTGTGTATATAGCTACAATGCAAGGGAGATGACCAAGAAGAGATCTTTGATCCGCCCTCAAATGTTCCCGTTCTATTTTGACCCCTTGAAGGAGAGGAAAAAAAATGAAAATTAAATCTAAATTTTGACCCCAAAAAGCTGAAAAATACCTTTCCATTTTGACCTCTACAGTTGGGAAAAATCCCCACCCATTTTGGCACATTTAGGTGGAGAAAATATTTCCCGCGCCGTTTTGACCCGTAAAAGTGACCTCCCTCCATTTTGACTCCTAGAAGTGGAAAAAATTCCCATTCTATTTATACCCCTAGATAAGAAAAGAAATTCCAGCCTTCATTTTGATCGCTACAGGTGAAGAAAAGGTTCCAATTCAATTTTGACTCCTAAAAGTGGGGACAAAAATTCTTCGTCGATTTTGACGACTAAAGTGGGGGAAAATCACCCCCTATTTTGACCCCCTGGAAATGAATAAAGGCAATTTCCTTACCATTTTCATCCCTAAAAGTGGAAAAAAAGGAAATCTTCTATTTTGACACTTAAAAATGACCCAATGCAATTGACTCCTAAAAGAGATAAAAGAAATTCTCTCACCATTTTGACCCCTAAAAGGCAGAAAAAATTTCATACCCGATGTTGACCACTAGACTTGGAAAATTCCGCCTTATTTTCCCCCTCCAGAAGTGGAAACATTACCCCTCTATTTTGACCCCTTTCTTCAAAAGTGAAGGGAAACTTGAAAAAATGCTTTATCAGCGTATACATTTTATTCTCTATAAGCAACTACGTAAGATAAACATAAGAAGAAGGACGGGTGAATTTATTTTTGTCTGAAGTTATTAAATATTAAATGAAATTGTAAATTTTAGCTATTCTTATTGAATATTAATCAGCAAAAATTATGAGCTGTAAATTGCAGTAGAACCCATAAACAGTGCAAATTTGGAAAGTACTTTCCTTTGCAAAAACGAAAGCAGATAGGAGCAAAACGATTGGGAACTTGTAGACAAAAAATAGAAAAATGTATTACATTTATAGCAAAATAATCATTTCTTTGAAAACTTTCGAGATTATAGCCCATTTTCTAATGTTGAATAATCATCAACATAAATACAGTTACATAAAATTTATCTATAAATGAAGAAGTTGGAGAGTTCCAACTATAACTGCTTCAACTGAGAAAAAAAACACAAATGCAAGCTTGCAACTTATTTATGGTTTCGGATACGAATTGTATTCTTTGGAAGCAATGAGTTGATTGTTGTTCCATTTTATGTTCCCGAAGTTTTTCTGAAGGAGTTGAGTTGATCCAGAAACATTTTACATTATCTTTTAGTTGCAGTAGTATTCGTGTCGCTCCTTTGAAAGGTGTCACTCCTTTGAAATGTGTCACTCCTTTGAAATGTGTCACTCCTTCGTTATTATTGTATTGATCTCGAATATCTATTTTGCAGATTCCAAATCAACACCATGGCCTTCAATTCGATGGGCTTGGTTTTCATAATTCTTACATGTTCTTATCTACCCTCGGCTGCAATATTCAATCGGATATATAAAGATGGGAAGTTAGACAGATATTTTGATGAAGTGAGTACCTTTATTTTCCCTGTAAATATTTCCCTTCACTTTGTTTACATAGGATGAAGCAGAAACCCTTATTACTTTTTGAAAAGTTGTTTCTTACTTTAGAAGTTGAGTTCGCTGGTGGCTTCTTAACCATTTAATGGCAGATAGTGATATTCGAGTGTTAAAACATTCCCAACCGTCTGCTATGTAGCTGTTACAGAATTTGTTCTAATGAATGCTTTTATTGCGAAAACATGCTGTTTTACGGACCCACAATCCATGCTGACTATACTTCAGACAGTGTATTTTTAGATTATCAAAAAGCTATCAGTGAAATCAACCTGGAACGAAAGAAACAATATCTTAAAAAGTGTTATATCGCCCAACAAATATCATGTTACTGTTAGATATTTATGTTAAACATACATTGAAAAATGTCGCTAGATTTCATGTGGAATCGTAATGTTTATAAAAGAAAGAATTAATCAAACAAATAACGAGTTTTTTAAATTTCGCTTCGATTATTAGTTATTTTTATATGGACAGGTTCGTTCCTACGGTTCGTAGCGTCCCAGGCAAGCTGAACTACGGCGTCTTTTAAATTTTCGCCTTTTCCGTTTATTTGTACTATTGCCTATTGTCTGATATACATGACAGGCACCCCTAGAACTTGGCAACCTGGGTGCCTGCACGTGTTGCCGGTATCTTCGATCGGGCCTGTATATGAATTAATGCTAATTTTGTTTCATCGGATATTGAAACAAAGAATTGCAGAACGGTGAAGTGCTACAAAGCTGGTCAGATTCAAAACTAAGTAGTGTAACCCTCCCCGACATTACAGTTGTTTGTAATTCCGGTTTTCTGGAATCCGAACTAATAGCCGGGTAATCTAAAACACCCATGGTGCTGTCTTTAGAAGTCCATACGTCATGTAAGTGTTTAAAATATCATTAAACGTGAGAAATTTCATTTTCCTTATATCAAAATTTTGTTCATTTGAATTATTCATTCGGTGTTTTTCATATTCCATCAAACAAAAAGGGACGATGGGCGAGAGAAGAAGAACTGAAGCGGTATAAGGTTTGTATGATTAAATCTATTCGAAATCGAGAGAAGCAAGTGTAATATATACATCTGGGCAATGAAAAATCTATAACTCAAAACTGGTCTACGTATGCATTTATCATTGTTCTCCGCTTATAAACTGATCGAGGGTATCGAGGGGTTAGGTACACACGGACAATCGTTAATAAAGCCCTCTTGCCAGGCCCCCTTGCCAAGCCCACTTGCCAGGCCAGTCGAAATCTCGTAATGCTTACAGTAGCTGGCATTCCCTTACTTCTCACTGATCAGGTGAAACGTTGCTTAACTTTGGTGATATTACGAGCAAGGGTGTATCCAACGTGATTTGGTCTGAACCCCTTAGTTCTTGGGCTGAGTACCATATTAAAAGTGTTTGGTATGATTCGACAGTAAATTGAATAAAGGCGAGCATCCTACCACGACCATCACACAGTCGTATCACATATAAACCCCCAGGATCATTACCACAATCATATTACATATCAGCTCTAACAACCAGTACATTATCATATCAGCAATAACGGCCATCACCCAGTCATATCACATACAAGATCTAATGATCCTCACCCAGTCGTATCATATGAGCTTTAATGACCTCCGCCCAATCATATCGCTAATGTCAACCCTAACGACCATCACCCAGTTATATAACTTATATCAGCCTTAACAATCATCAACAAGTCATTACACGTATAAGCCATAAAGACCATCACACAGTCATATCAGCTGTAACGAATACCACCTAGTCATATCACGTATCAGCCTTAATGACTATCAACCGGTCATTACACATACGAGCCCTTATCACTTAGTCATATCAATTACGACCATCACCTAGATATATTACTCACCAGCCCTAACGACCTCCACTCCTATCTATTATATATTACTCACCAGCCCTAACGACCTTTCACGGATATCAGTCTCAATGACCATCACCCAATGATATCGTATCACCCTTAAAGACTATCACCCAGTCATATCACATATCAGCCCTAATGAACCCCACCCAGCTATATCACCTATAACAGCCCTAACGAACATCATCCAGTCATATAATTTCTATCAACCTTAACGACCCTAAGTATGAATACTTTACACCTGTGGTTTTCAAGATTCAACTTATCGGTTAACACTTTAGTTTCGAATCAAAATTTTTCCAAGGGAGCCTGTTCAAAAATAACTCCCCTTAAGACTATTAGAACTTGGAGTTGTTTGCAGAATTATCTGAATGTCTATAAACCCAAATGAAAAAAAGTATGTACACTCTTGAATGAGAATATAAGAACGAAGATTACTGACATATGAATGACTACTAAACTGGACAGTGTTTGTGTCACACAAACAACAAAGGTGTTTTTGATGAAGAAAACACATACATATGGTTGATTCTGACTTATATAAAAATTACTGTTCCTGTTTATCAAATAAAAAAAAACAAAACACGTGAAAGCCATGAAGGAATTGTTCATTAAAAGATGAATCATTAATTATATCAAAGTAGGCGACATCAGAATGAATGCTTGAAACATTTCCATGTAGCCTCTTGGTAATCCTTTCTCTCTAATGAAACATCTGTCTGTTCACACGATATCCCTAAAAGTAATCAATGAATTTCAATGAAATCTCGCGGAAGGGTAAGCGAATGGAGATGAGAAAGGGTTGGTTAAATTTTGTGGCAGATCCAGTTATATTTTTCAGTTGAGAGATAATTTTTTCTTTTTTACCCCTAAATTTGGGTACGCGCTCATGAATGTTCACACGATTTCTCCAGAAGTTCTCAATGGATTTTTTTAGGCTTATACCATCACATTCAATAATATGGGAGAATCATGATGGATAATGAATAGAATCAGTACAAAAGATGACCAAAATTCGAGATATCCTGCGAAGAGAGCATGTTTTGGAAGGAGGGGTGATCCCTTGGGGAATCCACCCTGGGTGACAGCAACTATAGGCCTAGCACTGCATTCACTCACAATTATAAGGATGATGAATAATCCACCTGCTTCATAATATGAAGTTAGAAGACACTTAGGAGCGACATCAGTCCAACTTCTATTAAAAGACTTAATATTTTCCTCACCTGTTTGGTTATCTCGATGTGTCAAAATGTCTAGCTACGATAGACTAATGCCCTTGAGAAAGGTATGAATCCATCTCGCCACCCACTTTTGAGAAAGTATCGCGAAACGGGGCTGAGACAAGGAAACTTGTGATATGCGGACCTCGGTCTGGGTTTGGGCTTATGCCTCCCTCAACAGTATTGGTGCAAGGGAGACATAGGGGGCTGTGACTAGAAATTGAACCTGGGTTTATGTAACTGTTGAAAGTGCCGGGTGGCCAAGCGGTAAACAGGACGGAGAATGAATTCGGAAATCTGAGTTGAAACTCCCTAACATTTTCTGTTCACTTCGCATTTATAACAGAGAAATTATTGATATGAGGTGCCTGGACAGGGAAAGCTGCAGTCATAGCCTGCATTAAGACAATATCCAACTTGAAATGTTTCTCAAATGTGTGACTTGAAATACGGCAAGGCCGACTGTTTTATGAACATTTGATGCAGAAATATGCAACTTCACTTATGTATTCCACAGCCACTTCAATGCTTGCCTTCATTTTTACACATAGGTTAGGGCTTCCCATCGAGTGAACGATGGGCCGTTGGTGGGTCACAGCACGTTCTCAACGTAGGCCTCAGAACCCATCCAATTCTTATTTGTTTTTCCTTGACATGGATCTGGTCACATCATTTTCAAGTTGTATCTAACAAATTCTTATCTCTAGATCAGTGTTCATGAATTTTTGACTTTTTTTTTACCTCCTTTCAATTAGTGACTCTCAGAGTCTTCTAACGACAAAGCGACGTGTCGATAAGAATGCTCAAAACTTGTAACCTGTCAATTTTATCATGATAATTTTGGTGATATTATTTAGAATAAAGACTGTAGAAAATTCTCATGTAAAATCATTTGTGTCTACGTTTTTTTTATTGACATTCCTCTTGTTTCAAAATTTCGCTTGCTGGATTAAATATGTATCAAACCAAGCATGCTATGGACCCAGCATTTTCTATGGCCCCTGGCTAAATGCTTGTTAGTCATCAATTTCGATATAGTGATTCTGCATTTGTTACATTACTATAGTATTATATTGCCCTCAAATTTTACGAGGGTAATCATCTGCACCTTTGTTATACACTTCTTTAGGGAGGCTATATTGGGTTTTGTGCACGCATGTGGGATTGTGGTGTGTCTGTTGTCATTATATTGAAAATTTGTCGTCAAAGATTTAGTTGCCTTTGGGTTACCATAGAGCAAGCATGTCCTCTCTGCTCTCAGTTTGAACAAAGGAGGAACAACGGCTGAAGGTGTACCAGGAGGTGGAACCCATCGAAAACTTTCTGCTTAGTATAAGAGATGTGTTGTGTATCACAGCAGAGTGAGTAACAATGGATTTCGAAGTTCGAAAATGTGCCTGCAATTCGAAGCAAAGATCGACGTCTATTGTCAAAAGGGGCTTTGCTTTTGTACGACAACGTTTCATAAACTGTGATTCTAGATATTTGTGCATCCTTCTTGTTGTTCTGACCTCAATCTCTCAGACTATCACCTGCTCTAACCTTTCATAGACGCCTTAAGAGGTCATCGATTTACCAAGATGATGTGGAAGATGTGGTGCATACGTAGCTGAGAAGCTAACCCAAAACATATTTTTCTGAGGACATATCCAAACACTTGGAATGCTGGACCAGGTGCATCCCACCAAAAGGGGTCTATATTGAAAAATAATGTATTAGTAAGTTTTGAAGTGTAGTTCTAATTGATCATTATACCGAAAGAGTGGATAATTATTGACTCACGCTCATATAAAGGTTTAGATGTTTAAGATTAGCGATTTTAGCCAATTATCACCTTTAATTTAAATTTAAATAAAGCAACTAACGGGAATGCGATATCTATATGATTCATAAACTGAAGTCATTGCCACTGTACAAAGATCAAAGTAATGCTATCGTTGGAATGTCAGATATATTTGTCGTAATATCTCATTCTACAAGAAATGAAAAGAAATTACTTTGCAAGTTGAAAATGAATGTGTTTTAATACTTACGTGCAATTTTCTCACTTGCGGTACCTCTATAACATATGCTACTGGCCCTGATCTAGCTTAAGACAGCTTTTGGTGTTCATTTACTTGTCTTGTCTATCTACAGGGAGTTTAGGAAGTATCTGATACAATCCAAAGGTTTATTTCGACATCCCTGTACACCTTGGAAATTGTGTGAATTTGGACCAAAGATTTCATGATTTTTATACAAAACTCACTTGAACTTCTCATTTCTTCTTATTGTTTAGTGGATGGCAGATGAAGGTTCGACCCAGAGCACAGCCACTGATAGTAACATCACCACAAGAAGCCAGGACGTGACATCTCCGTCGCCCCCCAAAGCAGAAGCGGTAGGTGAGTTGAAAATTATTACATCTATCTACTATCTATCTATATAATTCAATTCTGTTTGTATAGTGGATGTGGAGTGATCCGACAATGTAAATGAAAATGACAATTAGAAGGTGAAGGGAAAACTCTCAAGAGATAGGTGTTACATCTCAATTTTTTTTATTATCATTCAGTGGGTGTATTTCGATACATTTCGACGGTAGCCAGCCATCTTTTACACGGAAAAATGTTTGAAGCGGTTCACAGAGAAAAATTTGCTGTTTATATGTCCGATGTTGAAGAAGAGAATGTAAACAGCAATTTTTTCTCTGTGAACTGCAGCAAATATTTTTTTCCTGAAAAAGATGTCTGGCTCCCGTCGAAATGCATCGAAATACACCCAAAGAATAATAATTTAAAAAAATCGAGACGTAACACATATCTCTTGAGTCTTTCTCTTCACTTTCATCTACATATATCTTCTGTGGTGTCTGTCACTGTGGTTGTTTGCCTGTTTGTCTCTCATGCTATATGAACTACATAAACATGGACGCAGTCCAATCAAATTTAGCAAAAGTACTCAATGGACCTAGAGTAAAATTTTAGAATGAAAAGTTTTTGAATTACTGGTCAAAAATGTTCTTGTTGGGTCCGCCTTTGCAATATGGTTCTGTTCATCTGTATGTGATTTCCAAGTAGCTTGAGCAGTACACTGTAGCCAGATGTATTGAGTAATGTAACCCTGGAATACGTTAATCAAAAGAATGCAAAGAAGAGTCTGCATGATTGCAACTGAATAACAATAGTGCTGGGTCTGTATTCGCGCTCACCTCAATAATAATGATCTAATTTATATATTTCTATCTATCAAAGTGATCTGAGGTATTGAGTCCAAAGGTATTGAACTAAGGTACCGCTAAAACCAGTTTTGAGCTCCTACTAACGCTTTCTGCAGGAACTACCATGAAACTTAAATTGATACTGGGCCCGTTTGTTCTTCATCAATCCACATAAAATTCTTGAAATACAGAATATAGAATAAACGATAGAAAATGAACGAAGGAAAGGAAAGAACGAAATTATTTTTAGCAAATGCAAATTAATCTGCTTCAAAAACAGGATCTGTTCAGTCAACATAAACCCACTCATTTTCATCTGAAGAAAATTCACCTACGCAATGAAAATTAAAACAAAGCACAGGGGAATGGTAAACTAATTTATAAGTTTTTAGATTGAAAACTACCCCTTAAAATAGCCGGTTTTCTGGAAGCCAGAGAAATGGTTAGCTACCGTGACTATAACACCAAATAGAGGAGGCTGTGGGTAGTCTACCCCTTTCTGCGCTCAAAGCAGCGTGGGAAATATTTCTATAGATTTATAGGAACCATTCATGCTTTGAACTGAGCCAAGTTTGTACTATCAATAAGAATAGACGGTTTGTCTCATAACTGACCTAGTGGCACAGAACTAACTTGCCCCATGTCGGTACAGGACAAGTCGGCCATTCATTATCAATAAGCAGAAAACTAATCACAACGACGCTGAGCAGTGAGACTTTTGTATCTTTTTATGCACCCCCCCCTCAAAAAAAAAAATCAAGAAAATAAGAAACATTAAGTTGTGATGTTAACAGCATCAAGACCTTTGCGCGGGGTATCATTATATATTTCCTTCTGTGGGCACAGTAAAAATTGAAATAAAATGAAAGGACTTCATCAAATTCTTCCAGACTCTGATTTGAGAGTAAGCAATCTCCGTCATTTCCTTGTGATCAAGATACAAAATCAAACTAAAACAACCAGAAAAGAAAATAACACTTTTGCACTAATTTGGCTCTGAACGACTAGAAGAAACAGGGTCCATTTAGCCCGACGAGAAAGGGACCAACTTGTCCCGACACAGACATTTCTATTTTGTGCTGACGCACACGATTGTCAACGGATTGAGCAAATTTATTTATAATGATCAAAATCAATTTTCAGCACTCACCTAAAAAATCTACAACACGCATGCGCCATATTTCCAGTGCAAGAGAGCGGGTGATCATATGACTTAGCCATGTGACCATTTGAATCGCTGAGGATTCAAATAAGACTGCAGACCGTTTTTACACACGGTACGCCAAACGCAGTCTCCTCTATAGATATACATCGGGGTGGAAGTGACAATGGATAGAATTCATTTATGTTTTTTAAGTTGATTTATGTTAACCTAGGTTTATTTGAACGTTTTATTAATGACATATCTTTATCTAGATATTTTGGATAAGAAATTGCTCTGTCCGTGCGAGGATAGGGGTCTGGAATTCCTGGATCCGCGCTTGTAATGAACTAAAAAGCCTGAAATTCGTTTCTATTTTGTCTCTTTTTTTTAGGATTCATAAATAACCAGGAAAGACTGTTGAACGCTGTAGCGCTAATAAAGGAAGTTTTGGAGAGTACCAATACCTCAGAACAAAACAAAGAAGCCAATAAGACGGATCTGTTCAAACTGTCCCGAGAAGTTTTTCGTCCAGGGCAAAAAAATCGTCTGACCAGTGGCTTTGGTCGAATATATGACGATGACGAAGACGAAACAGAAAAAGACGAAAATGGTTTTAATGAAAAAGGTGAAAACTAGTCCTGCCTCTCTCCCTCCCTCTCTCTCTCTCTCTCCCTCCCTCTCTCTCTCTCTCTCTCTCTCTCTCTGTTGTTAAGCCATTAAGCAATTGCGGAAATAGTCAAAATGGAGGGAAATAATACTTTTTCACAATTGGGGGGCAAAATTGAAGAGTATTTTTTCTTACTCGGGGTGGGGGATGGGGTGTTAAAATCGAGGGGTTGATTTATTTTCTTCTTTTATGGGTCAAAATCGATGAGAACGTTTTTCCAATTTTGTGGGACAAAATCGACGAATTTTGATTAAAAGAGAAGGGAACGTTTTTCCTCTCTTACGGGTCAAGATCGAAGACAATTTTTTTTCTTTCTTGATGTCCAAATTGAGGACCTGACGATTGATAGGGGGCGTTATTTTTCATTTTTCATTTTGAGAAGTCAAAATCAAGTAGATATTTTCAAAATCGAGGGTGAATTTTTTTTCTCAATTTTATGGGTCAAAATCGAGAGGGGAATGTTTACTTTCATTTTTTAGGGATCAAAATAAAGTGGAAACTCTTTTCACTTATAGGGATCAAGATCGGAGAGGATTTTTTTTACATTTGGGATTCAACTCGAGGGGGGAATTAGCTTTCAATTTCAGGGTTTGACATCGAGAAGAAACTTTTTCCCACTCCTGGGGTCAAAATCGAGAGTGAATTAGTTTTTTCGTTTTAAGTGGTCAAAATTGAGGGGCGACATTTTCTTAAATCTTTTATTGGTCAAATCGAGGGGAAACTTTTACCCCTTTCAACATCACCCCCCCCCCTTCTGAACATCACTCTCAACAATTGGGGAACGGGTTTTTTTCTTATACTTTTCAAAGGTCAAAATCGAAGGGATTTTTTTTTAATAGATCAAAATCAAGTGGCAACTCTCCCCCTTTTAAACAGTAACTCGTCCCCTTTTCAACACAACCTTCTGCGCCCGTTTTTCCTATTTGCCAATTTTTTTAACTTTAGCCCCCCCCCCTTTTAACATTACCCCTTTTTCTTAGCAATAGTCCCCTTTTCCTCAACATTCCACCCTATTTTCTTTCTTACCATTTTTTAACAACAGAACTCTCTTTTTTTCACATCTACACCCCTCTTTTTCTAACATAAACACTCGTTTTTAACTTTTAATGTAATAACTTCAAATCCATCATCAGACCAACTTTGTACGGTTTTGGGATCGAATTAAGAAGTTTCAGTACCAAAATAATCGAATAACTTGAAATCAGCCTCTAGACGAAATTCAGCTGGTCTTGGGAAATAATTAGGGAGCTTCAGGGCCAAAGTAATCAAATAACTCAAAATCCGTCACCAGATAAAATTTGACTGATAGTGGGATGAAATTAAATAGTTTTAGTATTGAAATAATCAAATGATTTCGAATCCATCAATAAACTAAGATCCTAGGAAAAATGAATTAAAATTCTTTAAGATTTTTTCAATCCAACGTTCATGTCCATATTTATGTTGTATAATTTGTAAGGTTTTGTTATAAGGAAACTGTCACCCAGAACTTTCACCCAAACTGTCCGAAACATAGGTTTCTTCAGTTTTCGAGTTGATCTTTCTGTCCGATTGGCTATGTATGTATCACACATATAGAGCTAGAGCGCTGTAAATTTCAACATCTAATCTTTACCATGTCCGAAAATACAGACTTTTTTCAACTTATTCACTTATCATTTTTTCAATTTTTTTGATTGATCACCCACAACTCGGCATGTTGCCAAAGTGACGGTTTCTATTGAATGACGAACTAAATCTGACTTTTCTAAATTTTCCAGTACCAAATTCTTTATGTTTGGTACCGAAACACTTTGTTTGGTACCAAATTTACTCAATTTGCTTAAAAATTACGAAATGGCAAATCCATGTAGATGCTTCCGATGGCCTACGAGCATCTCTAGTATCAGTTGCTGTCACTGGCTGACGGGCTGACATACCAAAATCAGAGTAGCGTCCCTGGCTCAGAGATGCTGATTAAGATTTATAATCTAGATGTTTTTGGTTGCATCTTGATGTCAGAGATTATTATTTAGATGTTTTTCAATAAAAAGAGCATTTTTTATTTCCAACTCATAGGAATGAAATGGGTAAAAAAATTTTTTTATAAAACAAGTAATATTCTTTTGTAGAATAAGTTATATTCTTTTAACAAAATAAGTAATATTTCTTTAATGAAATGAGTAATATTTTTCTAGTTAGATAAGAAATATCTTAATAATAAAGTAAATGTTGGAGATTGAAGTCACATTTAATTCAATAATAATATGTGAAATATTTCCCAGATTTAGATATGTCTATCAATAGAATCTAGATGTTTCTAAGTGCTTTTGACTCAATTCTAGATGTAAACTGCGAAGTAAATCTAGCGATACTGCCCTTGCAAGATCAAGAGAAGAACTAGCGTATCTATGGTCTGACTTTTGAGGGTTTTTTTTAATATCTTACTGATGAGAGTCAGAAGTAAAAAATGTTTCACGTATTTTCCAGCCCCGAACTATGCAGATCACGCAGAAAAGCAAATGAAATTGAAGAAAGCCTTTTGGGATACAAATCGAGATAAATACCTGAATAGTCTTTCTTCTTCGGGAAAAAATGCACCGGGCAACCAGTTGACATCGGACAACCAACAGGACACTTTCGACAGACACCACGATAGACCACAGGAAGAGATGGAAGAACGTCCCCCCAGGTACAAAAGGAAACGGGAAGGTAATAACCTGAGCCAGATGAAGATAGCACCGGACCAGCAGTATATGTTATAAAGGGGGATAAATGAACTAAATGTAGAGGAAAGCGTGCATCTTTTACTTGTGCAGTAAAGTCATAATTTTTTTCAATTCGCTGTAATAATAATATTTGCCAGATTAACACGACTAATATGTTAATACTTCAGGAAATAGAATTATTCTGTTATCGGTTCTATCTTTGTGCTGCAGCAATGACTTCAGTTTCAAATACCTACGCATGTATGCGTCGTAAATGATACTGCACTCCCATTAATTACTTTGTTAAAATATTAACCCCAATTAAAGGAAGTAATTAGCTGAAATCACTAATCTCAAACACTTAGTCGTTCATGAAAGTTACAGAAAAGATAGAGTGCTTTAGTATTAGAGCAAGAGTGAAATCATTGAATCTGAACTAACAGCTTACAAGCTTTTAGCGCGGGACATTGTAATTGCGGGGCTCATAGCAAGTGCTACTTAACATTAAGCCTGAATATGAGAGACATGAAGGCAGTAATACACCGTTTAGAGCTACATTCACTGCAGAGTACGTCTCCAGATTTTAAGGATTTTTTTATAATAAATCTAGTTGTGTTAGATTTCCGAGATAAATAATCTTTAATGTTTTTAGGGGTTGCTTATCCATCGTGATAGTGCTCAATATCTTGGAATTGTGCGTAAATTCTCTCTCTCTTTCTCTCTCTCTCTCTCTCTCTCTCTCTCTCTCTCTCTATATATATATATATATATATATATATATATATACAAATATTTGAGCCTTTTGTTTATTTGTTTATTGGTGCTCCTCTCTGCAAGAATTACAAAGCTTTTCGACCTGGTAATCTCCATTTAGACTAAGGAGAAGTCATCTTGAACATAGGCAATATGAAGTTGACCTCACAGGTCATTCAAGTTCATCAAGAGTCATTTCTTTTTCATTTCTAGCCAATATTCAGAGTTGTGGGCCACAAATTTGCATCAAGGATGTTGAAATTTAACATGTGGATACATCTTCGCTCGACAAAGCTCGCAATATATGTGACGTTGACTTTTGAGATCATTAAAAGTCATCAGAGGTCAGATCTGGTAATCTTTTGCCATTTTTTATGGTTCACAATTTTGCGCCAAAGTGCAGAATTTGAGCATATGGGTACATCTTCCCACATCAAAGGTAACAGGCTAAGCTAGGTTGACCTAGGAGATCATTTAACGTCACCAGAGGTCAATTCTGGTCATTTCTATTTAGAATTTTAGACAAATCTGCATAGAGATAAATCATTTCTCGGTGAAGGTCAAAGACAATGCGATATTGACCCCCGAATCCATTTGAGGTCATTTGAAGTCATTTTTGGTCAATTCTAGTCAGTTTTCCAATTCATTGACCGCAATTTAGCACCTATGAAACTGAAATTAGGCAAGTGGATTCTTTCACCGTTAAAGTATTTAGAAATGTGATTTTACATCGGGGTCACTGGAAATCACCGTACGTCATGTCTAGTCATTTCTGGCGAATTTTCCAACTTGTTGGCTGTAATATTGCGCTTAGGATGCAGAAGTTTTTCATAGAGGTACCCCTTTACACAGAACTATAGAAGATGTGATGTTGATGCTGGTGATCACTAGAGGTCACTTGAGCTAATTTCTGGAAATTGTAATAAAGCACAAAGGCAATCCCTCAAGATCGCTGGCCTTTACCTGAGTTCTCCGCGTTAGGATTAGATCCTTGGTGGAACACTTGTGTTGAGTATCCAGAAGTCCCGTCAAACTAAGAGACAGCATCATCTGTTTTTTTTTTTTTTTGTACATCAATATATTTCTTCCGTTACTATTACTTTTTCATGTGTGTATACAGTGAGTGTAAATCATAGTTTTTTTTCATTGGTTTGGTTGTTTAAGAAGAAATATATTTTCTATTTTAGTATTTTAATTCATTTCTCCTTCAGGAGACATCGGGAATAACCTGCTAGGCTAGTATCCGTAGTCCAGAGGTAGGATATCAGCCTCCGAGTCTGAAGTAAAGATTTCAATTCTGCCTCGCAGTATTGGATGGGATAATGGAAAGTCTATAGCCACACTGAAGAGATGTAATACATCGAAACAGCTGTCTGTGGATGACACAATAATATATATATATATATATATATATATATATATAGAGAGAGAGAGAGAGAGAGAGATAATGAGATGCGACTAAGGTTTTATTAGGACCGGCACCTACACATACAGCATCTCGCCAAAGTTTGGAAAGCCCTGGTAATTTTGCGGTATTATTGAAACCTCTGGTGTTTTTCTTATTTTTCTCTTGTTGAATTCACGAAAAATTCCATTTTTTCCAATTCTAACCTCTTCATCGAAGATTTCCACTGCAGTTCAGTTAACATCTGGCAATATTACATTCAGAGAGTTTCAAATAACCACCTGAGACTGAAAGGGGGACAATTATTGAATTGAAACGTGCAGGCAAGAATCAATGAAATATGCCAGGAATTGAAGACATCAAAATCTGATGTTTCAATGATCTGTGGTAGATAATCATTTGAGAGCAAAACAGAAATGTTCAAAGCAATCAGTGCGTACCAGAAGCTAATTGGAAGGATAAGTATTTGTCACCCCGTTCCTTGCTGCAATGCAATCCAAGGGTCAGCTTTCTCCATTACAAACAGTTTCATTTGATGCGTTATATCGTATTCTGTAAAAGGGATCATGACATGAAGGCTTGAAAAAACTGAAAAAAACAAAACCAAACACAAACATTGATGACAAAGAACCATTTGTTGAAGGGTAAGAAATTATGTAAGTGAACGAAGGATTGAACTGTGGAGGATTGGTCATCGATAATGTGGTCTGATGAATCCAATTTTTATCTTTTTGAACAATTTAGTTGGCCTGTATAAAGAACACAAAGATCAGATCCAACCAGTTAACAGTTCAAAGAGCCAGCAATAAGAAACCTTCCTCGTGTCATGATGTGGGGGCGCTTCTCTGATGGTGCTTGGGGAGCTTAGCTGTTTCTGCCACTAGAACTGACTTTGAATCCAAAGAGGTACTTTGCTGTCTCGAAGTCACATCTATGACCATTATTACCGATACGAAACAGCGTCATTTTTATGCTTGCTGCTGCTCCGTGTCGTACTACTAAACCTGTAAAAATGAATTCAGGATAATGATGTTGAGCTCTGAGAACAGCTACCAAACTGAGAGGAACTTTGGAAAGAAAGATTGCACCAATGCAAATTACCAGCAATGATCCTCTGAAAGAAGTAATAAAGTATATTTGCAACATCTTTGCAGCACCACTACCTTCCAGAGTCGAGGAAATGATCGATAATTGCACACAATGAAATTTTTAATAAAATCTCATTTTCATGATTTTGGGGATGGGATTTCCAAACTTTTGCAAGAAACTACACATAATATTTTTTCGTATAGCGGTATTCAACGACGCCTAGTGATATTTCAAAAGTCCCAGAATGTAGCTGCTAGATGAGATACGTAACGCTAATCCATCCATCCCATCTTGTTGAGGCTCAACAGTGACATCATATATTTTGAAACGATCGTTGGCTCGATATTTTGAATTTCGGCGAGTTCGGCATTTTCTGGGAGCGTATCAAGAATGCCAAGCGGAACTTTATTGTATTACTGTCTTTCAGGAATGGACGATGGGGTGCTGAAAGGTTCTCGGTTCTGCATGGTTCAGTCAATGATATGAAAGAAATTCAAAAATAAGCGCAAGGATTCTGCAAATTGGCACTTTACAATATAAAAGAACACTCTTCCCAGCAAGTGACAAAATAACGCTCATATTTTTGGGAGTCCATAGGACCGAGGACATTTCCTTCTTGGTCGGGCCGAAAACATTTCAGCAGCCCTTTGTATAATTTGCTTTACGCAATCCGCCTTGTTGAAGATCTTGCATAATTACCAAATGAAAACTTAGTGAAATGTAAATTTACCCTTTTTTCAAAGAATTTCTTCATCACTTAAAAAAATCATGTCGTTTCATATGACTGGTCTAAAGATTCGCATTTCATTCAGGATAAATCTTTGTATCATTGCAGTTGCCCAAATTGTTGCCGTGAAATATAATGTAAAATCTTATGTGGATTCTCTTGTTCATACCGGTCACTGGTGGAGTGCTCGTTTCAGGATCGGTAGACGGTGGTTTAATCCAATAACGAGTAACTTAAAAAAATGTTACTCAATGCTTCTTCAGAAAGCAACTAAGAATGGGATTGAGGAACCCCTCCATTGGGTTAAGGATTATAGCCAAATCAGGTTGGATACACTGAGGATATGCAACGTCGGGCCCTAGATCGAGGAATACCAGATGCCGTTTGCAGAATAGAATTTCGATAGGCCTGACAAGCTGGAAGTTGACTTAACTAACAATTTGCTGTGTGCATCAGACCCCACAACACCCTCGATCAGGATATAAACGGAGAATGATACATACATACATAGAAACTCGTGTTCATTGCTTAATTCAACAACTTGTACTCAACCAGTGGTCAACCTGAGGTAACGGCGTTCCTTTACTTTGGGGGCAGCGTCTCCCCACTCTCTGTATACTAAAAAAATCTCTGTTTTAACTGTCCGATATTTTTTTTAGCCGATACACGGCCTCAAAATATGCTTAAATTTGGTTAAATTGCAATGGGATTCTCGGACGAGGGGGTTGACTTGCATTACGTTCGGTAACATTTTTTTTTAGCACCACACCGTTGTTTTTTCAACTCTCATGTGAAAAGAATTCTTCAATTCAATTGAAATCTTTTTGTTTTGTATTACATGGGAAGGAAACCTAGAAGCCAGCCCATCCATGACCAGATCTGTAAACGCAAGCAGCATTCCAAGCACAACAGAATGTAAGCAAATCAATTGCCTTTTCAGTCCTGAAGGGAAAACCCCTCTAAAAAAATAACTAGCTGTATACACGTCTGTAGGACGGGTATTTAAGGTTGGTTATTTTGAATATAATGATTTGTAATTATTATGAAAATATCTAAAAAAGATAAATAAAAGAATTATTTATTCTATTTCTATTCAAAGAGGTTACCTACCTTCACAATATATTTTCGAATTGTCTCCCCCTTTGTACAAAAACTTCTCCATTATGATATAGACATTTATCACAGAATAGGTCGGAATGATTTCCGAATTATGATAACTTTCTTTGTGTGTTTTCCATTTGTTTTTGTTTTTTGTTGTTGTTTTGCTGTTTTTCCCCTCTTCTGTTAGCCACTGCTAACAGCTGGGGTCATAGATCTCATATTTCTAGCACTTTTCTCATTATTCTTGCAGTTCATAGCAGTGCTATGGTCTGTACAGTCTTAACCCTTCCTTTTACCCCTAGTTCTTCCAATCTTGCCTTCAGTGTCTTGGCACAGTTCCGAGTGCACCTATCATTTCTGGTACTACCCTCACTTTCATGTCCCATACTTTTCCCATTTCTTTTGCCAGATCCTAGTATCTTTCCAGTTTTCCATTCTCTTTCCTGTTTACACTGTGATCTACAAACACAGCCACGTATATTATTCGGTAGGTTCTTCTCTCCTTGTCTACGATTACTAGGTTCGGTCTTTTGGCTTGGATAGGGTGGTCAGTTTGGATATCCAAGTCTCGAGGTAATTTGTGGTTTCCATTCTCCACGGCTGTCTCTGGTTTGCGCTGGTACAACTTTTCCGTATGGTTAAATCCCATTCGTTTATTCAGTTCCCAGTGTATCATCGTTGCTACTCTATCGTGTCTGTGTTCATACTCTTTCTGGGCTAGTTGACTACATTCACTAGTTATGTAGTTTCCAGTTTCCCTACATAGGTGACATATGCTGTTTGTCTATGTTCAGCCGATTTTTGTTTTAATATAGTTTGCTCTGATGCCATGATGGGTGATTCTGTTTGTCGCTTCAGGTTTCCTTTTCGTAGCCATGTCCTCGTCTGCCACATTCTATATCTGTCTTTTGAAGTCTCCTTATATTCTCTTCTGTTCCCTTTTTTCTTTCCTTGTTTGCTGTGCTACTCCATTGTTTCTTACCTTTTTGTTGGTCGTTGCGCGTCTTTGGGCACTCTTCATGATGTCTTCACTGTTTGCTTGCACATACTTTTCAAGACCTGCTTTGGCCTTCTGGACACAGTTCTGTATGCTGATGAGTCCTCTGCCGCCGCCTTTTCTCTTCAGTCTATCCGTGTCATCTCTGGGGTGTAAGGCTTTGTGCATTGTTATAAGAATCCTTGTTCGTTGGTCCATTGACAATAATAATAATAATAATAATAATAATAATAATAATAATAATAATAATAATAATAATAATAATAATAATAAATGGATTAAAGGCTGAAAAGGTGGGTCTCATACTGGCAGTCAATGACCAGAGCCTAAAAACACGAAACTACAAGTCTAACATAGTAAGAAATGGGACTAGCCCTAAATATAGACTATGCGATGATAAGATCGAAACCATTCACCATATTGTAACAAGGTGCTCGGTCCTTACAGCAAATGAACATAAGATGAGACACGACAGAATTGGACATCTGCAAATATAATTCACTATACGTTTATAACTGGTACGAACACTGGTCTGAACCAGTCACAGACGCAGGATGATGATGATGATGATGATGATGATGATGATGATGATGATGATGATGATGATGATTGAAAAAAAATAAAACTGTAAAAAATAACCACGCTAAGACTAGAGACGTATCATTGGCAAATAAACATTTCGGATAACAGTAATATCCTATTTAGTGCTACACTGTTTCGTGCTCATTCACTGTAGCACTCTTTTCCCAATATTTTTTCTAATTAATTTAGTTATGTTAAATATCTGAAATTAACAATGAATGATGAAAGACTCATGGACAGTCTCCGAAATAACTGTGTACTGTGCACTTCGGTTAAAGTGCTATGTGTATAAGAATAAACAGGTACACAATAATTCATCAAGTAACGATATATGTATCGTCAAACATCGATATTCCACGAGCTCAAAAAAGTAACTACCTGATGGAATCATCATCATCATCATCATCATCATCATCATCATCATCAGTAGTAGTATTTTAACGTTTGTCGTTGAGTACAGACCTTCCCTTAGATTCACCACACCTCTCAATCATGGGCGTCGTGGAGCCAATACTTTCTGGACTTGTATAGTTTGTCTCTCCATCTTGTATTCTGCCGGTTTCGATTTCGCATCTAATCCCTGGGGATCCCATGTTGTGAGTTATGATGTCCATCGGCTGTCTGCGATTTTGCAACATGCTCAGCCCATTGTCATTTGAGTTTTCTAATGGATTCTATGATGTGCTGTCTTATGATCTATCCATGTGAGGTTGAGCATGATTCTTTCATCTTGCATTGTTTTCAGTTTGACAACCAGTCTCTTTGTTAGGTTCCATGTTTCAGCTCCATAAGTGACTATCAGGTGAATACATTGGTTGCATGCCCCCCCCCTTTTTACACAGATCTGATTCATTCCACTTAGTTCAGACTCAACAACGATGTCCCATAATTCAAAACGATTGCTTGCAGAATCAAAGTTTATGTTATGTCACAATAACACGCCATGCCGTTGTTTCGTTGAGGGATGCATTTTCAGGAGCTAATCTAAAGCGATAAGTGGTATTACTCTAATAGTATAAAACACAAATAGTCAGAGAATCAAGCTAATTCTGATAGATAGATTAAATCTTTTTAATTTCATAAATGAATCAGATATTGCTAATTCTCTTAAAAGAATTTAATATTGCTGTGAACGAATTGAATATTAATAATTCCTATAAGTGAATTAAAAAAATTACAAATGATCATAAATTGAATAAATGCTCCAAATTACGATAAATTAATGCAATATTGATAATTGACATAAATGGATTATTTCTTATTATCATAAATCAATCAAATATTGCTGATAATCATAAATGAATGAAAATTTTGCCATTCATTGTGATCAATCAATTAATGATTGCTAATTACCGTATGAATAAATGAATCAAATCTACGTATCTCTGGAACGGTAAGTATTATTAATGTTTTACGTATCAATGCAATTTTTTATAACCTGTCGCCATTTTTTTTTATTTTTTTAGCGGCGACCAGTTCCACAGAAGACGAAAAGAGTTTCGTCCGACGTCACTTGCTGCTCAACCGTAGAGCAAGATTTGGACAAAATTCAAGAAGCGGAAACGTTTTTAATATCAGGAGAAAGGTGAGAGAGAGAGAGAGAGAGAGAGAGAGAGAGAGAGAGAGTCTATATGAAAACTAAAGTCTATGAGAAATTTGAAAAGTACCTCAACTTATGGGAAGTATGAGTGGCGTAGGGGGTAACTGAATGGGTGAGCCGGGTTCAAACTCTGGTCAAGGCTATTCAAGTTCACATCGCCTTTGGAAAAGCACGGATCCATCTCTTCTCCTTCGTCTATGGGTAAAATAGCCTGGGGAAAGGCAACCAGTCTAGGAGAAGGACAACTCTGATTTCAAAGTGGAGCCCCTTCAAGGCAGGTAGATGCCAACTGTGACACACTTCCGGCAGACCCTGCAGTCAAGCTAATGCCAAGCGTTTTGCGTTCCGCTTTGGAGCTGAAACATGGAACCTAACCAAGAGACAGATCCGTAAATTGAGAACCATGCAACGTGCACATGAAAAAATCATGATGGGCCTCACATAGAGAGACCTCATGATAGCACAGTACATCCGAGAAAAGACAAGAGCCAGGAACATCATAGAATCCATTAAAAATCTCAAATGGCAGTGGGCTAGCCATGATGCAGGAATGTTGGACAACCGATGGATATCGTGACTCATGACATGGATCCTCCGAGATCACATACGCAACCGAGGCCGGCAGAATATTAGAGACGAGCTAGACAAATCAAGAAAGTACTGGCTCCACGACGCCCATGATAGAGAAGTGTGGCAAATCCTGTGGAAAGTCCATGTCCAACGACGGAAGTTGAAAGACTGATGATGATGATGATGATGACATCAAGGAGGCTGCAAGGAAGAGGACCATGTCGACTGGGCATCGCTTCCAGGCTTCAGGGTCGTTCTATTATCGAGGCAGATGGATGCTTTCCCTAACCTTTTAGTTACCAATGCAACATTAGAATTGTGAAACTCTTGGGTGAATATGTGAATATTCTTGCATTGTAATTTTATTACGTGCGACAAATGTTACAAGGTCTATGGAAGCTAGATTCACTTTCTTTCAGATCACACTGGAAAAGATTGAAATATACATAGAGAGAAAAGAGTGAGAGTATGAGTGTGCGAGATAGAGAGGTTTATGATATTTATATTTCTGACTTTTTCCATAACGTCACATAGAACTTGTTACGCACACACAATAGCGCAGGTTTTGAGCAGAATCTGTTTCTGTCTTGTGTTACAGAGAATCGGTGAATTAAACTTCGATACAGGAGAGAGAATTGAAAGGAATAGCGATACACGACGTTGTGGTGGCAACGGGATTTTCAAAAGAGATGTTTTTGGATGCGATATGTGAAAGAATGGACCCGAAAGAATCCTGTCTGATAATTCCAAACAACCAGGAATTCTTGAAAATAAATTACTACAACCAATCAGCAACTTCACTTTCTAAAAAAAATTTGCACAAAATGACGTGACACACACACACACATCCTCAAAAACGGGGCTACATCAAAACGCTACAACACACACACACACACGTCTATCACAAAAGAGACCACATCAAAATATCGTATTACACATACACATTTTCACAAAAAAAGGACTGCATCAAAATATATTTCACTCACTCATTCTCCCACGCACACGAATGCACGCACACATACACACACGGCAGAATGCAAGTATAAAAACATTCGCCAACGTACTTCATTGGCCCAGAATTCGTTCCGTGGCCACAACAAATATACAAAGCGTCCAATGTCTGACGTCATCTGGGCAATTTTTGAAATTGTCCATACGTACGTGTGAGAGTCCCCGCACTGAACTCGAATGTAGGTCATATTCTGCCCTCGTGGGCGGATGGATAAACATTATACTTACTCTAACGTAACAGTGAAATGAGATCAGTTTTATCGGCCGTGTTATATTGTTAAAAGTTGTTATCAATGGGCAGTTGTCCGGTGTTTAGAGACTGGCATTGACGGTATAAGGTGACCAAATTAGTTTGATTTATTGATATCTAACACTATTGATATTATTCTTAAATGTAACCCTATCGTGTTAACATTTAATACTAAGGTTAAATTACATAGTTGTGAAAGGAACATATCTATTTGATAGTAGTTGTAGAGACTGAAAGATCGTTTCGCTCAGGCACAATCGCTGGTTCTAGTTTTAGATCTCTAAGAGCTAATTATTGCATTCCATCACTGTTGTTTGGAGATATAGAAAAAGTATGACTTCGATAGAAATCGAATCGACCCTTTCTTTCCCTCCTAGATTCGGCACAAATATTGTTGCAAAGCGAATGCGTAAGAGATATATCCACGTTTACATGCGGCAATTAAAGGTGCAAATGCAATTTAACTCAACTTGGGCCAATCTTTCTTATCAGAAAGATATGCCCAGCATTAGATCGATACATTTATATTGGATAATAGTGAAGGTGTATTGTGAATCAGGGAAGTAGAATGTTTTTCACAGAATTTAGCCAAAATCAACCGAATAGAGAAGTTTAAAACCAGAAGTTGTGTTTACGATACGCCAGACGGAAAGAAATATGAAAGTCAGATTAGAACAACTTAAATTTTAAATTCTATTTTTCTATTGAAAGAATGTATCGGTATTAAAAGAATGTGGATGATGCAGTATGGTTCACGCCACGTATTGGTATGCGAAGATATTAACGCATGGATGCGGTGTCACGCAAGGTACCACGTGTTTTGATACATAGAACTACGTCACCTGGCGGAGTTGAAAGAAAAAACAATGAAAACTAACCTGGATTTAAAATAGGGATCAGACGGGCCCAAAACAAGAAAACTTCAAGACAACATAAGCACCTACGACTGGCCCGACGCCGAAGGGCCATGAAGTACCCACATGGGAATGTATCACCGAATCAAAGTTTGTACAGTTGCAAATGTATGACGTTACGATAGTTTGATGTTTGTTTTTGCAGATAATGCCTGTATAGTTATGCATTACGTTATTTTCAAGTCCGCTTACGTTTGATTGACATTTATGAATAATAGCTACGTCTACTCACATCTTTTCTTTTAAGAAAAGAAGAATTTCCCTGAGTATGCTACTCAAAAAGTCCAATAAATCGAATGTTTTATGTATTAAAAAAAATGACTTCATTTTCTCCAATGAAATCCGTTGTTCTAGTCATTGTTCTTTGCATAAAAAAAACAAAACAAATACAGCAAACGAAAGGAGAATGAAACCCAAACGAGATCCGATAATGTATCGGAAAGCAACAACACATATTCGATAAGGCGATCGAAAGCAACTGAAGATTGTAATAGGATTTATACCAAGTTCATAATGAATCACTAAAATAGATTATCTCTGGTCCTTTTGTATAAACGATACAAAATTATAAAAACTCATATACTGGACACCCAAGTTTAAAAATTCCTAAACCTTTTATCTGCACACATCTACATTCACAGATAATACAAATCTTCCTTGTTACATTTGCTTCGAAATTGTGTTGTATGATACACATCATCAACCTAAAATCGCATCGAACATTAACTTTATTCTATAGCTATGTAGTAAACCAATTTGCAAAAACATGTGCATTCTTCTCTCTACTAATTTAACTGCATTGATCTGGTAAGCGTAATCTTGTTGCGTTACATTCGTATTAGTATCTTCATTCAGCATACAATTGCATTTTATCACTTTTCACTCAAGTGTTGCACGTAACTTGGATACAATTTTTTTTGCCTACAATTTAAAGAGAAAGAGAGAAATAACGAATCTTAGTTACCATGCACATAAACTATTGCCTATCCTATATCTTCAAGCTAGCAGTATCGAACAAACGTGCAGATTATGTAAACTTTGTACCGCCCTCTTCAAACTAACAAATTAACTTAGTATTTAATTGTTAACCTGGTAGGGTCAAGTTTTAAGGTAATAATTGGATCAGATAAATTTAGACGTTAATTTAACTCCTCACTGCTACAAGATCGACCAGTCACCTCATTTACTTTCCTTCTTCATCCCCTACAATTAGGGTCCGACCTGTAGCATTGAGGTCCCCTAATTACTCCACAACGGCTCGGCTATGCTACATCTAGCTATAGAAAATTTGATAACGTTCTGATAAGTGTTGAAAATTGTGGAAGGAAAGTTATTTTACTATGTATTCGCTATTTAGCAAGAGTTAGATGTAAGAGGTCCTGAAGTGTACGTTATTTAAAGAAGTTGACAGGTGTTGTTTAACGGAGAGTACTGAATACTGCTTGGTTGTATTTGTATGCTGAATTGGTTCGAATGTATGTGTATGTGAGCGTGTGTAGAAATAGCTGAACGAACCCATGCGTTAGTTCGTGTGCATGTATTTATACACATGTGCCGTTGTATGTGTAAACAGCTACGCAGCCAGATTTAAGAAAGACTAATGGCGAAATCTGTCACTTGGTGAAAGAGTTTGTTCTTGATTTCTGTCGACCGCTACTATTTTTGACAGTGGGTGCAAAAGTGAAATGTAAACAAAATATTCAGTCAAAACAATGACATGGATGTAACAGGAGAGAAAGTGGGTGTGAGAGAGACAGAGGTAAAGCTGTATATTGCTTTCGTTACGTCTAATTAAACCGTAATGCGTACCTGATGAGGTGGCCTGCCTCTTTTGTTTCCAGCTAGCCTTATTCATATCTTCCCATTTTATAACCCTGTTGTCTTTCTCTGTTTCTGGTCAAAATTAGTTTCTGTCTTTCTCTTTCTGTCTTCGATACCTACGCATTCCATTTTAATTCATTCAATCTGTTTGTTAATCTTTTTCTTCTATCCATTCTCTCTATATATTTCTTTCATGTAGACAGATTGCCTCTCGCCTCGAACCTTTTTCATGTGTCAGAGGTATGTGATCTCACAAGGAGTGGTTTAAACGCCGACGGGGACAATTTGTGTTCTCTTCATAGTAATGCCCGAAAAAGCATGGACCCATATCTCTCACTGGCTATGGGTAAAATAGTGCAAGGTGAAGTGGGAGTTGTCATTCGGAGTGCTTGTCGCCTTCAAGTCAATCTCACATATTGCAAGCGGGTCGATTAAGTAGTAACATTATATGTGGAGCCCAAACCGGGGCAGCTGAAGTTGCAGCCACCGTAATGATATTACAAACGTACGTTGACCGAAAGATGCGCGTATTGTGTGGACAGAAAAGATCGCTTTGCCAGTTTTTATACACATCTGCCTTGGAGAAGATATATTAGGATAACGGCAAAGAATGGATTATGAGTTAGCTTATATTGGAAAATGTATGCGTATGGTATGGGTTGCTAAAAAAAAATGGGTTGCTAAAAATCTTATCGTTGGCCCAGTTTTCTCCGTAAGTCTAAAAGATAATTGAAAGTGAAGAATTTGGGTACTTTTCCAGGCTTTGTGTCGCCTACACCAGCTCGCACCGGTTGGGATTCCAGGTTAACGTGTGGACAACCGTATTTTCACCTTGTCTAATTTTTGAGTGTTTATATTGGGGCTTGGCTTAAACACACATCTGTTTTTGGATCGAAATCGAAAATAATTGTTGCATTGGTTTGTTTTCAATTTAGGACCCAAATGAATATGTATTGGCCCACTACTAGGTATAAGGTAATATACCATATCTAGGATTTATACTTGGGAATCCAAGAGAATTTCATCAGGGATGAACGAAGTGAACTCATGCAGCTAAGGGAGGGGTGTGTCCGACGTACTTCATGTCCCCATGGGTAATTGAAAAAGAATATGGACAAGTTGGAACCATTTTGAGACATACAAAAATCTTGGAAACCTGGAGACTGGAGTCCATTGGCAGAGAAAATTAAGGGCAATGTTGAATTGTCTATAATTTGGCAGATCCTGGTGAAAGTATTCTGTCGGACGTAGGAATAGCTCTGTAGGGATGGATCAAGGTTTTTTGGTGGTCCAATTTCCCAAATATTTTGCCTCATCTGTCTAATCATACACGAACGAATCACTGTTGCCCCACAAACGTTCCGCTCGACCAACCAACCAAGACTCCAGGCACCCCTGGTCACCTCTTTGGAAAAGCACACCACTAGGTACCATCTAAAACGTTTTTTTATTTTTCTTAAAAACAGTGCTCTTTGGGTCTCCATGGTCTTTTTGAACCAAGAATACCCCATTTTTTCAGATGATTTTAATCTTTTGAATATAAGATATATTTATTTCTGATAATTTCTTTAGATAATTACTTATGATACACGCGCCATCTGTGCAGCTTCATTCATGCGAAATACGGATATATATATATATACATGTATATTTTCATGGTTAGTTTGGGATAATTTGGATTCTTTTATAAATTTAGATAATATTCTTTAAAAATCGTCCTTTGTCCAAGCAGGAAAGGTTGGGCTCTGGATCCCTTGGGCACGCCTTCCTGGATCTGCGTCTGTTATGGAAAAGAAGACAAATATATTATCCTACTTTCTAACTCCTTCGTGGTCATTGGATTCGAGATGTGGTCAAGTTTGAAATTCAGGGCCAGCGAGCACACACAGAAGGTGGCAGGGCACGTGCCAAATAATTTTGAATTCATTCTACGTTTTTATTTTGTATTCGAAAAGTAAGACAGAGTTTATTTATTGTTTTGAGTGTAGCAAATGACAGATCATATCTTATCAAGACGGAAAACCCACCAAAACCCTCCATAGCAACATAACATTTCTGCAAGTGCAAGGAATTACTTATCTGCACGAGGAAGTACCCATGTGACAAAACAGGCGTTCCATGCATAGCAGTAATCACCTGCAATGGGGGAAAGGTCTTATAAAGACGGCTGGTTGGATGGGGGACAAAGATGATGATGATGATGATCATCATCATCATCACCATCATCATCATCATCATCATCATCATCATCATCAGTCTCTTAACATCCATCGTTGGACATAGACCTTGCCAAGGATTCGCCTCACTTCTCTATCATGGGCATCGCAGAGCCAGTACTTTCTGAATTTGTCTAGCTCGTCTCTACATCTAATATTCAACCGGCCTCGGTTCTACATGTGATCTTAGGGGATCCATGTCGTGAGTCGCGATGTCCATCGGTTGTCCGCCATTTTTGCAACATGGCCAGTCCACTGCCATTCTATGATGTCCCTGACTCTTGTCTTTTCTCGGATGTACTGTGCTGTCTTGTGGTCTCTCCATGTAAGGCCCAGCATGATTCTTTCATGGTTTTCAATTGCATGGTTCTCAATTTGCAGATCTGTCTCTTGGTTAGGTTCCATGTTTCAGTTCCATAAGTGACTATTGGGAGGATGCATTGGTTATACACCCTTCTCTTTAGGATTAATGGGATCTTGAATAAACTGTCAGTCAACTGTAGCTCAATTTACAAATTCTCATAAACTGTTGGAGATGGTACGGTTATTGGTTCGTACTGGTCCAGCGACTTTACGAGCGTTATCTACTGCATTCAAGACTACCGTGTTCAGTATTTCGTGCAAAGGTTGGTAACAGAGTTGATGTCTATTCTTTACAGTCAGTGGCCTGTGGCTATCACGAAATTCTGAAATGAAGCCAAGGAAGTGTACTTTTATCATTAATACTACACTGAAATACTTATGATTGACAGTGTCTACACTGTAGATGCTTCAGATACACCTACCCGATTGGAACCCATAGGCAACGTCTCTAAAAGCAGTTTTCACATGTGTTCAGAAGTAGATATTTTGACATTCAAAGCATTTCATTAAAATATGAATCAAGGATCAAAACTTCTACATGCATTCGAAACACAGAATTCGGGTTTTCGTCGTCATTTCCCTTACCTATAGACGAGGGTCCTTTCTCTATCGTTATCTCTTTTTCTAAATTATCTTGCCCTCCTCTTCTACCCGATACCAGAACTGGATCAACTACACTTTTCTTTTCGATTTTTCTCCAGCTCACTTCTGTTTCTTACGCCACTGAACTTACTGTCTTTCTTACTCCCGCCATTAGAATTCTCCTACAGCGTCCCTTTTTTATCAACCACTTTTCATTTTCTTTCTTCTAATGTCTTTTTTTTTAAATTAAGTAGCCGTGACTGGCTATCTCTCTGCAGGGGTTTCAAGAGACCACGCTTTGTATTGTCATGATAAATCTACTTGAGACATTTTCATCACCCTTTTGGCGTCTGTAAAGGGTTTTTCTTTGATCAAGTATGTAAGCATAGTTCACATATGCCCACATAAAAAGTATCTTCAACAAAAAGTTATTAAAAATCAAATCAAAATATGTAAGAATAAAAATGAAGTATCCAATCAGACAGTCCCCACCAGCTCATATATTGTAACATGTTTCACATTTCGGTAATAGTAGTGCTTATACGTAAGTATCGATTTTAAATGTCTAAATTAACAGAATAACATTTGAAAACAGGAATCTTCAAACTTCCACCTCTGAGCCCTCTTGATAAGACAAAGATTTTTCGCCTCTTAAAGAGGGGACTAAATAATCATGTTAATACCCTTTCTTCATAACAGTGAATACTGAGGTGTGTTATAGGTACTCAAACGATACATTAGTTTTTAGTCATAATCTAACGGTTACTAAATATGGAAACGAATGGAGAACCCCCTGAAAAAGTTTTACTAAAAGCTGAAAAAAGAGATAGATTTTGTTTTTAGTTTATTATTAGAGAGGCAGAAATTAAAAAAGTGGCCTGGATGAGGATTTAATAATCATTGAGAGGTAGAGAATGTCAACCACCCTAGTTAGTTTGTACACAGGGAGGGGCATGCGGCTTGGTAGGATAACATCAAAGTTTTTTTTAAAAATGGCCATTTTCAAACCTTTTTCCATTTAAAGTTTGATCTCTTCAAAGTAGATGATCTTGCAGGTAGGAAAAGAATGACTGCTCATGACATTTTTATTTCTGATGCTACAACGTTTATTCACCACTGAAAATGATACACTACGATTCACCCCCCCCCGGTATACTCCGCTTATTTTTTTATGAGACAAAGATTTTTGATCTCACGAAGTGGGGAGTAATCAATTATTCCAATGTCTATGGTTTTATAACAGTGAGTGCTCAGGTGTGTTATAAACCAATAGGTACTGAAACCTGTAGTTTATGGTTTGGATAGTTATTTTCCAAGTGATACTTGTGTCTCTGGGGTTGAGGAATTGGAAGTACTGATTATTTGGAAATGTTTCTTTCGACTCAAAATTGTACCATAATCAGTGGCAGAGCTTGAGATTTTGGGCCCCAGGGTTTTGGGTCTTTGTACTGTAGTTCTCTGGAGAGAAAAAAATTTTCATTAAAAATATTACTGCAAGTTGCAGGTAGCAAACGAGGCAGCCCTCATTCACCTACAATTATAACTGTACGTAAATATTTGCGTACAGTGGTATGCAAATGACCGGGACGCAAATGTTCAGGCGCGCAAATGACCGGTATTCAATTGTCCAGCACCTAGTTGTCCAATACACAATAGACCTGTCACCCAGTTAAGGGTCTGAAACTCGACAACGTCTGAAACCTGGCTATTTTCAAGAATCAAATAATTATCTATAATTATTTTTTATATTTATATTATGAAAATGATCAAATTCTATTCGAAATTCCATTTGAAATATAGATATATTCATCTATAATTTATTTCTTGATCATCTAAAAACTATATCTCATATCTAAACGCATCCTGCGAAATGTCTTGCATCTAAACTGATTCACAGCAGAAACCCGCCACAAATCGGTTTCTACTAAATCCAGTCAATTTATTATCGAATTAGTCGATTTCATTTTTCGTCGAATCAATTTTCAGTGGCTACTTTATTTCGGAATATTTCAAATTGAACATTCGTTACAGTTTGATAATTTTCTATTTTCGAAGTAAATTGTTGACAAATACGGTTTTGTAACTTGAGCCGGCCGGACCCCGCAGCCGACTCCTTGATTGGGGCCCCCTTTAAATATACTTTCTGTAAAAAGTATTTTTCTTAACAAAGTTGCGTTGGAGAGACTCAAGGTTAAATTAAAAGGATGGAAAGATCGTTAAACTTAAATATACATATCTATGAAAATGAAAATGAAAATAAAATCCTGAGACCTATTCAATTCAGGTACAAATTTTTTAGGGATATTTTTCCGTGTTTTTCCTTCCTACATTTCTGTATTAGCTTTTGTCTGACCAAACGATATCACTAAAAGTTCTCTATGATTGTAATTGTATTCTCGTAGAGAGGTGAGTCGTGGGGTGATGAAGGAGCGATTGAATTTTGAACTGGATTCAGGAATTAGTTTCAGATTGAGAGATACTTTAGAGATTTTTGCATGCATTTTCGTATTCGGTCCTGTCCGTCCCCACTATATTTCCACAGGTTCTGAATGGCGCAGCATGTATCAAAGACGATGTGATTAAATTTGGGGGCTGATCCAGAAGTTCGTTTTTGATAGGAAGATAGTTGTCCGTTTCTTTTATACTTCGTGATTTTAACCACAAAATAATAAAAACAGATGCAATCATTTGGATCATAATATGCACGCTTTATTCTCATCATATGGAACATGAAAGTATTTTTGTATGCAGCTATGATTTCTGTTTCAAATACCCTCCTAGAGATACCACATTCCCATTGATTACTGTATAAAAATAATTGAAGGTGATAATTGGCTAGAATGCTAACTTTAAACATCAAGTCATTCATAAAAGTTAAAGTCTGTATAGTAACTACAGAAATGGAGCCAGTGCAGAATCCATGAATCAGAATTGATAGCCTGCAACCATTTAGTGCAGGTCTCTTGAAATCGCAGGGCTCATAGCATATGCTACTTTAGCAATACAGTTTGTCCGGCACTGCATACAGCTATACAGCAGTTGCTGGGAAGTAAAATATTTCTAACATGAGGTTATTATTAACAATACTCTTTCAGTAGTTTGATTTACGAAAGGACTTTGAACGTCTATTGTCTTGAAGCATCATTGGGGGATTATCCTGATGCATTGAAGAATTATTCGACAGTTATCTCGAAGCATTTTCTCGAAGAATTAGTTGGTTATCCGAATTCAGATACGTAAATGCACAGTTTCTCAGGAATCTCTCCGCAGTGGCGAATGTAGGCTGCGTGGTAAATTTCACGTAGTTAAAAAATCCTAACATGGAAAGAAGATAATAATCATAATATCCCCCCCCCCCAAAAAAACAACAACAATAAAAAACAACAACAACAACAACTCTGGGAACCGTACGAAAGACACTGAAAGCGAGTTTGGAATACTGAGGGAAGTTTTAGAAATATGAGATGTGCGATCCCAGCTATTAGCCTAACAGAGAGAAGAGGAAAAATGAATGAATAAATAAATAAATAAATGAACCACAACGCTACAGTGATTGGTGAGGGAGAGATGAGATGAGATGAGATGAGAGGTGGGCTGAAGACCTGAGGAGACTTACTGTCACTTAGCCTTCAGCAATAGCCAGCGGGCAACTGGTGTGGAACTGTAAACCACAGTACTGCTATGGACTGTTAAAGCGTGGAGAGGAGGGCTGGAGACCTGAAGAGACTTGCTATCACTCAGTCTCCAGCTGAGATCACCAGGCGACTGGTGTGAAAATGCAAAATAATAATAATAACAACAACAACAACAACAACATCAGTAATAATAATAATAATAATAATAATAATAATAATAATAATAATAATAATAATAATAATAATAATAATAATAATAACAACGACGCATATATAGTAGTCAGCCAATCTTTTTAATTGAGATCAAGATTTGTTTCTATTTTGGGCAGAAAGATGAAAGCCAAATCCTATTTTATAGGCGAAGGAAGGAGTGTTTATCTGTGGAATAGGTTATCATTCCCTTGTGGTACAATTAGCAGATGTTTTCCAATCACATACACCGTAGCGTTCATTGAAGTGAACGTCCTCTGGGCATTCCATGTGGTGAGCTACACCATCTTTATCACATTGGTAGAATTTAGTGCAGTTTCTAGGATCAGGATACAATCCAGGCTCAACATATTCATCTGGACAAACAAAGTCTGCAAAAAGAAAAAACACATTTATTATGCGGTGATATTAACTCGAACTGAGGATCAAAGTGATTTTCTACATTTAGGATATCATCGTTTTCCACTAACATCCTTACGGAGGATGTTCCCGGGGTTTACATACGGGAAATCCTTGAGCACTTCAAGAATGTGTGATTAGAATATGAGGCTAAGTAATGAAATCCAATGGAGGTAATTCAGTCTTTTTGATCTAAAATTTGTGTTGGATGTTAAGACTGATATTAAATTTTAACCAATATTGAGAGAAACACTGATTTTTGCCGTTAAGTTTCAATGTAAGGCCACTTGAAATAATTGAACTAAACCACTCGAGACTCAGTGAGGACCCCAAAGGAAAAGTAGATGTTGATAGAAATAGACAAAAGTATTTCATGATCTAATGCAGATCCAACCCTAGAATAATAAATGTAAACCTTTCCATGGGAAAAGCACGGAGAAGTAAGGTCAAGGCCAGCGATCTTGAGAGATAGTCCCTTTGCCTTGTTACAATTTTTGTCTGGAAACGTTTTTCAGGGTTGCAAAATATTGTATTGTTTTAGGATTGTCAATGAGTCATTTTTGTAAACAGCAGTGTTAGATCATGTCCCTTCCAATAGTTGGCCCACCCCTAACAAAAACATCAACACGGTGTAATTTAGGGGGACTACATGAATTTCTCCGAAATGAGCCAATTACTGACAACGTAAACATATTTAAAAAATGCATCAAATAAGTGAAGGATGAATGACGATTTCACAAGATTTTTAGGAGAGCACATACATTGTAAGGATCAAGATTCACACTAGGAACTAAATATATTTGTAAGGAATACACAAACAAAAGTAGAAAAAAAAATGATTACTTTTAAGATTTGGTAAGGAACATAAAAGTGGCCAATGAAACCCATATCAAATAAAAATCACTCTGAGTTCTTTCAGGACCATTTTAAGACTAATAACATAAAATTAGAGTCTGAGGTGATCAATCCTAAGAAAATTCACATCCTAAGAATTGTCCACACATTTTACCACAGGCTAATTCAAATGTAAATTGTGACATCCCCGTAGCAGTCAAAGTTCAGCAGGTAATGAAGTAGTGTAGGAATTGAAAACGTCAAGGATCCGATTTATTACAAACTGGGCATACTAAATACCACAATTCTGATAGTTGTCTTGAGTACTTGATGTTCCTATTGATGACAATTTGGACAACCTTCATCATACAATAATCCTGGTTTGTATCTCTCAAACTTGTCGTTTCAAGAATAAGTGTTGAACAAGTGACGCTAGCAATTGTATGAGTTTATCACTCATGTATACGAGTTCAGAAATAATTTCACCATCGGATGCATTTGAGAAAATAATATCAATCTTCAATCTCGTTCTATATCGCCAATTATCTACAAAACCTGATAAATCTATCATCTAAACCTCCTTTTCAAAAGCCTTCTACATTCAGGAACATCAGCTGAAATGAAAGGTTCGAAAATATTTTCCAAAACCTTCACTGGAAGCAGGCAAGTCAGTATAAAATCGCCTTCTATGTATAATATCTAACTGAATTTAGTTATAACGTGTGTGAACATGAAGTTCTGCAAAAACTTCCAAATACAGGGCTGCAGTACTCATTTTTGATCCTTGGTCATAGCTCCACTTGTTAGTAACGTAGTTTCCATGGGGGTCAGTGGTGTTTGGCACATAAAAATCTTTTTATACGTCGTACGTAGACCTTTTGTACAATGACATTGATGAACTAATGGAAATTGTAAAACTTTACAATGCGCCATTTGCCAGGTTTAGTCTAAAAGATTCAACCTGCAAGACTGGAACAATGGCTTTTAATGTCAAAGAAAAAATCAAATTAAAGACTCGCTTATTTCTGATGGGGGTATCACATTGTAAAACGTGCACCCTTCTAAAGTCCTCGAGTAAATGATCATAAATGACGATGAAGACCAAATACTCTATCTTAATTCCAGTCTTTCATCTGCATTCCAAGGATAGAACGAGTTTAAACATGTTCTGAATGACAAAAGAATATTGATGTCTACCAAAACAAAATTCTTTGAAACATATATACGTAGTTGACCACAATGTAGCTTGCAAGACTGGGAACTCTCAGAGAATGGAAATAAATCTATTTGTTATAGATTTCTGAGAAAAATCGTCACAAATGTCTTTGTAAGAATATCTCAGCTTGATTTTTACAAGCTATAAATGATCTAAACAATTAAAAAACAATTGATGCAATCAACTAAAACCTTGAAAATCGAAAACGTATGAAGAACACAATACCTGAAATATATTGTCTATGTAACTATATCAGAAGATGACTTATTTGAAAACAGATACTCTTTTGACTGGCCATAAAAAGTTTGCACGCGAGCGTTGGCTAAAATTCGCTAAAGAACTGAATATGAATTCACGTCCTTATTGAACAAAATCTAAAAGTAAAGACACTTCGAGTGGTAGGAAGTAACAAATGAAGAAATTGTTTGATGATGATAAATTATATTGCAATTAATTTCTACCCTTGGCAACACTGGATATTCTTGCAGCTGTCGTATATAACAGTAAGTATCTATATAATGGAAAAAAAGCCTCAATATACCAAGAACTGAAAGTTTAATTAGACATCTACTATAAAGTTTGAACGCCATAATTGTCCGATCACATGAACCTGAGTGTAAGATAATTTTAGGTAAGAAGCATCTTTCTAATAAGTTTCAAGCAAATCTGAATTGAAACAGTTGGAAATTGACTTTAAATCATAGAGTTTAAACGTCATTATTGCCCGAACACATACCCTGAGAAGAAAATGTTTAAGAAGTAAGAAGCATGTAATCAAGAGGCACCTTTCTGCAAAGTTTCATTTAAAACCGACTTGAAACACCCCAAAATATTATGGGATAGCTCGACCGACCGACCGACCGATCGACCGACCGATCGACCGACCGAGCCACTTATGGGAGCAATCTTTCCAAAAATGGCCCCAGCTAAACAGATACCGTTGAAAAGCTCATCGCAATGGCTAGACAACGTCACCCGCGAAAGCATCCACCAGGGGACTTGCTCCTTTAAGTGCAATGGAGCAGTGCTGCTCCGGGGAAACAGAGACCCCGCAGCTGGGCCGAGTAATAATGGGAGAGCCTAAGGACGAGTCCAAAGGCTCCCCAACGCGCTTAGCAAACGCAGCCTCAGTCAAACCTCATTGGCTAACGCTTGCACCGGCGCACTCGGTCTTTGACATACTCCCTCTCCGGCCCATTCGACAGGCAAGTGTCAGTACCGACTCCTCGGTCTATGCCGGGGAACAGATGCTACACTTTGATCCTGAAGAACAGGCCAGAAAAAGGGGTGTCTATTTAATCACTGTCGCACCACAGCAATATGTGACACAAGGTCTGGCTTAACGTGGGAAGAATTAGGAACAACCCTTCCAAAAATGGCTCCAGCCGACGCGGCTACCGTTGAAAAGCTCATCGTAATGGCTAGACGACGTCCGCCACGAATGCGTCCACCAGGGGACCTGCTCCTTTAAGTGCAATGGAGCAGCGCTGCTCCGGGGAAACAGAGACCCCGCAGCTTGGCCGAGTAATAATGGGAGAGCCGAAGTAGAAGTTGATTATAGAGAAAATTACTTTTCATCGTCTTATGTTCACGATGTGTATTGCTTTAGCCAATTTGGCAAACAGCAGTGTGGGCATCTATACCTTTAAATTGTTGACCTACCTAAAACAGTAAGGAATTAAATCCACACTATGCAATTTAGGGGGTGAAATGATATGAATATATATCTATACGAATATCGGAAGCTTCTGTTTGTGTGTTTGTATGTTTGTGCCACTATCAAGCTAAAACTGCAACGCCCACACATCTAATCTTTAATATGAAGACTCATTAGATATCTAGTTGTGATATAGGATAGGAGAAATTTGACTTCGTGGTCATTGGAGATCATCAAAAAACACAATATGCAATTTCTAGTCAATTTGAGCAATTTCTAGCATGATGGAATGAAATTTTGTTCGCTATGGAGTTGGGCGGTGAAGGTCAAATTCGAAGTTAGAATCAGTTTGCTGTCTTTATGATCTGTGTTACAGCCAAAACCCAATCGCAGATGAGCTAACTTGGGGAGAAAAAGTTGACGAAATAGATGGATAAAGTTGATAAAATAGCACTAATCTTGTATAACTAGAATCCTTGTTAAAATGAGGGACTGCATTATTAAACACGATCAACAACAGACCGGTTTGATCAGTGTTCCAAGGTTTAAGTTATCAATACGTTTTGAAATTATGGATACTTGGTTTGTTTCTTTCAGTCTAGATGGAGTTATTGGAAAAAAACAAAAAACAAAACAATTCTTACACCATTCAGAACATATATTGAGTTTTGACATGCTCTGAGATGCAAAATATGTCTTTCATCCCAGCTAAAACATTTAAGAAAGAGGATTGTTCATTCAACTGCAATTCATCAGTTTATCCCCGCAGGTAGCACTACCTTTGGTGTGAATATAAGGATTATAAGGATAAAAAAAGAAGCTTCAACAAGTTTCAAATAATTCAAATAAAAAAGATTAGATCTACCTTCTGCAGCTGTTGTTCCAATCATTACTCCTGAAAGAAAGAGGAAAATGATGTCTGAATTGCAATAACAACTTCTTAATACCGGGAGAAAAAGTCCCGAGTATATTTGAATTTCTTTGAAATGATTTTCTTCAGAAAATAATCTACTGTGGAAAAGTCCATTGTTTAAGTAGTTGGTTCAGAAAATAAACAAGTGGATGATTCCATAGTTCAAGTGGTTGGTGGGAGATTGCAAAGATGCTTTGAAAATGTATGATCAAAATATGAGGCTAAGTAGGATGTCCAAAGAAGGAAATGCATTTAAAAAAAAAATCTGAAATTTGTTATGGATGCGAAGACCGGGAGCAAAACTGATTTTTGCAGTCAAGGCTACTCATATCAAGGTCTTATGCAAGGTCATTTGATAAACTACGGAGATATCAACAATCCTAAAGAAGAAGTAGATGTAAATAATAATAGGGAAAACTGTTTTGATCTAATGCTCATGATAGATATTGGGGGTTGTCAAGGGGTCATTTCGCAAACAGCAGTGTATGCACCCGTCCCTTTAAAGGATTGGCTTAACCAAAGCATCATGGATTTAATCTGTACGGTGTAATTTGCATTTCATACATTACCATACTAATATTGGAGGCTTCTGTTTGTGTTTCACCCTAAAACTACAAGGTTCATGGACCAAATCTTTAGCATCAATATTCACAAGATGTGATATAGTTGAGAAGAGTTGACCTTAAAGGTCACTTGAGGTCACTGGAGATCATCAAGGGGTATAGTATGCTGTTTCCAGTCGAATTAAGCAATTGCTAGGGAAATCATCTGAGAAAGTGAGTTTGCCATGAAGTACAAAAATGTTCTTGACCTCACAATCAGTATGGTGAATTAGGTCAAATTCGACTACCGAGGTCAGCTGAAGTCAAATTAAAATTTTGTTTGTAGATCTGTATTGCAGCCAAACAATTGAAGGAAAATTAGTATGGGGTTGACTTGGACAGAAAAAAGTTAATAAGAAAGGTGGTTCTGATCTCTAATGTCATTGACAGTTACCAGAGGTCAGTTCGGAGGTCTAGAAGATCAGCAAAAAACATGGCAAAGACTGCAGAGGTAGAACTAAAACGGGTGCTAAAAAAGTCAAACAAATTGAAATCACCTGGAATTGACAAAGTGCCCAATACGTGGCTTTCTTCAATCACATGCTGCCAAGTTAACATAGTGGGGCTCAACCTCATATGGAAACACAAGAAAGCACAATATATCAGAGAAAAACAGGACCCTGAGACATCATAAAATCCATTAGAAAACTCAAATGGTAATGGGCTGGTCATGTTGCAAGAATGGCAGACAATCAATAGACATCACAATTCACAAAATAGATCGTGTAATCGAGTCCGGCAAAATACGAGATGGAGGGATGAACTAGACAAGTACAAAAAGTATTGGTTCTGAGACACCCACGATAGAGAGGTCTGGCGAATCCCATGGAAGGTCTATATCAAACAATGGACGTTTAAAAATCTGCTGCTGCTGCTGATAATGAAATACTAAACTCACCTGCAACAACTCCAGACTTGGTGGCTAAAGGGATTACATATCTGCGACCAAAAACGGAAGATATAGGTGACCTAAAAGATTATAGACCCATCACATGTCTCCCTACGACTTACAAAACACTGACGTCAATGCTGATAGAGAGAGCGTGCTCCTATATGGAGGAAAACAACCTACTCCCGATAGAACAAAAAGGTTGCCGAAGAGAAGGACCAACTCCTGATCTATTGCATCACACTAGAAACTTGCCATAGTAAATAAAAAACAAACAAACCCTGAGCACTCCGTGGATTGAATACAAAATATCGTTCTAAACTGTTCCACACATATGAATAATAAAGGCTATAAAACTTTCCAGTTATCCCTAGTGCTGGTGAACTGCTTGCGACATAATATGTCATTATAGAAGACGGATCTGTTCCTTTTCATTCGAATGAGATAATAACACCCAGAATGTCAGCATAAACTGTTCCAAGGAGACTCATTTTCTATCTTGATTCCCTGTATCTCACTGATTTTTCTATCCATTGAGCTTCACAAAACTTGATATGGATACAAGTTAAGAGACAGAATAATTAACCACCTAATCTACATGGACGATCTGATACTACATGGCAAAATTTGCAATAAACTCGTTTTTTTAAGACAGTTAACAAATTTTAGTGAAGTGATAGGAATGGAATTTAGCCTGGATAAATGTACTAAGGCCACGTTCAAAAGAGGTGGACTAGTAAAAATAACTTCGTGGAACTAGACACACAAACAGCAATAAAAGGATTAAAACAAAGAGAGGTATATAAGTATTCAGGAATTAATGAAGATAAACGGCCATTAATACGCTAGCTATCCCTGTTGTAACATATGGTTTTCTTATGATTAAGTGGGATCTAGATGAGATTAGAAAAATAGACACAAAAATAAGGAAACTGCTAATGTGAAAACAGAATGTACCACCCTGAAACTGACATTGATCAACTCAATGGTGGTAGAAAAACTTGAACCGACCTACAAAACCACAACAATATGACTACAACAGCACCTCGAAATCACTGAGTCATGGATGTTAAAACTAGCGAAGGAAGACGAAGGTACAAAAAGATGCATTCTATTGTAAACGGCAATGATAAGTTCACAAGATATAAGATGACACTACCCTAGAATATAGATGTAAAAAATACGAGATAACAACCAAAGGAGTAAAGCCCTAAACACCTTGAAGTTAAATGGTGACAGACAATACGCTATCCAAGTTAAATACGTTAATGTAGATCAGAAAAGTCACCCAAGAGTGGCCCCAGGCCAGTGGATTGAAAGCAGAAATAAAGGGTTTCATATTGCCTGCTCAAGACCAAAGCTTCCTGACTAGAAATGAATATCTTGAAAAATGGTGCCGACATAAATGCTGCTTCTATGACCTTCATGTAGAAATAATAAACCTCTTCATGCCTGGCTGCTCTGTTTTAACACCAACTGGATTTAAGTCCAAACATGACAGAGTGGGTCAATATATACATTAGAGAGTCTGCAAGTATTAGAAAATGCCTACAGAAAACAACTGGTAGGAACACCAACCAGACCCAGTAATTGAAAGACAGAACGCTACAATACTATGGGACATTGCGATTAACATTGACGACCATCAAAAGCAAACAGACCCGACATAGTAGTCAAGGACCAGCAGAAAAGAAGTTGCCTGTTAATTGACATGAATTTGCCATCAAATAGATATGTGACTGTCAATATCTCATTTTTTTTTCTTTAGTTTTAGAGAACATTGCTGAGGTAGACCACTACATCTACCTAGGACAACGGATCTCCATGAGACCCTCAAAAGAGGAGGAAATCATGCGAAGAATCACTTTGGGATGGCAAGCCTTCGGCAGAGCAAGCATATCTTTCAAAAAGGGGATGAGACTGTGAACCTCATAACCTGTGAATGTAGTAAACTACAGAGGAGGTAAAAACAGACTAGACAGGATAGTAACAATTATACACAGGGAACTAAGACAGTCCAGAAAAATAGAAACCACAAATCACTCTGCGATTTTGACATCCGAACTTGATACATTTGTGAATATGTCAGTAACCCAGTTGTACTGCTACCATGTTACTTTTCATAAGATTTTATAGCTATACCACAGGAAACATTTCCTTTCAGATAAGGCTGCATGTTATGAAAATCGTGCAAAGATTACAATTTAACCCCTGTTATTAGTGTGGACAAATGAGTGCCGAGAAAGTCCGTACCTATTTTGGGTCAGGCATAGGACAAGGCATTTGAAACAGTTACAAAATTCAATTGCTCCATTGCCATTTGATAGACGTCAAAACTTTTCTGATATATCAATTCAAAGGAAATTGTGCAAGGTAGAATCAGTAACAAAGCCATAAGCATTTTATTTTAGCCCGATACATAATTAGTTCTTTCAAGGCAATGCACTGATTAGCGTGTTGGTCTCTAAAGACAACCAGAAAGAGATAGATCTTGAACTTTTACAATATAACTTTTGGCAATTTTAATAAGCCATACAAGAGGGACGGACAAACGGACCAACAAACTGCTTTGGCAAAATATCACATCACCCAGATCTGTGAGCTACCATCTTCAGTTCAGACTCTGCTTCTTGATTTAGAATTACGGCAGCGTTGCCACAGTCATTTCCTAATCAAAGGATACATGTCTTTCATCACAGCCTAATAGATTTAAGAATAAGGGCTTTTAATAATAATAACAATAAGCTTCAAAAAGGCTATAGTAATAAAAGAAATGAACTTACCTTCTGTTGTTGATCTAGGTGAGTTTCCTGAAACAGAGAAAAATAGTGTCAGAAATGCAATAACATCTAATTAATCTTGAGCGAAAAAGTCCTGAGTATATTTGAATTTCTTTGGAGTGGTTGTCTCCAGTAGATACAAACTGGAATCGTTTTAGTGTTTCAAATGTTTTGGAAGGAGATCGGATGGCTGCTTCAAAAATGTTTGATCAAAATAAATGAGGCTAAATCAGAAAGCCAGAGGAAAGAGTTCGGTCTTTCTGATTTGGAATTTATTTTGGAGTCTGAAGATTCGTTATACATCTGAATTTTAACTGAAGATGATATGCAATACATTTAAGCATTTCAGTTTTGTTTCTATCAAATTTATCATATCATATTTTGAATATTAGAAACAGTCTTGTTCTTCTTTTTGTTCAAATATCAACAAGTGAGGCATTATCGATCATTTGCAATAATTATTATCATTAGCAATTTCACACTAGTTGCCTGGTGGTTACCGCTGGAGGCTGAGTCACAGTAAGTCTCCCCAGGTCTTCAGCTCACATCTCAGTGTCTTTGGGACATTTCCTAGTGCACATTATTATTATTTGCAATCTCACACCAGTTGCCTGGTGGTTACTGCTGGAGGTTAAGTGACAGCAAGTCTCCTCAAGTTTCCAGCCCTTCTCTCCTCGTTCTCATAGACCACAGTAATACTGTGGTTTACAGTTTTACACCGGTTGCCAAGTGAAGGTTGAATGACAATAAATCTCCTCTGGTCCTCAGCCAACATCTCTTCTCTCCTTCGCCTATCACGTCAGTGCTGTGGTTCACATTTCCTCATTCATTTCCTTTCCTCTATTAGGCCACTTAACAGTTAGTGTTGCTGTCTTTATATTTCTAGCACTTTCCTCAGTATCCGCGCAGTTCCCAGCAGCGCTGTAGTCAGTAGAGTCAAAATCCTTCCCTGAATCCCGATCTCCTCCAGTCTCACCCTCAGTGTCTTTCGGACAGTTCCTAGGGCGCCTACTATGACTGGCACTAGCCTGGCTTTCATGTTCCACATCTTCTTCAGTTCTCTTGCTAGATCCTGGTATTTTTCCAGTTTTTCACTCTCCTCCCTCTTTACTCTATGGTCTGCAGGTACAGCCACATTCACTATTTGGTAGGTCTTCCTCTTCTTGTCTACGATGACCAAGTCCGGTCTTCTTGCCTGGATGAGGTGGTCGGTTTGGATGTCAAAGTCCCAGAGTAATTTGTGGTTACCATTCTCCAGGGCTGCCTCTGGTTTGTGCTGATACCACTTTTTCGCATGGTTAAATCCCATTCGTTTACTCAGTTCTCAGTGTATCATCGTTACTACTCTATCGTGTCAGTGCTTATACTCCTTCTGTGCGAGTTGACTACATTCACTAGGTATGCGATTCACGGTCTCATCTCTTTCACTGCACAGGCGGCACTTGCTGTTTTTCTGTGTTCCATCGATTTTGATTTTTATGTAGTTTGTCCTGATGCTTTTGTTTTGAGCTGCCATGATGAGCGATTCCATTTCTCTCTTCTGGTTTCCTCTTCGTAACCATGTCCATGATTTCTCGTCTGCCACATCTTGTATCCGTCTTTTAAACTCTCCGTACAATTTTTTCTTTTCTCATTTTTCCTTCCTTGTTTGCTGTGCTGTTCCATTGTTTTCTACTTTGTTGTTTGTTGCGCTGTTTCGTGCACTCTTTATGATTTCTTCACTGTTTGCTTGCATGTACTTTTCTAGATCTGCTTTAGCTCTCTGGACACAATCCTCTATGCTGATGAGCCCCCCCCACCTTCCTCTTCTTATTATTATTATTTGCATTTCCACATCAGTTCTCTGGAGGTCATCCCAAGGTACTGAGTGACAGCAAGTCTTGAATCTTCAGCCTACCTTTGCACATTTCCACAGTCCACAGCAGTGCTGTGGATTATGGTTTCACACGAGTTGCCTGGTGATTATTGCTGGACTGAATGACAGTAAGTCTCCTTAGGTCTCCAGCATTCTTCATATCGTCCTCACATGTCACAGCTGCGCTTTTGTGCCGCTTCTACACTGCCTTTCCTTGGCTGTTAGGCCATTGTTCCCAGTTGGGGTTCGTAGGTCTCATATTCCAAGTACTTTTCCTCAGTATTCGTGCTGTCCCCAGTGATGCAGTGAAAGCCGATTGGGAATAGTCAAATCTGAAGCTCCAACCGGGATAGCGGAATGGGATTTTAAATTGAGAAATGCACACTGTTAGTGGTGCTCAAGGAATACATGGAGCCACAGAGAAAATTCAAAAACCGAACAATTAAATTATCAGGACATTGAGCTAAGAATATTTGCAGAAACATTTTGCAAAATAGGAAGTTGATAAGATTAATAGAATGAATGAGAAAGTAAGACAAGATCAGCCCAGAAGAACAAAGATAATTCAGGAAGCAGGACTCGACAGAAGGTATAAATCCATAATTAGTCTCCATACAAAAATATTTCGAACCCTTTTAAAGCTTCATAAAAAAATGAGGACATTGAATGACTATGCATAAATGCTTAAAATCCAGAAATGATGTTGATAGTATTTATTTGAGAGAGGTAGGGCGAGAACTCAGCAGCATTGAAACTTGTTTTGACTCAGTTATCAAGAGATATTTCAAGATCGCTGGCCCCCACCTGACTTCTCTACGCTTTTCCAATGTCCATCTCATGTTAGTTGCTCTAAGGTTGGATTCCCAAACAAACTTCCCGTATCGGTACCCAATGGGAGAATCACAAATGTTATATAACGTTCAAACTAAGGGATTACATAATTTGTTTTGTTTTGTGCCTGAAATACCTTTTCACGTATCTGCTACTTTTTTTTTTACATGTAAATAGTATAAATAATTACTATTTTTAAAAAATATTGCAGTATTACCATAGCCATTTCCGAAGCTCAGCTTACTCTGGCAAAAGGCTGCACAGGACATGTATTCCGTCAGGATTGAAGATACACCTTTGTTTCTAAGCATATCAGAGTGTAGTAGAATCTTCAAGACTAAAACTGTGTTCCACTAGTTGTACTCTGAGCAGTTATATTTTAGAACACTCAACCGTTGATTACGTCACAATTTCTCAATACGTATTTAGTCATATCTGTACCATGGTACAGCATTCAGAAATTATATCATGTATTTTACAATGTTTTAATCTATTTCATTTGAGCTAGTTAATTCCCAAGAAAAAAATCACGGATATATTTGAATTTCTTTGAGATCTTTCGTAGAAAAGAAACCACTGAAATCGTTTCAGTGTAGGAGTTCATCATTCCAAATGATCGGTAGGAGATTACAGGGATGCTTTAAAAATGTGAGATTAGAATATGAGGCCACAGAAATAAATCAATGAGAGGTAATTTAAGCTTTTTGATCAGAAATCTGTTTTGGATGTTAAAAACAATGATACTTTTTTTCACACTGTATGGAAACTAGTATGAAGGAAAAAGGTCTAATTTTAGCAGTCAAGGTTGCTTGTATCAAGTTTTGATACTAGACCATCTGGAAAAATTCGACTATGACATTATGAAATTATCAGTAACGCCAAAAAAAATTGGATGTTGATGATAACTTTTTTCTTCATCTTGTACTCAGCAGTGTTTGGGAAGCTATCCTTTTGAGAAATTGATCTCCCTCAAACTCAAAACATTTGGGGTTTAGTCCACACTGTGTAATTTACAGGAATAACCACATACTGCATTTCATACATATCTATACTAATATTGCTAGATGGAGTATGATATTGAGTTTGCTATGGGGTACAAAAGTGTCTTGACCTCACTCGAACAGTAGGGCGTATAAGATCAAATTTGACTTCCAAGTTATAATCAGTTTGAAAAGCTTATGATCTGTATCGCAGCCAAATAATTCCATTCTGGGGCGGAAATTAGTGGGGTTAACTTGGGCAGAAAAAGATGATCAGGTGATAGGTGTTGAGCTCCAATGGAATTGGAGCTCATCAGAGGTCAATTTCGAAAAGAAAATTGCCTGTTCCAACCAAACTAAAAAACTTTGAAAATCTAAAAAAACTTTTTTCTTTTCCGTTTTGGTAGTTAAACGTTGTCAAACACCGGAAAAAAATCCCGCGAAGAAGTATTAGCTCAATTGGTGTGGCCTGTCCGCGTGGTTCATACGTACATTCATGACTAGTTAACCATCCAAAGAAAATCAGTCAATAAAAATTGTTTTGAAATCAACTAACCTCCTTGTATTAGCAAGTTATGATCCCTTGTCTCACACTGAATAGGAACCAGTATTGAAAAAAAAAGACTAATTTTAGAAGGCCATTCGTATCAAGCCACACGAATGAATTCTACTATGATATTATGAACTTATCAACTACCCCATAAAAAAGTAGGTGCTGATAATGATCTTTTTTTATCATGTAATGCTCAACGGTATTCGGGAAGCTACTCTTATGAGCTGGTGACCTAACTCAGACCGACACATAAGAGATTCAATCTACACTATGTAATTTAGAGGAATAAGTACGAGCTGCATTTCAAATATATATATATACTAATATAGGAGGCTTCTTTTTGCGTCTCCATGTCTGTGGCACTATCAATCTAAAACTACAAAACTTTTAAGTCATTCGAGATCACAAGAGATAATATCGGAACACATTATGTCATTTACAGCACAATTCGAGTGAGATATTGAGTTTGCTATAGATTACAAATATATTTAAGCCAAAACGATTGGGCGGATAAGATCAAATCCGATTCCCAATTAAGAATTGGTTTGTAAACTTTTCGATCTGTATAGCAGAGAAATGATTACATTCTTAGACGTAAATTAGTGGGGTTAACTTGAGCAGAAAAAAGCTGATAGTATAAGAAGTGTTGAGCTCCAAGGGCATTGGAGGTTATCAGAAGTCAATTTGGGAAATAAAATAGCTTTTTTCAACCAAACAAAAAACAAAAAAGCAAACTCAAAATTCTGAAAACCTTATTTATTTTCTGTTTTGTTAGCAAAACCTGTCAAACAGAAGATTTTGCTCAGTTGTTGTGGCTTTGTCAGACAACCAGCCAAGGAAAAGCAGTAAATAAAAATTGTTTTGAAATCAACTAACCTTCCAGCAACCCTTTTGGGTCGTTTGGGATAGAGTCTGCAAATAAAAAAAAAAAAAGAGTATGAAATAAATGGGATAAATAAGAAATTTGATTTATCGATGAATCTGAGATCACAAGAGATAATATCGGAACACATTATGTCATTTACAGCACAATTCGAGTGAGATATTGAGTTTGCTATAGATTACAAATATATTTAAGCCAAAACGATTGGGCGGATAAGATCAAATCCGATTCCCAATTAAGAATTGGTTTGTAAACTTTTCGATCTGTATAGCAGAGAAATGATTACATTCTTAGACGTAAATTAGTGGGGTTAACTTGAGCAGAAAAAAGCTGATAGTATAAGAAGTGTTGAGCTCCAAGGGCATTGGAGGTTATCAGAAGTCAATTTGGGAAATAAAATAGCTTTTTTCAACCAAACAAAAAACAAAAAAGCAAACTCAAAATTCTAAAAACCTTATTTATTTTCTGTTTTGTTAGCAAAACCTGTCAAACAGAAGATTTTGCTCAGTTGTTGTGGCTTTGTCAGACAACCAGCCAAGGAAAAGCTGTCAATAAAAATTGTTTTGAAATCAACTAACCTTCCAGCAACCCTTTTGGGTCGTTTGGGATAGAGCCTGCAAATAAAAAAAAAAGAGTATGAAATAAATGGGATAAATAAGAAATTTGATTTATCGATGAATCTGAGATCACAAGAGATAATATCGGAACACATTATGTCATTTACAGCACAATTCGAGTGAGATATTGAGTTTGCTATAGATTACAAATATATTTAAGCCAAAACGATTGGGCGGATAAGATCAAATCCGATTCCCAATTAAGAATTGGTTTGTAAACTTTTCGATCTGTATAGCAGAGAAATGATTACATTCTTAGACGTAAATTAGTGGGGTTAACTTGAGCAGAAAAAAGCTAATAGTATAAGAAGTGTTGAGCTCCAAGTGCATTGGAGGTTATCAGAAGTCAATTTGGGAAATAAAATAGCTTTTTTCAACCAAACAAAAAACAAAAAAGCAAACTCAAAATTCTGAAAACCTTATTTATTTTCTGTTTTGTTAGCAAAACCTGTCAAACAGAAGATTTTGCTCAGTTTTTGTGGCTTTGTCAGACAACCAGCCAAGGAAAAGCTGTAAATAAAAATTGTTTTGAAATCAACTAACCTTCCAGAAACCCTTTTGGGTCGTTTGGGATAGAGCCTGCAAATAAAAAAAAAGAGTATGAAATAAATGGGATAAATAAGAAATTTGATTTATCAATGAATCTGAGATCACAAGAGATAATATCGGAACACATTATGTCATTTACAGCACAATTCGAGTGAGATATTGAGTTTGCTATAGATTACAAATATATTTAAGCCAAAACGATTGGGCGGATAAGATCAAATCCGATTCCCAATTAAGAATTGGTTTGTAAACTTTTCGATCTGTATAGCAGAGAAATGATTACATTCTTAGACGTAAATTAGTGGGGTTAACTTGAGCAGAAAAAAGCTGATAGTATAAGAAGTGTTGAGCTCCAAGGGCATTGGAGGTTATCAGAAGTCAATTTGGGAAATAAAATAGCTTTTTTCAACCAAACAAAAAACAAAAAAGCAAACTCAAAATTCTAAAAACCTTATTTATTTTCTGTTTTGTTAGCAAAACCTGTCAAACAGAAGATTTTGCTCAGTTGTTGTGGCTTTGTCAGACAACCAGCCAAGGAAAAGCTGTCAATAAAAATTGTTTTGAAATCAACTAACCTTCCAGCAACCCTTTTGGGTCGTTTGGGATAGAGTCTGCAAATAAAAAAAAAAAGAGTATGAAATAAATGGGATAAATAAGAAATTTGATTTATCGATGAATCTGAAATTTAAAAAAAAGTTTGCTATGAAGTTAAATTTCTGGAGAAATTTTCATGAGAAAATTATGCAGACCAAATTGTTTATGAGAAATACACAGTAATTACCTCCCGATATTCCGTAAAATACATCTCATGGATTCTGAAATTGTAATTTGCTAAAATTTCCATCTTCCTAAAGCCAAAGATTTCAGACCTTTCTAGAGGAAATGATGGTGCTAAAGAGGATGATACTTACTTCATGAAATTCTTCGTGAAATGAAGAATCTTTTCTTTCCAGACGCAATACTCGTCATTGACCCTTACAGAATATTAGAATAGTATTTCTACAATCAAAACATTGATCTTAAGTTCCTTCCCGGCAGAAATTTACAGAATCCGAGCTGGCCTATTTAAACCTATCTGAGAGAAGAGGAGAACAGCCATGATACAGGTATATTCCGATATAGAGCAGTTGGGCCTGCTGAAATTGGCTTTAATAAAATACAGGATTCGTCCGAAGAAGCAGAAACATGAAAGTGTTCGTGTAACGAATCCTTCTAATCATGATATTTAAGCTCGTTTCGAAATTAACTTCATGTTTAATGTTTAACTTAGCGTTCACTTCATGAAATAAACCCAGCACAGATCGGATATTGCACTATATCATATCATATTACATTATATTACATTCTGGATTTGTACTTTCTTCCTCTTTCTCTCCCCCTCTCTCTCTTTTTATATATATATATATATATATATATATATATATATATATATATATATATATATATATATATATATTATTTACATTATGTTCAGATCATTATGAATAAATGAAATGACATTCTGTATGTTAGGTATTCATACATTTAGTAATGTAGTAAATAAGCAAACTGATTGAAATGGTTCAGTGAATGAAAATAAAGAAAACAAGTAAAAAAAGGATATTATTCAAAACAATTGGAAATATAATAAGCTATTATTATAATCAGCATATATACTTAATTATATCACTGAACACTATACACACTGTCGATAGGTCATTCCATGGCATTATGATTCATAATAATTTAATGTAGCTGTATACACTCATACACACACAAACCCACATATATACTTACATATATATACGAATATATACGTCTCTATGTACATGTTCGTACCAATATATATATATATACATATATATATAGTCTACAAAACTTTGCAGCTTTAAAGAAGATGCTTGCACTTTAGTTCGATTAGTTCTTCTCCGAGGCTTTGCGTTTTGCTAATGCCGATAATATCCCATTTGATGTTTTTGATTTCATTTTCAAAATCGGTAGGCGCATGTTTGTTGAGAGAGTTCTGGCGGTAAGGGTACCAATATATATTATTGTTTTCTCGGTGATACATTCGATAATTATGTCATTCAGTGCCAGCTTATATTCATTGCTGGCATTGTCTGCGTCTTCACTCTTCTCTTTTCTAATAGTCTCTCTCTCTCTCTTTCTCTCTCTCTCTCTCTCTCTCTCTCTCTCTCTATATATATATATATATATATATATATATATATATACATATATATATATATATATATATGAATTAAAGTGGTTTGGTTAAATGTTTTGAAAAAATTATTCAATGTATAAGACAAGTTTTTTTCATGAGATCAAAGGATACATGACATTCATCCCAGCTAAATAGATCTAAAAATGATGATTTTTCATTGAATTGTAATTTATCAATTTCCCACTCATGTAGAACTGTCTTTAGCGTGGATTAATGATAATGAAAAACAACCTTCAACAAAGTTTTGATAATTCAAATAAAAAAGATTGGACTTACCTTCTGCGACTGTTCCAGCTATTTCTTCTGAAATGAAGAGAAAAATAATGTTTGAATTGCAGTAAGAACTAATTATTCCCGTGGGAAAAAATCCCGAGTATACTCGAATTTCTTTGAAATGATTCCTACAAGAAAATAAACAACTGAAATAATTTTTGTTGCAGAGTCCATTGTTTCAAATGGTTGGTAGGAGATTCCAATGATACTTTCAAAATGGGTGAGCAGAATATGAGGTTACGTAAGAAATCAACAGGAGTTTTTTCAGTATTTTGACCTTAAATTTGTGTTGGATGCTAAAACCGATGAGATAAAAGCTGATTTTTTGCAGTAATAGGTACTTGTATTATTTTAATACGATAGGTTATTCTGATGTAGAAAGTCCAATTTACAATCTAATTCATCGCTAATTGTCATGATAGAGAATGTGAGAAAATATGCATACCGGCTGTGGGGGGGGGGAGAGAGAGAGTGAGAGTGAGAGAAAGAGATGAGCCGGATAAAGCAGCTAGCAGTGATGGAAACAAAAGAGTTACGAAAGATTGCATCCATCTGTGCTATTGACATTGATAACATTCTTGAAGGCAGAATACTTTTAGTAAGACATACTCTATGACATCAAATCATCAACTTCTTGTGCTTACGGCCCAGCAGATAAGGATGCCGAATCTAGTAATTTTTTTCAACCCCTTTTGGAAGTCAATATTAGATGTTTAAAAGGAACATCCTGGTTTTAAAACCCTTGTTCGGGCAGATATTGAGGCAATATCTGGTTCTGATACCAATGGCTTTTTCGACTTACTTTGGTCAAAACAGTAATTATCTTGAGACCAACGACAGTACGACTAGGCTTCTCAGCTAATCTAAGGAATATCCACTTTTATGATGAACATTTTGTACGGCTCCAAGGCAATAGATCATCACACATTGTACTTCCAGGAAGGTTTTTATAAAAAAAAGTCAATTAGATTCTTGCAGATTAGCAGATTAAGGAGTTGAGCAACGACCATCATGCTCACTCAGAAGAAACGGATCATAGTTTGGCGACTTTTTCTTATCCTTTCCTCTAGAGATCAGAACATTTTTTTTCGTGAATCGCTTATAAAGAAATCATATCCAAAAAAATCTCTGAAAAGTGATCCCAAAATCTGAAGATAATTTCTCAGATAAACCAGATAAACTTCTGCAAAATGAGCCAATCATAGACAATATAAGCTCATTTGAAAAATCTCTCAATCAAGCAAGTGATGAAGTGATCCCTAAATTTACTGAAATATAAAAATATCTCCATCGACGAATGGCGATTTTACAAGAATTTCAGAACAGCACAGGAATAGTAAGGATCATGATTTACTCTAGGAACTAAAAATATCTATATGGAATGTACAAACAAAACATGAAAGAGTGATTACTTTTAATATTTGGGAAGGAACATAAATTTGGTCATTGAAGGTGTGAAGGTCGAATTCAAGTAGTTTAAAGAAGATAGTATTACCAAATGTCCAAATAAACCACTCATTTCTAATAAAAAATCACTTTGAGTTCTTTCAGGACGATTTCAAGGCTAAAACATAGATCTCGAGGTGATCAATCCTGAGATTTTAAAGATGGTGTTCACAGTCTGGAGCAAATACAGATATTTATGGCAAAAAAGAATATCTAAATTAAAATCAAATATATTGATCCGCCCAAAATATAATCAGCAATTCCTTGCGCAACATTTCATTGGAATTCATTGATATCTTTTGGGAATATTGTACGGACAGACACAAGCAAATACAGAAATATTAAAATGCCAATATATCTCCGATCAAAAACAAATGCCTTACAGTATGCTTTACTTTCCACTCCTAATCTTATTTCAGATAATTGAGAACCTTTAGGAAGTCTAAAGCAAATATAGAAATATATGGAAAAAAAAGTTTTTTCCGTTTTTGTTTCGTACATTCTTCTATTCGCTAATGACTTCCCACGACATATATTGGAAAGTTAACAATTCTTCATCATCTAATGCCCATGATACACATTGTTTTTGGGTTGTCAAAGGGTCATTTTTGGAAAGAAGAGTTTGGGAAACTACCCCTATAAGCTGCTGAACTACCTAAAGCCAAAATATTTGGGATTTATTCCATACTGCAATTTAGAAGAACAACTACAAACTGCACTTCATATACATCTATACAAATATTGAAGGT